>CM031967.1:13392002-13402597 GCA_018749465.1 Paracanthobrama guichenoti | reverse complement strand
CGCTGGTGAGTATGAGTATGAGTATGATGTCTAACAATTTGAGTGACCTGATCAGTAACTTGATCAGTCCGGATAAAGTTTTTGAGACGAAAGAGCAAACGCTGTAAGCAGCTCTGCTCTGAATCCCATAATTCAAAGAAATTGGCAGAACTTATGAAGAAAATGGGCAGCAATGTTTTAATTCTGTTTAGAAAATTAAACAGCAACTTAACTGGCTACGAAAAAAGAGAGAACAGGAAAAAAACAATTCTAATTATAGGATATGTGGAAAATTACAGAAAGGGGCAGAGATGCTGACCTTGGGAAGGGTTTAAGAGGAAATTCAATTGTTTAGTCTGGCAGACATCGCTCTGCAGACATTCAAGATGGCTGTATGACCGCTGCCTCTTGTTTTGCAAAAGAATAAACAATTTTATTAAATTTACAAAGATTTGTCTCTTATTTCAGAAGTTGATTTGAAAATTGCCACAACACACCATTCCTGTCAGATCCAATATAGAAGGCACAGCATTGTGTTTTAATCTCAATATGTCTGCAAATCCAGTCTCGACCTGTGGTTTATTTACAAACAATTCTGCGGTGAAATGAAGCGAACAAACGTGCAATGTCTTGCGCACGTGAGCTGGAACTTCATCAAAAATAAAGTTCAGCCACTCATTCCTAATATTAGAATCTGAAGGAAGCTTATGCAGGGACTGTGTTCATACACAACCAGGCACAGCGCAATATGTTACTCTCTTCGGCTAAGTTTATTGCTCGGTAGCGCGTTCAGTTTAGCTCCACGAGTTGGTGGGCGGGCTTGAGGCGGTGTTTCACCACACGATGACGTCAAGGTTTGGCATATTATGAGATTTCTCGTTTGCTGGGCCTGGTGTCAATAAAAGCTTTTCTTTGACTAACGAAGAAGTTTTCAGCTCCGAAACTTACAGGATATTCTTATATCATGATGAACTTTTATATATCAAAGGCTCAAGGGAATGTTGATTTCGCAATTCATCGCCCCTTTAATGTTACTGTAGTATGAAGCAGGGTAGGGCTGAAAGCCGTTGGAGCGGAATGAGGCCGCTGGAGTGACTGCTAATGAGAGATAAGCGTAACACATGGCTCGAGAGCAGTGGAGCTTTTATTATGCCGCAGATGACCTCATCCACTTCTTCCAGTCATGCGTATGTGGGGTAACGCAGCGCTGTTTTATCATATTAGATACATTTGAGTGTGTTGAAAGTTTTGTTATAAATAATGCTAATCTGTGTGTTTGCTTGGCGGCTACTATGAGACACTTGTTGCTCACTGCTGTAAGCTAGATCGATATTAGGCATGGTAAAACATGGTACTCGCGGTAAATCAAGAAAACGAGATTTAAACAATAAGACTAACTGTGTTGAGCTATACAATGATTCATCTTCTGTCAGTAAATGTAGCCATACAGCTGCTCACCTGTCTAATAAAACACATAATATATTAAATCGTCTTTGGTGTTTCCATGGTTTCTACAAAATAAAATTCGTAAATCGTGGATAACGTGGGTATGATGTCATTGATAGGCGATGCACAGACACGGTCCATGTCCTTGTTAAAATTGCTTATTTCGTTCTTCGAAACATTTGGGATAATGTAAGTACACAAGTCAACAAAATATATAACATTGTTCTAGTGGTTTTTGGATATTTTATTCCAAAAATTTGAACAAATCCAAAAATGTAAAACACATTGTGCCTTTAAGCCTAAACTTGACAAACTGTAAACTTGTTGCACTTGGTGAAATCACATTCACTGTGCAGGAACACAGGCGCTCGACACATGCACATGAGAAAGTTTCATCCTTTTCCAGTGTCTGCACTATTTCTCTCCAGAAGTTATGAGCGATAAAAAGTCATTGCGCTTAAACTAGAGTTGCGTGTATCACTTAACCCCCTCAAACAAGTTCTCATCAATGTGAGCTGTTGTTGTTTCTGGTAGTTTTTTGTTGTTCTGTCTTATCCTTTTCAGTGTTGCCACCTTGTTGAGAAACTAATACAATAAAAAAAAGTATGCTGCATGTGTGAGCCAAGATAGAAAAAAAAACTGTGTGTATTATACTGATGACCAAATTTACATCATGTGCTCTTTATGCATTCCCTAGCATACATGTGCATTGAAAAACCAAAGTATACTTATATAACCAAGATTATACTGGTAAGAATACCTTATAAAACATTAGATTAGAGCTAGTACATTACCCTGGCATTCCTTATCAGAGGTCTGGTAAAAAGTGCCTGCTGGGCACACCTCCAGGCATGTGCCCTCGTAGAGTTTTGGGGTGAGGGAAGAGCAGGTCTCGCAGTCATCAGAGAGAGGACCAGAGCAGGTGGCACAGGTGGGATCGCAGTTCACACAGATCCCCTTATCCAAATCTTCAAAGTAACCCTTCGGACAGACGGCTTTACATGCCCCGTTTAAGAGCAAATAGAGGAAACTGCACTCTGAAATTAAATATTTATACATTATATTTGAATTATAAATTCATTTTAATAAAATTTCCGGTGAAAGTAATAAAAATTTGTTATAATTGTCTGTAATCTGTAAACTCTCTTGCACATGGATAGATAGCACACAAGATAATATAACAGGGAAGATTAATTAAATTTCATTCTGTTGAAGTGACACTGACAGGTTTTCCTACTCTTTTTAAGTTTTGCACAGGATTTCAGCAGTAACAATCACTCACTAGTGCAGGAGTAAAAATTGGTGCACACGTCGCAATGAGGAGCACAGCGTCTGCATGTGCCGTCTTCTGCCACGTAGTTCATGGTGCCGCAGTTTTGCTTACACTGCCCGTTGGCCAGATGAAGGCCTTCTCGACATGAAAGGCATTGCTTGCTTGTGCCATCGCAGGTCAGACAGAGTTCATCACAGGGTTCACATGTCCCCAGCTCCGTCTCAAAATAACCTCTGCAAGAAAACCAACAGATACACATTTTTCCCCCCTCTTGCATCATCATCAATGTATGCTTCTGAATGGCAGTCAGGGTTACACAAGATCATTTGGCTTTTAGTTTAGCTTATTTTCTTAGTTCTACATTTCGTTACACTTTATTTTAAGGTTTCCTTGTTTCACTGTAATTATACATTTAAGTACTGAGTAATATTAATTAACGTCTCAGGTTACATATGTAACCTCTGTTCCCTGAGAACAGGGAACGAGACATTGCGTCCTAGAATGCTTTGGGGAACGCCTTCAGAGTGACAGGTGTCTGAAATGACTATCGAATCACGGCAATCCTATTGACCATCGACAGCCCATGACGTCATCAATGTGCGACCAGGAAATATATAAGGGCATTATCTTAGTCTGAAGGGACTGTTTGGTAGGCAGGCCCAGAGGCATTCAGGGAACAGAGGTTACATACATAATCCGAGATGTTCCCTTTCGAAAGGGAACTCGCACTGCATCCTAGAACACTTTGGGGAATGAAATACCCATGACGAGGGGAGTGCATGCCCACTGGCAGTGACAACTGTCAGAACAAGCAAATTCAACTGAACTGCCCGAACCACTCCCCCTCCAGTCACACTGGGCTGTCAGTGACAGCATTCTCTATGGTCATAGCCCAAGCTATAAGCCTCACGAGGAAGACCTTCATACATTACATGAAGTCCTACCCAGGCCGCTCAAAGACCTGGAACCAACTAATTCGACAGAAGGGGTCCCTTTAAGGGAATGTGGCTAGGGAACCCAAGGGAGCCCCAGCCAATCACTACTCAGGAAATATTCACCGAATTCCCCCAGGGAGGCCCGACCTGGTGTCACTCACATTGGACACTTTGGTTTGGCCAACCCTGTCTGTTCAGAAACAGAGCCTCTGGATACTTGCCTCTAGGTAAGGCATCCAGACAGAGGGACTGCGAACTGGCAGTAACCAACTCAGACCGGATCTCAGAGACGGGTATGCTGGAGAGCAATACTCAGCGTAGCGCTTTATAACATTTGCTAGCGAGGGGAGTCTATCTGTTCTATCCATGGATCTACAAAGCACCTATGTTTCAAAGCACTCAGGAGGCCGGACAGGCCTAAAGACTGATCTAACTGGGAGGCCTCACGAGAGGCCTGCACCCGTCTGATCAGACTCAGGCAGCTGCACGCTCATAAGCGACCCTCAGTGAGGGGAGCACAGAGCCTGACCTGGTAGGTAGACCAAACTGTAGGCTAAATACAAGTAGGTTCCCTTCTGTAGGGAACCAGTAGCAGAAAAGTGACACCTTTGTCGTGCTAGGGTGTGACCTCGCCTTCAGGTGCTGCCTGCTAAGGCCAGATTAACTGATAGTAAGCGTCCACTAGATGTTAGAGTCATACTAGCTGTTAGTGCCCAAACTCGGGAGCTCGCCTTCAGGGATGCCTGGTGAGGCCTATTACCTGATAGCCATGCTAACTGTCAAAGTGACTGAAACCCGAGAACTCACCTGGTGAGGCCTACCGCCCGAGCATCCAAAATCAGGAACTTGCCTTCAGGAAGGCCTGGTGAGGCCTGCTACCTAATTGCAACTCTTGCTAACTGTAGCGAAAGCAAACACCTGGGAACTCACCTCCAGGGAGGCCTGGTGAGGCCTACTACCTGATAACAAGTCATACTAGCTGCCAGAGTTACCTCACTCTGGAACTTGCCTTCAGGGAGGCCTGATGTGGCCTGCTACCTGATAGCAAGTTAAAACTGGCTGCTATTAACCCAGACTTTCTGGGGGCTCAGTCTCAGGATGGCCTGATAAGGCCAATCGGCTGACAGTAAGTCTGCTGGCTGACAAAATAAATACCCACACTTCTGGGGACTCATCCTCAGGGAGGCCTGGTAGGGCCTACTAGCTGATAACAAGTCTTTTACTACCAAAAAACATCATCATTAGGAAGCATGCCACACCAACACATATATTGGGGCCACCCACATGAGGCCTCTCGAGGCTAGCTACCTGGTTGCAGCTGCAATGCATGTCCCCCAAGTGTCGGGACTCTCTTCCAAGGAGGCCTGCTAAGGCCTACTACCTGTCTGGCAGTCTACTGCCCAGACTGCCAAAGCCAACTGCTCGCAGCCAGCTGGCCTAACAAGCCCTTCTGGGGCCGGCTGTCATAGAAGTCTGCTGAGGCCTACAACATGACAGCGCAGTCTCAACTGGCAGACCTACAAACCTGGTACCTAATCACATTGCCAACAGCAGTGTACTCCGCAAAACCGCAGTAACCTCTTTTAGCAAGGGGAGCACAACTTCCGCCACCCTGCCTCAATGGAGGCCCTGGATACAGTGGCCTACCATTTGCATGCATGAGTGTCAGCTCATGGCAATGCTCTGGCTTCAAGGGAGCGTACTACTAAACCAGCATGAAATAAAGGCTCATAAATATGGCTCAACCTGAGCCATAAGGGTGGAAGCAGAATGATACAGAGCTGAAAGTGGAGTATTCAAATATACCCTGCCTTATCAAGGGAGTACTACCACATGACCCTGGCATACACAGGGTCAGGGCCTGCCAGTACCTGGCGGCCTAAGCCAATGAAGCCAACTTTGAGCAAACTCCAGTCTCTTCGTGTATAAGCGAAAGACGGCCTAACCCCGCCCCACAACCAAAGTCGCTATCATAAATTCTGCCTCTACACTTAGCTGCATTACTCATCTCACCCCAGAATGCAGAAAAAGGGGGCAGGCCTTGGCCGGGCGACTCTCCCATGAGAGGAGGCTGACATTAGGGATGCTAAAAACCTACATTCACATAGTGAAGGGCCCGGGGCGATAAAGCTTTAGCAAAACGCCTCCATCATCCCTAGAAAGCCTAGGCCAGCTACTGTGGCGGCCTAATTGTAAGGGCCAGCCTGCAAGCATAGATCTTTACCCGAGGCTCGGAGGAGCAGCAGCCTCACATGAGAGGAGGCACTCTCTAGTCTACACACTCCCAAATACTTAAAATAAAGAGGAGACAAACTACTTTACCCTGAGGTGGCTAACAGTCCAAAGGCCTAAAAACCCATAATAAACTAACTAAGCATCAACCTATTTTAGTCTAGGAGGGAGCCCACCCGCCTAGTATTGCGCTACATACCAATAGGAATGAGCGGTGGCCTCAAAACTACTCTCACACTGAGAGAAAGCCTAATCACTGTGCACAGCAAAACAGAGCGGTGGCTCAACCCAGTGACTTAACAAAGGAGAAGCCAACCTAACTCACACATGAACCCCATGCAACTGGTGCTTCTATTTATATTGTTCTAACCACCTAACAGGGGAACTTCAGGACCCTAAAACATCCTCCTAAACAATCCAATGATCCCCTCAACATATCCGCTCATCACAGGCCCAGCCCGGCTGGGGAGAAGTAGGTGGAAGAGGAGAGGACGAAGGCTAATCATCTAGCGGGCTAATACCCGCTGGTTCTGGGTCATCTCCCCAAAGTCCTTCCTCTTCCTGTTGCGGGAGTCCCACCTCCTCTGCGCTCTACTCCTCCACAGAGGGGGCGCACGAGAGGCGACACTGGCTCTCTGGCCCTGTTACCGGTCCTCAAACCGTGACGGGCCAGGGCCCTCTGCCTGCCTGGGCGTGGCCCTCCCCCTGATCGAGATCCTTCAGCAGATTGGCCGTGTAAGCTTGCAACACCGCCATAGTGTGTGCAACGCTGCCGCAGCCTGACCTGCTGATGTGTATGCCCTGCCGTTAAGATGAGATTTAGTCTTTAGAGGTCTAGATGGCAGGGTTGATGGCCGCCCAGACGCAAGATAGTTACGGCCTGGGACACAGTCAGCACACTTGCGGAAGTTGTGCTTCTTTGTGCATTTCATTTTCAGGATTACCTTCTAATCACTAGCATTTCAGACAAAACAGTCCCTGAAGATGAAAAGATAATGTCATGTTTGAGAGGCACCCTTATATACTTCCTGGTCACACATTGATGACGTCATGGGCTGTCGATGGTCGATAGGATTGCCGTGATTCGACAGTAATTTCAGACACCTGTCACACTGAAGGCGTTCCCCAAAGCGTTGTAGGACGCAGTGCGATGTTCTTGCTATAAGGTTAGGATTAGGCTTCAGTTTAGGGTAAGTTGCAACACTACATGCAACTTTTTTTAAAATAATTTAAAGTATTAATTCTACCACCTTGCTGTATAAGTAAGTATTAATTTCTTTTACAAAAAATCTCTTACTGAACCCAAACTTTTGATCCGCAGTGTATATACCGTTGATTGTATTTTAAATATATTATAAATGTCCATATATTTTTGGGGTGCCTGTAAAGCATGTTCCAGAAGTTACAGCCATAGTGACTCACTCTGGACACTCAGACCAGCAGCTGCCCTGGAACAGATAGAGCTGGTAAGTGTCCGTCTTACAGCTCACACACTCGTCTCTGCTCTCACAGGCCTCACAGTTGGCAGAACACCTCTCACATAGCAGACTGGAGCTGTTTCCAAAGAAACCCAGAGGGCAGCGGTCTACACACACGGACTCCTGCTCCAACATGTATCCTGGTAGAAATGACAGCTATTAGAGTGATTGAAAAAAGCAAACAGGCGTAAATAAATATATTAAATAAATATCTATTTTGTTCAGCAAGTTCTTTTGAAGCAGGAACCAATTAAAAGGAAATGTTTACAGCAGGGATAGGCAACGTTGGTCCTGGAGTGATGCTGCCCAGCAGAGTTTAGCTCTATCCCTAATCAAACACACCCGAACAAACTAATTAATGTAAAGCTTCAGGCAGGTGAGTTTTTTTTCCATGGTTAGAGATAAACTCTGCAGGACAGCGGCACTCCAGGACTGACGTTGCCTATCCCTGGTTTACGGTCTGTTTATCAGGTGGGAGGGAAAGGAAAGCTAACCTATACGTTACCGGTGGCACAGACGATGCAATTCTGAGCCTTGGGGCCATAACATGTCAGGCAGGATCCATCACAGTAACGACAAGTGCGACTTTCCCCTTTGGAGTAAGAAAAAACACTGTATTTACACTACCGGTAAAAAGTTTTAGAACGGTAAGATTTTTAAATGTTTTTAAAGAAGTCTCTTCTGCTCACCAAGGCTGCATTTATGTTATAAATTTTTTTTTAAAAAGCTGTAATATTGTGAAATATTATTAAAATGTCAAATAAATAAATGTATTCCTGTGATAATAACTGGATCTTTATTGTCATTGAATGAAAGCCAAAGCAACATATATTGTTATATAACATTAATTTAAAATTTTATACATGTTAAAAACTGTTACAAATATTAAATTAATATGTTTGCAGCCAACCCCCCTTATATTTTCTGTGTAGAACAGTTTGAGAATCCCTGCTAAAGTGTAGTACTACCAACAGAGGGCAGTATTACACTGACTGTGACAGACATAAGCACATATAAAACTAAACAGCAAGTTTGCAACAAAGGGCAGACTTATTTATTAGAAGTTCTCACCATCAACATATTGGCCTTCCAGGCAGCTGATCACCGGGCACTTCCCATAAACTGGGCGGCTCCAGCCACTGCATCTGTCGCAGTCTCTCACTCCAGGGCCGTGGCAGGTCAGACAGGAGCTGTGACACGGCTGACAGCGCCACCCTCTGGTATCTTTAAATGTGTCTGCCGGGCACTCCTTCACACAGGTGCCATCTGACCGGGTGAATGCAAAAAGATGTAAATGTATGTCCACAGACTTGTTTATCCTCTTATTTAGTTTTACTCTTTAATTAGTGTTGTGATTTTCATAGTAGTTTAGTTTACCTAAGACAGACAATATACAGCAAGATATGAAGTGCGTCATACACTAACATTCAAAAGTTGGGGGTCAGTAAGTTTTTTTTATTTAGTGAAACACGTTAATACTTTTATTCTGCAAGGATGCATTCAATTGATAAACATAACAGTAAATATCAATGGTGTTTCATTAAACTATCTTAAAAAATGTAGCACAGTTTCCATGAAAATATAAAGCATAACAACTGTTTTCAACTGATAATTATAAGAAATGTCTCTTGAACAGCAAATCAGCATATTAGAATGATTTCTGAAGGATCATGTGACACGTTTCACAATATTACTCTATTTTTGATTATATAAATGCAGCCTTGGTGAGCATAAGAGACTTCTTTCAGAAACATAAAATCTTACTTTTGAATGGTAGCGACTCACAGTAATACATAACCAAGAGTCAGTTGTGTTATTGCATCAAATGTTATTTTAGTGTGTGAATTTTGGATTGATAGTGTATAATCATGAATATTAAAGTAGCCTCAAATGAACCACATAAAATTTTGCATTAACCATATTTGCATCCCATTTCTATTTCCTATTCAAATAAGCGAGTGCTGCTGTGCACAATGTCACCATTGTGTTTTGCTCATGGACTTAGTTCAGTTTTTTTCATTTGTCACGTTCCTTTGTTCTGTATCTGTTTTCATCTTCCTGTCTGCACACACCCATGACACACAATGTGTCCTTTCTCAATCAGACGTTCTCAACCTTTTTTCTTGTTGATGAATAATGAGTTTCGGTCATAATAACTCTCGGGGTAGTTTATAAAACATTTTATTAACGTTTTGCCTGCCAGCATTTTTGATCATTTTCATAAAAGTTTCATGGCCCCTAGAATATTTTGTTGTATGAATACCTGAAAATGCAATATAGAAAGAACAGAGCCTTTGCTTTAAAAAAAAACAAAAAAAACAACAACAAACAAAATTTGATCCTAGCTTAATGCATTCTTTTTATCAACACTTGAATATGGGAAACTTTCATCATAAAAAAAGCAATATTTTGAGCAAAAAACGAAGAAAAATCGCATTTTCGCCAAAACCTACATCCAGATTGGATTCAGAATGATGATTAAACATAGATGGAGTAGATCGAGTCCATCAACACCCCCAAAGCTTCACAGTCCTAGAGCTCGTCCTGGGTCGACATTTCATTCAGTAACATTAGGCGGTTTTGATTTATATGCTGTTTAATGTTGATGATCACATTATGTTACATATTGCAAGGCTGGAAAAGTCTGATTGAGGAACGAGGACTCCCTGAGAAAATAAAGGAAATTAGCATCTAAACTCACTCTTATGCATTTACCGTCCCCATCCGAGACAACGTCACACTGAGTTAATCATCTAAGAATTACTTTATTTTACATGCCTGTCCTTTCACTGCCTTTTCCCCCATCTCTCCTCCAGAATTCACCCAAAATCTATATGGTTTAATGTGAACAAGTGCTATACAGTATTATACATGTTTGTTATCATTTGAAATGTCTCAGTGCGACTGGTACAGAGGTCTCATTCTCACAGAAGTAAACCAAAAGGTAACAAAGGTTTTAAGAGTTTAGATATATTTTTCTTAATGTGTGATGGGTGTGTCTTCGGCCAATTTTCGACCTCCTGTCGTCAGTACAGGTCTTGATTAATGCTAATTGGCATTGTTTGCATTTGAAAGAGGTTTGCATCTTGGTCTGGTATTTAAGGAGATGTTGCAAAGAGGTCAGGGCACGAACCTTTACATCGGTCAGCCCGTAACGCTGAGTGTCTACTAGATGCTAAGCGTTATGTAATTTTTAGAAGTCAGGTATCCATATTTTATTCTTTACTTCAGAGCATTTGATGTTATGTATGG
>CM031967.1:13284111-13391902 GCA_018749465.1 Paracanthobrama guichenoti | reverse complement strand
AAGTGATCTCTCTTTAAGGCTGTTGGACATAGTGGTGCATTAGGGAGGTAAAAATTATATAAATACTGTTCGGTTTCTTGCACAAACCGATCGTTTCGTGTCTTAAGACATCAATGTGTCGTCACAAGCCGCAGGGTTTAATTTGGATTGTAATTTGGATGGTTTTTTTTTTACTCATAGATTTTGTTACCATTCACATGCATTATACGACTGGCAGACTGCAACAGTTTGAGTTAAAAATCTTCATTTGTGTTCTACTGAAGAAACAAAGATACCTATATCTTGGATGCCCTGGGGTATGCAGATAAACATCACATTTTCATTTTTGGGTGAACTATCCCTTTTTTGACTCAAGGTCACTTCACAAGACATTTTTATTCATAAACCATGTACTGGTTTGATCAGAATTCATCATGCAAAAATGACATCAATGGCAATTAGTTTTTGAAAGCAGAACAAATCAGCGGGAGATTTCAAAACCTAATCTTAAATTCAAACTCAAGCCTGAAATGATCAAACAAAGCTTAAATGGATGCATTAAGCACTAGAGCTTTGCAAGCAATGTCAATGTTTCAAACAACATAATAATATTTTATGATTTATTGTAATAATTTTATCATGTTATTGCAATTTATTTCATAATATATTTATGCTTGCGTATTGAATGATTGCAGAAAATGAGCTGAAAGCTAAAGTCCTAAAGTTGGAAAGTGAGCTGGAGGTAAGGGAGGAATTTCACTAATAATTGCTTGTTATGTGCTGTTTGTGAGCTGTCTGTGTACAAGTCCTTAAGAGGATTACTGGCTTTATTTCCATGTATGTTACTTTCTGGTATAACTATAATTGTTCTACACATCACATTTCCTTTGATATGTTTATGGTTGTGAAAAGAATTGAGATGTCATTGAGCTGCACAGCTCACCAGTGTCACAGATATAAACAGATGGAGAGTTTTGGGTCTTGAGCTTTATTCAGATCCGTCTCACTTCCTGTCCAGATGGCCCAGCGTGTGATGGGAGGGGGGGACACACGTTTCCTCCGGGATGAGATTCACCAACTGGAGAGTCACCTGGAGCGCAAGGAGAAAGAGGTGACCCAGCTGGAGAAAGAAATGGGCAAGGAGAGGAAAGCCAATGAGGAGGTAGGCAGCACTTTCCACAAATAGGAAAACACTAAAGTTATTTTTCGGTGATACTTTATTTTACAGTGTCCCTGTTACACGTCACATGTATTTATTATAGTAATAACAGTAAATTATGCATAATTGCAAGCAACTAACCCTAAAGCAAAGTCTAACCCTATATATATAATTAGATATTTGTACACATTGTTAATAAATATTACTCAGTACTTATTTGTATAATTGCACTGTAGCCTAAAAGATGTCAAACATTAAGAACTATTTCATTTCCTATCAATTAAACACAAAAAATTCTTTAGTAACAAGGCTGAATGCGTAAATGAGTAAAAATTTGTGTAAAATTGTAGAAAATGGAATGAGAGATTATTCACTTGTCTTCCTTCTATGCTGTAGAGAGCGTTCAAGTGATGATTTTAAGGAATCTTATTTAAGGATTCTTTTTTCATAATCAAGAAGAAACTTATGCGTGCATTCAAAATGTGGGACATGTTGTGGGTGTTAAAATATTAAAGGTGTAGTGTGTAAATTGTAGTGGCATCTAGTGGTGAGGTTGTGACTTGCAATCGGCCACCGCTCACCCCTCCCTTTCGAAGCCCATAGAGAAGTTACGGTGGCCGACACAGGACAAAGATGTTGTTGTCTGAGACAGCAGAGAGTGACTAGCGCTCTGTAGAGAAGTTTGTCCGTTTAGGGCTACTGTAGAAACACGGCAGCGCAAAATGGTGACTTCACTGTAAGGGGACCCGCGGTGTTTGCAGATAGAAATGGTTCATTCTAAGGTAATAAAAACAAAATGGTTCATTATTTAAGTCTTTATACACCACTGTAAACATAGTTATGTATATTATATTGCATTTCTGTCAATAGAGCCTCATAAATACTACACACTGCACCTTTAAATTATTCATTCAATTAATTGATTATTAATCCAACCGAAGATGTCAAAATTATATATTTTAACTGTTGAGTAAATGTCCTGTTCATTAAAAGCAAAAGACCATTAAAAATGTCAAAATATGGAATAATAATAATAAAAATACAGTAGTTGCAGGTGCAGGATTGATGATAAACTTAACGTTTTTCACAGCTGGCTCTCCGTGCTGAAGAGGCAGAGGAGAAGAACAGGAAACTAAAACGAGAGGTACGTCCAGTCTTGTTCTGGGCCTGCATAATGCTTTTTTGGGACATCTTAAATCTTCTTCTTGCTGTTCTTCCAATTATCCATTCCATCATCTCTTTTATATCACCTTCTCTTCTCAGCTTTATTCCCTGACTGACCATTTCATTTTTTTATGCATGCCTGTTATTGTTTTATCTTTTTCTTTCCTTGCTGTCATCTCTTGTCACTGCCCCTCAAGATAAAGCAGCTTACAAAGAAGGTAAGACCCCAGATTAGGCAGAATTAGAGTAGCCAGTCTATTTATTAGAAACATGTTTATGTCAAATGGAACTGCACCACCAATCTGATCTGATAACCAAAAGGTGGCCTTAAAGAAATTCAAATCGCCATCTGGTTTGGAATATGACAGAATGTTCCATTAATTCTAATTTAATTTTGTAACACTTTGCCCAAGGAGTAATTTCACTTGCTCCACCTAAAACTTTGTTTGATTTTAGTGATGTATCTTTTATATATATATATTTTTTTTTTTAAATACAGTTTTCTTTACAATTTTCAATACAAAACAATTTCTTTATTTCACTTTTTAATTCTAAATAAAACAATGGAAATAGCAATTAATTGTTATAAACTAAGTTATTCATTATGAATAATATTTTGAAATTATATAGCTAAAACTTCATAATGCTTTTGCTGGAAAACAGTATATGGCATATGATGCAGCATATTACTGATTTGTTGATCATTTTCAACCTATTTTTACTAATACTCCCAAGACCTTCATTCTTGCAATTTCAGTAAACCCTCCTCTACATTAGCTAGTTAGATAATCGTATCTTTAATCAGTGTAACTGGAAACAACGCAGATTATAAAATCATCTGTACATGATCAACAAAACACTCTCTCTTTGATGGAACAAGTATCAGTTTCACAACTGGCCCGAAATGGTCCATTGGGACATTATTATTCTTAAGCCGTTACAGAGTGTTCCACCGCTGTGCAGAATAAAGATGTTGTGCTATAATATAACACCTTGGAACGATATTTATGTGATATTTATGTACTACTCATTTAGTAGTAAATCATGTTTGACAGCAGGATGAATAATGGATTTGTTCATTATTGCAGAATGAACAGCTGCAACAGGATGTTGAATTCTACAGAAAGGACATAGAGCAGAGAGAGCCTCTTCAGACCAAAGAGGAGAGCAATGAGATTCAAAGGAGACTTACCAAAGCCAACCAACAGCTCTACCAGTGCATGGAGGACCTGCAGGTAATTCCTAAATGACCTTCAGGCTGCCATATAATGCCATCATATCATGGCATGATCACTGCCGAGCGTAATACACCTCTAATGCTTTAAACAGGCCATGTTTAACACCTTTTTTTTTTTTTTACACATAAACTGCAAGGTAAAAATAAATTCACACAGTGATTTTTTTATTATTTATTTTTATTATAAATTATATTATTTAATTTATATATACATAAAAAATTATACACAATTAATTTATACACAACTACTTTAGTAGCATATATTTTTTTATAAGTACAATTATATTGGTATTATTGGTATTTATTTTTATTTTTCATTCTTTTTATTTTTATTTAAAAAGAATCCTTCACTTCTGATACAGTTGACTTATAAAAAATATACTACATATATATGATATTGACAGTTAATTACTAGTTTATATTTCTGGAATTGTTCACGCTATTGTTCATCAGCTTATATCAATATGTAAATGTGACATCAGTACCAAAATGTTTTATGGTTATTTTTCATTAAGTGGTGGGTTTTCAATCTTGGTGGTCTGGCGAGGAACCCCTGCCTTGTGAACCTTAAAATGTATTAACACTGTACATCAAACTCAAATGTGGCCAGGAAAAACCTGTATGTGTAACATTTTAAAGTATGTTTCAAATCTCCTGTTATGTGACATCTTTGTGATCAACATATTCTCCCTATTCCCAGCATGCTGAAGATATGGCTGCCAACCTGAAGAGCGAGAATGAGCACCTGCAGATGAATCTGGAGGAGTCTGTGAAGGAGATGGAGAAGATGACGGATGAGTACAACAAGATGAAGATCGCGGTCCAGCAGACGGACAGCATCATGGATCAGCTGAGAAAAGAGAGAGATCATGCCAAGCTTCAGGTGCTTTAATCACGTTTATAAAATGGATAAGGCCAATCCTAGAAGCTGATCGGTCAATGAAGTGTTCCAGTCATGTGAAACACAGGTTCTCGTAGCTACTTTTGGCAGTAATGGACCTCATTGTAAAATAATGTCTTCTTACAGGTCAGAGAGCTAAGTGAACAGATCCAGGCTCGAGTTGAAGAGGACGACCCAGTAATGGCTGCTGTTAATACCAAAGTGGAGGAGTGGAAGGTGAGCCAATACACTCCCTCCAAATGGCAAAAGTCAGCTTTGCCAATTAAAACAACTTGTATGCAAATGAGGTCAAGTTTCATGCACTTTACTAATTTCTCAGTAGTACACTGTTGTTTTATTTTGTTTGTGGTTTTACCTGTCTGGAATTGCTGAGTCATTTTCTGAAGTTCTGAAGTATAGGTTGAATACTCTGTGAACCAATGACTTTTGAGTAAATGATCCAAGAAAAACATTTGTATTTTTTATCATTGTGCTGTCTACAATGGAATTCGGCTTATATGCATTCTAAGAATTATAGATTAAAAAAATACTTGGGCTTTGAAATTATAAATAAATATATATAAAATCACGTATATCAGTGTTTTATGTGAAAAGCTCCCAAATGAAGATAACTCAGATGAGTAAATCATTGAATAGACATTACAAAAAGTGCCTTTAGAAGTCAAATGTAATATAATCTCAAATAGAAGGATGATACACATGATAAAACGTGTTTTTATTGCATAATTTAAAAAATGTATTGCATTTTGTAATTAATTATACTAACTTTAAGATGTTCCTGGAAAATACGTGAGAATATTTTAAAGGCTAGTTCACACTGCCCCAAAATAAAGAATAAACTCCAGAAACAAATAAAGATCACATAATCTCATTGGGAGAGCAAAAACACTCAAAAGCTTTCATGCTTTTAATATTTATGATCCATGACAAATATAATACAAATTGCAGCTTTAGAGGAATATAAAAAAAAAAACAAGTATCATATTTAACATTATGACAGTACATTGACTCTGAACAAGTTTACACACATCGCCTATTAAAAAGTCGTTAAAAACATTCTCATAAAGCCTATAATCATTTTCTTTGGAACTGCTCTTTGTTTAATTAGATGTGATACCTGAAGGAAAAGGCCCAAAAAGTTGGAATAGCCAGTAACTATTGTTGCTCAAATTACTGCCTGGTTTGGAACACCATGTCTTTGGTGAAAATTAGTGCCAAATGTCTAACCGGCAGAAAACATGAAGGAAATGTCAGCTTTAATCTTTTGCTAGTTGATGATGTTCTACATGTTCTAATTGTCATGTGTTTGTGTCAGAGTGTTTTATCAGGGAAAGATGTGGAAATTTTGGAGTATCAACAGATGATCAGAGATTTGAGGGAGAAACTTCGAGCTGCTCAGATGGACTCCGACAAAAGCAACATTATCGCACTGCAGCAGGTCAGTCAGATATCGTTTTGGGTACCAAAACCCTACCTGTATAACCGGACCGAATCAGAATGCAGATTTCGGTGCCACTTAAATTCAAACATGTTTTCATGCTTTGGCTGGCGCCGAGCCAGAGACAGACACACTCAGTGCTTGTCACATATCACAACTAGTCAGTGTTTTCAACCACATCATGTTTACTTTAGGTTCCAGACTTAAATGCACATACGTACTAGCAAAAAATACACTGATGTCTATGGAAGTGGCAATAACAATCCTTTCAGTTATAATTTGACTAACTTACGTGTCTTATTTATATCAGATACACAGTATATAGTAACTATATAGTTTACTGTATTCTTCTCCCATTTCACCGGTCACTTACGCTCATGTATTTCGTGAGACGTGAATACATTTGCGTGATGTAAATCCAACAGATCCAATTCTCTGAATTGCGACACAAATTAACATGGTGGCGCCATCACGCATTATAGCTCAACTAACACACATTCGCTTACACATACTGTATTTGAACATCAGAATATCAGATAGTTCATGACATAGTTAACAAGTCTGTGAATATTTTGAATAAAAAACTAAATAAAACCGATACAGCTGTCATACAACACTATTGCGGCTGCTATGTGTCATGTGAGAAGCATGACGTGTCGCCATGGAAACAATAAGGTAAAATATTTAGCCAGAGAATATGGTCATATTTCTGAAAAATAAAGCTGAACCTTGAAGCTGGTTTGTAGCAGACCAAGAATACAGACTACTTTGCTATTATTAGTACTGTTCTGTAACTGTTATTTAGTGTTAAATTAGGCCTATTGTAGTGGGGTTAGGTGGCTTAGGTTTTACTGTGAATTTGTTAAGTAAATTTGTTGTGTTTTGTATTTATTTATATTTGTATATTTAAGTATACTTTAAACTTTTTAATAAATTGTTCAATTTAAAGATTTTTTTTCTTTAATGTCATCCACCAAATTTAAATATCGGTTCAGGCACCGTTTAGGCACCGGTACCATTTTAAAAGTATCGGTTTGGCACCGGTATCGTAAAAAAAAAAAAAAAAAAAAAAGCGATACCCAGCCCTACATATCACACAGCTCTCTATCCTGTTAAACACTAGGGCCAGATTTACTAACAGCTTGCACCAGCACAAACCCTCTTTTGCCTTTAAAAACTACTGTCAGGATTTACTAAAGATACGCAGTAATTAGCACTGAAAAAGCCTGGGCACACTTATTTTTGCTGCTGAGCTTATTGCATATGCATTTGTAGGAGTTTCCCTTTCAGACGCAAAATTTATGGGAGGAGAGTATTGAAATTAATCACACAAGGTGATTTACTAAGGTTTGCTCTCGTCAATTTACTGGTGTTTGCGCCATTATTTACCACCCAAAAAAAGCATTATGGAATTATGCGTTGGTCATTATGGAAATAATCCAGCTGCGTCTGTGTTCTTTAATTTGCCCGTCGTCAGTAGATCACACGCAGAACTTCCCATCTGCGCTTTTTTGGAATTGCGCTCTCACGCTAAATTGCCCTGTTTAGTAAATCTGGCCCCAAGGGTGTCAATATGTACTTATTAAATGTTACATTTATAATATGTAATTATATGTTTAGTGTCAGTAAGATTAAAAATGATAGTAAATATGTCAAAAGTTTTGTATTTCAATGATTGTTGTTCTTTTGAGCTTTCTAGTCATTGAAAAATCCTGAAAAAATGTATCAGAAATATTCTGTTTTCAACATTGATAATAATCATAAATGTTTCTTGAGCAGCAAATCAGTATATTCAAATAATTTCTGAAGGATCATGTGACACTGAAGACTGGAGTAATGATGCTGAATATTCAGCTTTGCATCACAGAAATAATTAAAAAATATATTCAAATAGAAAACGGTTATTTTCATTTTTACTGTATTTTTGATCAAATAAATGCAGCATTGGTGAGCATGAAAGACATCTTTCAAAAACATTTAAAAATCTTACTGACCCCATTTTATTTATTTATTTGTTGAATTTAATATTCTATTTGTAATTTGTAATAAGTAATTATTATAAATATTACATTTGATAAGAAATTATAATTATTAAATTATAAACCAAAATTAAATGTAATAATCAGATGATGGTTTGCAGTGTAATACTAAGTCATTGTTTTTATTCTTTTGCTGATATACATTTTTATTTATCAACAAAACTCATATTATTCAAATTTAGTTTATTTTTGTCCTATTAATTAGGATACAAGATTTGTCTTAGGCCTGTTTCACACATCCTGCGTTTGCAGTGTGACAGCATTTCTGCTGCGGTTATGACATTGATTAGTGCCTGTAATAGTGGTCAAAAAAATCTAAAATGAGTATTAGAATTTGGCCATTGATAATTTTAACAAACTTGTTCATTGTGAAATTGAATTAACGTGAGTAAGACATTGATGAATGTATAAGAAATGGAATCCAAACCCCCAAGTGTAGCTATAAACCGCTCAAATCATCTGGATTCAGTCAGATTTGCTAAATAGAAATTGTTTATGTGTTTGTCATGTGGAACGTAGCCCGTAGCCTGTATTGTTTTAAAGTAACAATGTGTCCCACTTTTAGTTTATGTAATAGCCTTTATTGCAAAAGATTGTGTTTAAATGGACAGACAGATTGA
Source organism: Paracanthobrama guichenoti (assembly GCA_018749465.1). Taxonomy (NCBI): domain Eukaryota; kingdom Metazoa; phylum Chordata; class Actinopteri; order Cypriniformes; family Gobionidae; genus Paracanthobrama; species Paracanthobrama guichenoti. The sequence continues at coordinate 13,383,365 of CM031967.1, read as the reverse complement.
TAGATTGATTTATAGTGCATTTTAATGTGTTTTCCTTTAAGTTTGGTATGACGCCTGACAAAAATATTTTCAGTGGCAGGACTCACCATCGCCACAGTGATGCTTCTGGGAACACAGCATGAATGCTGTAACCTGTTAATATGAGTGCAGAAACTCGCCACAGATGCAAGATATGTGAAACAGGCCTCAAATCCATGCTAATGCATTGCCAATCTGACTTAGTTTGTGTGCTCTATCATGTCTCTCTCTATATATTTGTGTGTTCTTTTTGATGCACGCTCCTTTTTTAATTGTAACTACTTCCTTAACTCTTCATTGGCTTGCAAATGTTTCCTTTTTCCTTTCGCTCTCCTTTTACGACTCGGCTGAGTCAGGTCATATATGAACTGTGTGGCGTGAGTATCTCTGTTTCTCATTTCCTTTGCTTTATGTGTCATTCATCCGTTTTGCATCTGTCAGTCATCTGTCTTTATTTGTTGTTTCCGTTATATTGGTTCATCTCATTCTATCCCAGCGGGAGTTTAAAGAAGTTACTGACTTTGTGTTTGACTTCAAAAGGCCGTGCAAGAGAGGGACAACCAGATCAAGATGCTGTCAGATCAAGTCGAGCAGTACACGACAGAAATGGAAAAAAATGCTCTGCTCATTGAGGAGCTGAAAAAACCATTAAAAAAAGATAAAGGTCATGTCAGCGTGCAGCAGCGTAGGTTGGAGGACTTGAGCACTAAACTGCAGGTGGCTGAAAGGAGAGCTTTGGAGGCAGAGCGTGCCGCCCAACTGGCTGAATGTGACGCCAGGGACAAAGACAAAGAACTCAATGACACCCTCAGTCAAATCCGTCTTTACGAGTCTGTGAGTTTATAACATAACACTTACCTTCAGCATTGTAAAATGCACTTCTGTTACAAAATCCAAATACTTTTTGGGGTTACTATAAATAGCCTGACAATTAGTTACTCTATTTTCCAATAGCATCTTCACAAAGCATCTTAACAAGACCTTTTTCTTGAGTCCACAAGTAGAAGTTGCACATGATGCTTTTAGGAACAAAATGAGCCAAAGGATATGAGCCACTCCTTATAAGCTCACTTATACATTAATGTAATAAAAAAAAAAAAAGGTCAATACATTTTTAATAAGTTTTTCCATTTAAAAACAAATGAATATATTAATTTTATGATGACGATAATTATTATTATTAATATTATTATTTGCTCAAGCAGCTATTAATATGATTATCAACAGTTTTATTCATATTTTGATCTACCTTTGTGGCAACTCATATTTAACGACAATATGTGTGGATAAATGTCATTTTTATACATTTAAATGTTTAAAATAAAATGTAGATATAAACATTGTACATTTAATTAGTAATATATGTGTGAATATGGATATCAACAGTTTTATAATTTTTGTTGTATTGCATCTATCTTTGTGACTATCTTAATAAGTAACAACACTTGATCACAAATATTTGGAGATTAGCATTCAGAAAACAACAAGGGGTCACTTTAACTTGTAGAATGTTATATTATGCCTACATAGAAGTTCGGCTTGAAGCACTTGACTGTCTTTCAGGGACGGATGGTTTGGAAGCTGCAATCACTGAGATCAAAGAATGTAAAAATCAAATGCGAGTGAGAGACCGGAGATAGAAGCCATGACAAAAGAGATAAACCAGCTGGAGATCAAAATCAACAATTTACTAGATGAGAACGAAGACCTACGAGAACGGCTGGGTAATTTCTTCAACCTGCTTTTAAGATTCCCATCAGGAACCTGTCGCAGTTACTGTTTCCCTGTTTTTACCTACACCTAGACATAGAGATTGTTTTTGTGTACCATATTGATTTTGCTAAGAGAAAAATCAGCTTTGACCCTCATTGTGAACATGTTCCCACACTAGGATTAAATCCAAAGGAAGAACTGGATTTGAGTGAATTCCAGAGATCAAAGGTTTTGAAGCAGAGACAGTACAAAGCTGAGAACCAGGTCCTGCTGAAAGAGGTAAAACAGATTAACGTTATCTCTATGGTCTAGCTTTGGTCCATTATCCCGCTTTAATTTTGTTTGTAACCCTTGTGACCCTGGACTATCCTTAGATTGAGCGTCTTGAGGAGGAAAGACTTGAGCTGAAACAACATATTCGTGCTCTGGTGAAGGGCAAAGGTAAGATCTTATCTCCAAGATGCTGCATATCTGTTACAGACTCATGTTTATTATTAACATATAATGAAACCTGACATCACTTTCCTTTTTTAAGACATAACAGTAGTCAGTAGTTCACTGCTTGATGACCGTGTTGAAGAAAAGCCCAGCAGATCTCTTAGAGAGAGGCCTGTCTCTGGATCTACCGATGAAGAGATCAAACGCAAAGTAAGCCTTTATCAGAGAACAACTTTATCAGAGAGTTTTGAACATCAAAATTGTTAAAGCTAAGCTAACAACCTGTTTGTTTCTCAGAACCAGCGTCTACAGAAAGAGCTGAGCAACAAAGAGAAAGAACTGGAGCTCAAGACTACGGAATCTGCACAGTTCAAGGCCAAATGTGAGAAGCATCACTGCGTGACCTTGCAACGCTTGCAGTGTCAGGTGGTTTCCATGACTATAATGTTTCTCTCTCTCCTGCAGTGAATGAAATGCTGAATGAGAATAAACAGCTGGAGCAGGGCATGAAGGAGATCCTGCAGGCCATCCAGGACGCTCAGAAGAAAACACCCACACCCACTGGCGTCAGCATTCCCAGCCTGGAGAGACTCGTCAGTGTACGTTTACCAACATTTAGTGGACCCACGCTGAATCTGTGTAGTACTACATTATTTTCTTTGTAATATTTAATAAATAACATTTACATTTATATGTGTGAATTATAAATAATAATAAGTAAATTCTAATAATAAATAATGTTTTAATTATTTAAAAATAAATAGTAAATGTTATAATTATGCATGTGAAATTATAAATATAAAATGATACATTTAATAAGTATTGTAATATTTGAGAAACAAATAATTTATGTCTGAAAAATAATAAATAATACTTTTAATTTATAAATAAATAATACATTATTATAATTATGCATTTAAAATAATACATTTAAATATAAAATTATACGTTTAATAAGTAATGCAATATTTAATTTACAAAACTATAGGTTTGAAATATAATAGTAAATTATTTTAATAATTTAAAAAATAATTTATGTCTGAAAAATATAATAAATAATGCTTTTAATTTATAAATAAATAATTATAATTATGCATTCAAAATAATACATTTAAATATATATTCAGTGAGTTAATGCAATAATTAATTGACAAAATTATATGTTTGGAAATAATAGTAAATAATAATTTTACTAATTTACAAATAAAAAATGTCATAATTATGTAGCTGTAAATTTAAATATAACATTATACATTTTATGAGTAATACAGTATTTAATTGATAATAATTTGTGTGAATAAAATAATAATAGGTTATGTTTATGTATTTTATTTATATAATTATGTATTTAAAATAATACATTTAAATATAAAATTATACACGTAATGGTCTGTAGTAAAATGTGTTTAACTGAACTAACAATGCTACACTGCGTGGTTGCTGTAACGATTATCAAATTAGCTTAAATTTGACCTTTTGTTGAAAAAATATTTAATGAAAGCCTGTAATTAAAGTGAGGGGAAAAATGGATGAAAATTCAAGGGGAGACAGGCAGTCAAATTCTGCGGAAATCTGCAGAGCTTTCATCAGCATTCTGCAGGCACAGATTTTGTGCTGGTATAGTGATAAGTCATTTTTATAACTTTTTTCAGTCTTACATTCTCGAATATGAAGTTTTTGGTCCTGTTCCTAAATATCCTCTCACAGCATATGTGAGTGATAACTGTGTTTATCTTAAGGCATTGGAGATGAAGTACTCAGAGGGAAAGTTTGACGCAAGCCTCCACCTGAGAACGCAGGTAGATCAGCTGACCGGCCGCAATGAGGAGCTACGGCAGGAGTTGAAGGATGCTAGAGAGGAGGCAGCAAACACTCTCTATCAGTTAACGAAAGCTAATGAGAAGGTATTTACTCAAATTACCAACTCAGGCATTTACTGGATTAAAAAATGGTTTTAAATTCACTGGCACTCCCTCTTTTTGTGTCTATTTATGTAGGTTGCTCGCTTGGAAAGTGAGGTTGAATCAATGAGCAAATCAGCTGGTACTTCCATTCCTTACAAGACATTAGCTCTGCCTGAAGAAATAACACCAACTAGTGCCGAGGCCATCAACGCTCTCAATGAATACATAGTACAACTCCTACAGGTGTGCGTCAGTCCGATAACTGTTTCGTGTTATAATGGAAACCAGATGTAAAGTATATGATATTAAGACTCCCAACTGTGGATGTTCAGGAGATCAAAAACAAAGAAGATTCCATTGAGCAGCTCAGTTTGGCTCTGGAAGAGTATAAAAGAAAATTTGCAGTGATCCGCCATCAACAAGGACTTCTATATAAGGAGCATCAAAGGTATGCAGAGTAATAAAGATCATTTATGTTATAAAATATCATATATAAAAAAGGTATGCGAGACAAAAAGATGTTATGAAAAAAAGATGTTATTATATGTTATATTAAGTTTTATATATATATATATATATATATATATATATATATATATATATATATATATATATATATATTTTGTAATGTAAAAAAAATGCATACATGTATGTATGTATGTGTGTGTATATATATATATATATATATATATATATATATATATATATATATATATATATATATATATATATATATATATATATATATATATATATATGAATGGTAATCAATAAAGCATGGTTTTAATTCACGGTGCCTGTCTGCTCCAGTGAGAGGGAGTCTTGGCAGAAAGAGAGGGACTCTTTTGCAGAACTGAAATCCAAACTTGAGGAACAAAGGGAGGTGGATGCAGTAAAAATCAAAGAGTACAATGTAAGTCTCTATTTGATATTTGATCATTTTCACCCAAAATTCACCCTCATGCCATTTCAGATCTGTACACAAAAAAAATGGTGAAGAAATACTTCTCACTCAGAAATTGCTAGTAAATTTCTCAAAGAATAATAAAGAATCAGCAAGTAACACATTGAATTAAACTTGAAATTTTGAAGTAAAAAGACTGAAATAGTACTTTCATGTAAAACGTACTCCAATAATCTTTAACTTTGAAAAAAAAAATCAGTATATAACTATAACAACTTACCAATTCAGAAACTCTTTTAAAACATGTCTTAGAATAAGGAAATTAGCATTGTGGTGGTAAAAATCTGGTTTTGTATGTCTTCATATATAACCAAAAATCGCTATGTTTATAATTTGTCCATTTGATGATTACCTATGATTACTTTTTGACTGATTTCCAGCACTGGATAGAGGCTCATGAAAAGGACCCGAGTGCGATCAGACGGGAGCTGGCTGAGACCGCCCGAAAAATTATGGTTCTCAGGGTGAATGAGAAGTGTCTGACGCGACGTTACACGACTCTGCTTGAGCTCGAGCAACACTTGAGGAAGGAGAACGCAAAACTGAAGGATGATTTCAGCCACATGGAGGCCGCAGTAACAGAAAGAATTGGCTACCTGCAGAGGTTCAAGGTATTAGGCATCCGTACAACACTCATACAGATGAAAAAGACTGATATGGGTTTTTCAGTGGCCGATACTGATTCTGATATCTAGAACAGGGTTGTTGTTTTTTTTTAAGTTTTTAAAAAACTTTTTTTAAATAAGTTTTGGAAAAGTTTAAAGAAATTATGTAAAAAAAAAATAGAAATAAATAACTTGTAATACATCAAAAAAAATAGTTATTATTAAGAGAAATTGACATTTATTATAGTTCCTGTTTTCAAATGAATCATTAATCACAATTATTTTATTATTTATCACATTAATACTCTAATTGTGGGTAGAATAAAAACATTTATAGAAACTAAATATTTTGTATATAATATTCTACACATATTTACAATATTTTGTACAGTATATACTTATATAGATAGCTACCATTTATGTTTTGGGTAGTGAGTCTCTTACAAGGGAACCATCATATTTGGAGGACCATGGTGTCAAAAATCTTAAAAACCTCTGATAAACAGGAGTAGCCAAAAATGATGTCTGGCCGAGGAAAATTGACGTCTTTACCCTTTATTTAAATATTTGTTAAAGATTTTGTAATAATGTTGAGTCATGCCAAAAAAATTTTTTGAACACATTTTTTTTGTGAGATTTTTTTTTGTTTTCCTATGCATTTTTGTTTTTGCATAGTAAAATAAAGCATGCAGCTGTAGTTTTAGCTGTAGCCAAATAATTTAATTTTGTATGATAAATACCTTTACCTTTTAAGTTGTAAAAGTGTTTTGTTTTCTTCATATATATATATATATATATATATATATATATATATATATATATATATATATATATATATATATATATATATATATATATATATATATATATATATATATATATATTATACACTCACCTAAAGGATTATTAGGAACACCTGTTCAATTTCTCATGAATGCAATTATCTAATCAACCAATCACATGGCAGTTGCTTCAATGCATTTAGGTGTGTGGTCCTGGTCAAGACAATCTCCTGAACTCCAAACTGAATGTCAGAATGGGAAAGAAAGGTGATTTAAGCAATTTTGAGCGTGGCGTGGTCGTTGGTGCCAGACGGGCCGGTCTGAGTATTTCACAATCTGCTCAGTTACTGGGATTTTCACGCACAACCATTTCTAGGGTTTACAAAGAATTGTGTGAAAAGGAAAAACATCCAGTATCGGCAGTCCTGTGGCGAAAAATGCCTTGTTGATGCTAGAGGTCAGGGGAGAATGGGCGACTGATTCAAGCTGATAGAAGAGCAACTTTGACTGAAATAACCACTCGTTAAAACCGAGGTATGCAGCAAAGCATTTGTGAAGCCACAACACGCACAACCTTGAGGCGGATGGGCTACAACAGCAGAAGACCCCACCGGGTACCACTCATCTCCACTACAAATAGGAAAAAGAGGCTACAATTTGCACAAGCTCACCAAAATTGGACAGTTGAAGACTGGAAAAATGTTGCCTGGTCTGATGAGTCTCGATTTCTGTTGAGACATTCAGATGGTAGAGTCAGAATTTGGCCTAAACAGAATGAGAACATGGATCCATCATGCCTTGTTACCACTGTGCAGGCTGGTGGTGGTGGTGTAATGGTGTGGGGGATGTTTTCTTGGCACACTTTAGGCCCCTTAGTGCCAATTGGGCATCGTATAAATGCCACGGCCTACCTGAGCATTGTTTCTGACCATGTCCATCCCTTTATGACCACCATGTACCCATTCTCTGATGGCTACTTCCAGCAGGATAATGCACCATGTCACAACGCTTGAATCATTTCAAATTGGTTTCTTGAACATGACAATGAGTTCACTGTACTAAAATGGCCCCCAGTCACCAGATCTCAACCCATTAGAGCATCTTTGGGATGTGGTGGAACTGGAGCTTAAGTGCCCTGGATGTGCATCCCACAAATCTCCATCAACTGCAAGATGCTATCCTATCAATATGGGCCAACATTTCTAAAGAATGCTTTCAGCACCTTGTTGAATCAATGCCACGTACAATTAAGGCAGTTCTGAAGGCGAAAGGGGGTCAAACACAGTATTAGTATGGTGTTCCTAATAATCCTTTAGGTGAGTGTGTGTGTGTGTGTATATATATATATATATATATATGTATGTATGTATGTATGTATGTATGTATGTATGTATGTATGTATGTATGTATGTATGTATGTATGTATGATCTATCTGTCTATCTATCTATCTATCTATCTATCTATCTATCTATCTATCTATCTAGATAGATAGATAGATAGATAGATATTTTGAACTTGTAGGGTCATAAAAAATATCCCTTTTAGACATCACTTTTGGCCACTACTGTATATAAATTATAAAACTTAATGTCAGCAAAATAACTGAAATGAAATTCACAATATTGACAAATAATATATACAGCTCTGGGAAAAATGAAGAGACCACATAACATTGAGAAATCAATGTTAAATGGTCTCTTAATTTTTTCAGAGCTGTATGTATATAATATATAGTTGTTTTAGTATTGTTTTGTTGTTTTTCCAAGGCTAATAGTCATAGCCTTCATCCTTGCTGAAAGCTGTAACTGACCTCTTCTGACCTCTGTAAACTTCCTTTGCCCTCAGGAAATGGCAGCGTTTAAAATAGCCGCATTGCAGAAATCCCTTGATGGTAGTGTTCCTGCATCAGAGTTGGAGAGAGCCAACAAACAATACACTGAGCTCACCATCAAGTACAGAAACCTCCTACAGAAAGACAATCACCTTGTTCAGAAGACAAACTCTCTGGAGCACCTGGAGGTACGTCTCATGGCAAATTACATAAAGCAATAGACTTCTTTCTTCATTTTTATTACAGCACACTCCTTTCCTTTCAGAGAGAGAATGTGTCTTTACATGAATGCATTAACTCCATCAATAAAGAGCTTGAGATCAGCAAGGAGAAGCTTCACACATTGGAGCAGGCCTGGGAAAACTTCAGCACGACTGGTAAACGTCACTTACAAAAGACAAAAGCAGTGTTGAAGCATTGTGAATGGCATCATTGAATAAAAAAAAAAGTTTTGCTGCAATATCCTAATGTTGACCTATTGCCCATGATTTCTGGGGGTGTTCACAGGTGGTGAGAACAGCATGGACAAGGCAGCCAAAGCCTTGGCCAATAGCGAGATTGTATCTGTGTCCAGACGCATCACCATGCTGGAGATGAAGGAGCTAAATGAAAGACAGCGAGCCGAACATGCTCAGAAGATGTACGAGCACCTGAGGAGCTCCCTCAAACAGGTGGAAGAGCGCAACTTTGAGCTAGAGACTAAATTTGCTGAGGTGGGTCTGATTTATCTCTTGCATCCATCCCGAATACCCTAGCAACCATAACATGGCAAAAAACACTTAGCTTAAAAAATACCTTAGCTTGAACATTGTATTGTTTTATAAAACATAGTATGTTGAACATTAAATAAGCTTTCATTTATTATTTTATATTTATAAAACACATTATGTTGAGCATTCCATAAGCTTTAATTTGATTACATTATTATAAAACAGTGTGTTGAACATTTAATAAGCTAAAGCTAATATTTTGCATATGTTTCTGTATGGTGGTGTAGCTCACAAAACTAAACCTGGAGGCTCAGAGGATAGAGCGGGAGCTCAGGGACGAGCTGGTGGACAGTGTAAGCAAAGATATCAGCGACACCGATCGCAAGCGAATCACCGAACTGGAGAAAACAGAGGCAGAGCTGCGGATTGAAGTGTCCAAGTAAGCCTATTGACTCAACCTGTGCACATGCTTACTATTACAACAGTATCATGAGGAAGTGTACACAAACATCTCTTTTAAGATGTTTAAAATGTTTGCAGATTACGGGAGGTGTCGGATGTCGCTAAAATGCAGGTGTCAGCTCTGGAGGCCAGACAGCAGTCAAGAGAGAAGGAAGTAGAAAGCCTGAGGAGACAGGTGTTGGATTACCAGGTATGTTTTTCTCTTTTCAGCTGTGCACCCTTTTGATCGTGTCCTTAATTGCACATCTCCTCAGGCTCAGTCTGATGAAAAGGCCCTTATCGCCAAACTCCACCAGCACATCGTAGCTCTCCAGTTGAGCGAGACCTCAGCAATCAGCCGGCTGGAGGCCACCACAACGCGCCTGCAGAAACTCGAAGCGCAGAAGCTCAGAACCGAACAGCAGCTGGATGCCCAGCAGCAGACTCTGTGGCACGCAAGGCAGGAGGGTCACCAGCGGGCCAGACACCTGCGCCACACCATTCAAGCCCTCCGCAGACAGTTCTCAGGAGCCTTGCCGCTGGCCCAACAGGAGAAGTTTTCCAGCACCATGCTCCACCTGCAGGAGGACAGGGCACTGGCCAGGGAGGAAGCGCAAAGGGCGGCGGAGGAAAGGAGGAAAGCAGAAGGGAAGGCACAAGAACTGGAGTTAAAGCTGAAGGGATTGGAAGAGCTCATAGCAACACTGAAAGATGCTAAAGGAGCTCAGAAAGTATGTTGAGTTGTAATGTGATTTCTGGAATTATATTGAAAATATATATAATTTTTATTTATTTACATAAATATATATTTATTTTATATCTTATATCTTTTTACTTATATCTTATAACTATTCACATGAGTTAGGTTACTTATATTAATACAGGAAATTGTTCCCATAAAAAATAATTTAAACTCAGCTGCAGAATTTACAGTTTAATAATAAACCGTTACAGGTGATTGAGTGGCATAAGAAACTGGAGGAAGTTCGTCTGTTGGAAATGAGGCAGAGCAGAGAGCTCAATACCCAGCGGGAAGAGATAAAATACCTTAAGAACATTGTGACGGATCAGGAACGCATCATCAGCGGCCAGGAAGAGGAGCTGGTGCAACAGAATAATGTCAGTATTGCATCTAAACATGTTTCTTATCTTTTTTTTTTACACTATACAGAGCATACTTCAATCATTTCTAATAATATTTGTTATCCTTGTATCAGCTTCTAGAGGAGCGGCAACTGATCTGGGATCAGAGAGAGGTCCAACTGGAGCGCCAGCTCGATTCCTATGAGAAACAGAAAAATGAAATCCTAAGCACAGCTCAGAAGGTGGCAGACTTGACAGACTTGTTTGTTACTGTATTGTGGTAAGCTGTTTACTGAACTACACTTTAACTTACACTTAATTTGTCCTGTTCGAGTTTAGTTTGAGGAAGCAACAGGCTCTCTGCCGGATCCAAATCAGCCTTTAGCGCACCAGTTAGACTACGCTCTTGGAAAAATCAAAGAGCACGTTCGTACCATCCTTGAGACAAAAGCCACTTGCAAAATTCTGGAAGAGGTACTTTTTTTATTCATCAAGCGATTGTAGAAATGTTACCAATTGCAAACCTTGTTATTGAAGTAAGATTATTTTACAAGGAGTTTCTCTGAGCAGAAGCTGAAGGAAAAAGAAGCTGCTTTGTGGACATCAGAACAGAATGTCTTATCTCGAGACAAAGTGATAAATGAACTGAGGCTTCGCCTACCAGCCGCTGCTGATAGAGAGAAGCTCCTGGCTGACTTGAGCAAACAAGAGGACTCTGAGACCCAGCCCGCCATAAAGGTTGCCCACCAGACCATTAATAACCTACAAGGGCGTCTGGATCAGAAAGAAGAGGTTCTCAAGAAGTACCAGAACATGTTAGCAAAGGCTCGTCAGGTGCCTATTTAAGTATAAAACTGAGGCTTCATAAATCTTTATTGCACAATAAAACCACATAAAAGCTCATACTGCTCAAAATTGATTTTATATTTTCCCAGGAGCAGGAAGAGATTGGCAAAAGGCATGAGGAAGAGGTCAGGGCCCTGCATCAGAAACTGGACGTTTATATGGAAACATCGCTGGACCGTATCAAACAGACAGCTCTGGTATCTAGAGTATTCATTATAAAGCTAGGATAGCGGGCCAGAAAGAAGAAAGTAGTGCACATAATAAATATAATAATGTCGTAAATCATGGCTGCTGTCATCTTTATTAGGCTATACTCTATTTTATTATTCTCTAGGAGCTAATGAAGAAACCCACCATAACAGTACCGACCAATAATCACTTGGTGCGGTTGGCAGAAATGGAGCAGACGGTGACTGAGCAGGACAATTCTCTCTCCTCACTAACACACAAGCTGAAGGTGGTCATTGCAGAGCTGGACCAACAGAGACAGCTGGCAGCAGCACAAGCTATGGAACACGCTGCAGAAAAAGCCAGGTGAGACATTAAAACAAGGAGAGAAACAATCCCACTTTTTCGATATTGATCAATATCAAGATATTTATTCCTCATGCCACTTTTAATGGTCTTTCCATTCCAAGACTGGAGGAGAGACACGCTGCCCAAATGAAGGGTCTGTCCCAGGAGGCAGAAGAGCTGAGAGGTCAGCTCGTTCAGTTGGAGAAAGAGCTGCATTACCTCCGTACAGAGTTAGAGGCCCAGAAAGAGGCCAATGTCAGGTCACCATCCAACACCATGAAGAACCTTGTGGAGCGGTTGAAGACACAGCTGGGACTCAAGGAGAAACAGCTGAAGGTACCACATTGTGGATACTAGAGTAAATCTGTCTTTATTTTATTCCGTTAATCTAAATCTGATCGTATAGGGGATATATACTCAATCCAATCTATAGTACTGAAAACAACTGGGACTTAAGTCTTAAAGCATAGGTTAGCTTCTCTACTGTAAAAATATAATGTACTTTGTTCATCCAGTCTTCAAGAGTAGGCAAAGTTGGTTGCAGCCACTTTCTTGTAATAGCTTTTTTACTTGCTATTGTTAGAATTTTGAACGGGTATTTGTTTGGAAAATCACTGGGAATCAAATCCAAGTACATCCCCTCAAAACTGAAAGGAATTTGAATCTTAAGAATAATTTCTAGACAGCTCTAGAAAATGTGGAAATGATTTGCCTTGCCAACCCGCACCTTCATCAACAATTGAATCTATGACTGTTGCAACACCTTTCCATGCAAACTCTCTCCAGAACAAAGAATGTGTAGTTTTCCATTGTGATTCGCTTTCCCAGTCCTCTACCGAAAGACTCAGGTTGCCTTCCCGCTCCCATCTCTCCTTTATGTATAATGTGTCTGCCCGCTTAGCTTGTTGTAGCCCACTATACAACTTTGAGATTATATTTTTACAGATGTCTAATTGATAGGCTAGGGAAAAAAACTTTTAATAACTCATCTTCTCCTTTCCTTGATACATTTCCTATAGCATGCTCTAAACAGTGATGCAATTGGAGATACCTATATAAGTCTTGGTTCTCTAGCCCATGATTTCCTTTAAGCATATGAAAGCTCTGAAGTTTCCCCTTATTCATAAGTGTCCAATAGGCAGTTAAGCCTTTAGTCGTCAATCTTTTAAACCTGTTATCTGTTTTTTTGGGAACAAACTCAGTGTCGTAGGCACACCAGCGCAGCAATACCATGGAATCTTTCAAATTACATAACACCTTAATTCTTCTGGATAGCTTTTTCCACTGTGATTTTTGAAAGTGACTAAGATCAGAATTCGGTTCCTTATCTGCAGGCTCTCAGTAAAGCTCTCTTGGAACTTCGTGCAGAGTTGACATCTCAAGCAGAACATCAGATCATCGCCAATGCTGCTCAGAAGGAAGAGGCCCTCAATGTTCAACAGATCGTTGACAAGCAGACCAAGGAGCTTAGGGTAAAAATAAGGAAGAAGCCTAAATTCCTATCCTATTCCTGAACCAGCTTTTAAAAGTGAAAAGAAAATGATTCTCCTTATCTGTTGTTGTTGATGATAAAGGTCATGCATACAACCAAAATCAAAAATACTTTGTTTTGGCACAAATACATCTGTCATTTTGTAGAACCTCACCAAATTGCAAGGTAAAAATAAAATAAAATAAAATCAATAGTTTTCATGTAAGGCTATGAGTGTCACTTATATAATTTTAATGAATAAATATTTTTTTAAACAAATAAAATGAATGTATTTAATTCATGATTAAAAGATTTGTTAAATGTAACAATAGAAATACATTATTCATAACTTGTTTTAAATGCCTCTTTTAAATTTAATTTTAAAAAGAATTGGCCATTTGCTTTTATTAATCATTTGTCAATCAAGTTTTTAAAAAAATGGCATGTTAATTGATGGGAGCAACCAATGAGCTTTCAACTTTCTGTTTTTAAGACACCCTTAAAATTTAAAGATACTGAATTTTACCCCAACTCTAACCAAGCAATTATTTATCCCCATGTTCCTCATCAGGCATGTGTGAAGGACCTTAATGAGGAGCTCCAGCTGGCTAAGGATGGCGTGCGAGCGGCAAAAGCCAGAGAAAACTCACTGAAAGAGGAGCTAGAGAACTTGATCAAGGAACTTCAGAGGAGCCAAAAATCACATAACAAGCTACAGAGTGAAAAAGAGGTTCTGGAGGATCAGCTGAATGAGCAGAAGAAGAAGGTCCAGAGGCTCAGCAGCGGCCTACAGGTCAGGCCGCGTGTTTTTCCAATTCACACTGGTTCTTCACCCTTGTTTACTCGTACCATAAATGTTTTCAGTCTCCAAATCCCTGTCTCGCTGATCTTGAGTAATCCTAGCAGCGGCTCAAAGCACTTTGACAGTGAGTCATCTGCCCTTTTTTCTCTGCAAATGAAGAGCTTCTGCTCAATGTCTGGTTGAACAGAGCACTTCTTTGATGGCAGTGAATGCGTCTAGACACCATTGTGTAGCTCCTCGCTTTAACTCCTATCTGAGTTTGTGGTCCTTGGGGGCAGGGGGACAGGCTTTATTTGTATGTATAATCATAGTCCTTAGTAAAACTATTTATATAGCACCTTGTACACTACTGTTCAAAAGTTTGGGGTCAATAATTTTTTTTTTTTTACATTTAATATTTTTTTTTAAAGGATGTATTAAATTGATCAAACTTGACAGTAAAGACATTTATAATGTTACAAAATATTTATCTTTCAAATAAATATTTCTTTCTATTCATCAAAGAACTGTTTTCAACATTGATAATTTAAAAGAAATGTTTCTTTTCAAATCAGCATATTGGAATGATTTCTGAAGGATCATGTGACACTGAAGACGGGAGTAATGATGGTGAAAATTTAGCTTTGCAATCACATGAATAAATGACATTTTGAAATGCATTAAAATCGAAAACTTTTAATTTGTAATAATATATTTTACAGTATTACTGTTTTACTGTATTTTTGATCAAATAAATGCAGCCTTATGTCAAAAACATTTAAAAGTCTTGCATGCATAATATGAAAGGAGAGAAATAAAATACATTTTTCGGAATAGTAGTAGGAATACAATATGTCTAAATAAATAAATACATGTGACTTTTTCCAGGACTGTATATCAGAGATGTGTGTCTGTGTGTCTGTGTGTCTGTGTGTCTGTGTGTGTGTGTGGTGTTTGTGTGTGCAGGCTCAGGTTGAGAGTGATGGACCCACAATAGAGGCTCTTCAGAAGAAGATCCGTAAGTTAGAGCAGGAGCTGGACAGGAAGAGCATCTCAGACCCTGCAGACAAGAGGAGCGTCCTGAAGGAGGACAAGGTGAACTAGAACTCCATTTACTCCAGGAAAAAATACAATTAGACAGTTAAAGATTAATGATTTTCTGATAAATTGCAGAAAATTGTGTGGAAGAATCCTAAAGAAACCTTTATATCTTTCAATGGTGAATATTTTATTTGATGTTACATGCTTGTTTGTGCTCTTATTCTTTCATATCCACATTTAATTTTACATTTTGTGGTGAAGTCTAGCTTTCTAGCTTTCTGACTAACTGTCTGAATCACAAAAACTAGACTTAAATCATCAAATGTAATCCTTGGTGATTTATTAACATATGAATCTTGTAAATTATTTCTATATTTGCAGTCTTCTAAGGAAGAAATTGTGAGGTGGGAGGAAGGTAAAAAGTGGCAAGCCAAGGTGGAGAAAGTGCGGAACGTTCTCAAGGAGAAGGAGAAAGAAGTGGATTCTCTGTCTAAACAATTAACAACGATCAAGGAACTTTACAGCAGGTCTGTGCCGTGACACCAATCCATCCACATAATGGACAGTTTCAAATGATGCGTTAATGGTTTGAGGAATCTTAAATAAATATGACCTATGTTTATGCAATAAATGTGAGTTTAACTTTACCATTTATTAAGAGTGAGAACAAAAGTTGAAGATTTCCACTCATGTTGATGTTGGCTGATGTCCATGAAGGTTGGAGCAGGAGAAGTTGGGTCTGCAGAGGAAACTAAAGGGCAGAGGAGTGACCGCAGATCAGGTCGTTGGCGCACGGACCCTCGAAGCTGACCGAGAGATTGAGGAGCTACATAAAAGAAACACTGAACTGGAGCTGCAAATCAAAGCGATAAAGTGTGTTCCTAATCGTGCCCCTTTGTATCAAAGCAGTATGTGCAATTTTTTGTATGTTGTCTTGATGAATGTTTAATATGTATGGTGGGTTATGTAGGCAGCAGCAAGCTTTACCCCGTGATGCTGCAATGGAGGATATTACCATCAGGAACCGATATCTTGAGGAGAGGATTCACTCCCTGGAAAGTCAACTATCCAAAGAGTCTCCATCCAGACCATCTGTAGGTGCAACATTTTCCGTCTTGCCGTCTTTTACCACTTTTCCTGAATTTCACTCCACTAATTTCACTCTCACGCTTCCTCTCAAACCCGTTTCCTTCTCCATACCTCCATTCCATCAATGATAATGAAGGACAAACATCTGGCATCACCATCTCAGCTTAGTTCATCATCAAAAGTTCGTTCTATGACCTTTGATATCAGTGAAGTTGAGCAAAATCAGTCTCCATTAATGAATGACACAATCCCTGGATCAACTGAAATTGAAAAGGAAGTAGCTTTTGTAGAGAACGAAGCAACTCAAACATCCTTAACAAGTGCAGCAGAAGTGAGTCGAGATGAGGAGAAGAACAATTGTGTTGTAGATTTAGAACCAGAAGATCTGGTGAATGACAACAAAAGTGAACAGGAAGAAGCCAACAAAAAAGAGAAATCTGTTGAGAAAGACCAAGATGAACCAGATGAGGCTCAAGGAGAACAAGATATAGTAGATGCTGAACATGCACAGGAAGAACTGAAGACTAATGGAGAGACAGAAAATATAAAGTCAAGGCTGACACATCAAGAAAAGGCTTTGGAAGAAGATCAACTGGAAGATAAAACAACTGATAACGAAAAGACAACTGCAGAAGGAATGTTGGACAACAGTAGGACTCACACAGAGCCAGAGAGGTCAAAGGGACAACTGGAGGATGACCAACAAGACATAGATAAGGAACAAGAGCCTGAAGAACAACATATTGAGATCACAGAGTCTTTGAAATCTGAAGGTGATCCAATACATTTGAAAACATCTGCAGGGTCAAAAGAGGTTGAGGAAGAAGAAGCTGTGCGCAACAGTTCAACCACATTTGATGCCAAACTCATGCCAAAAGAACCATCAATGGTGGAGACCATGTCCTTCATACCTGTGGAAGATGTGGAACCTATTTTAAGTGAGGATGTACAAGGGGGAACCACTAAGGAGCTGAACTCAGATGTTGTTGAAAGTAAACTTGATGTCTTGGATATTCTTCGACCTGTAGAATCAGACTTCACCATTTTTCATGACAAAGAGCAAACAATGAAAAGCCAAGTGAAAGCTCGAAAGGTACTTGACGCATAGGAGTTCCCACTGAAGTGCTAGCACAAAGCTTCCAGTTGTCCGCCCTATAGCAGTGTTGGCTTTGAGCTTGTGTCTTTGCCTTTCCAGACCCGGAGTGTCTGCTTTTGTCCAATAGCAACTTTGTCTTTGTATTGCACCCTCTCCATCTGGCATCAAAAAATGTTTTTGTTGTTTGGGTGTTGTTTAACTATGTGTTTTCTACGGCATCAACATCTCTTTGTTGTTTCTGTAGACGTCTGGCCGTGGTTCTGGTACCCCATCTCAAAGAGAACATGAGCTTCAAAAAGAGAACCTCAGACTGTCCACAGAGAACCTGGAACTTCGTTTCCAACTGGAGCAAGCAAACAAGGACCTACCGCGATTGAAAGTATAGTAAAATCTAAATTATTAATAGCATGTGAAAAAAAAAACATTTGAACAACCTAGCAACTGCATAACAGCTTACTAACATTGAAACTAAATTTCTAGTAAAACCTGCATCATTAGGGGCCAAGCATCGAAGGTCCTATTGTAATTGTTGGCTTTCTTCTTCTTCTTCTTCTTCTTCTTCTTCTTCTTCTTCTTCTTCTTCTTCTTCTTCTTCTTCTTCTTCTTCTTCTTCTTCTTCTTCTTCTTCTTCTTCTTCTTCTTCTTCTTCTTCTTCTTCTTCTTCTTCTTCTTCTTCTTCTTCTTCTTCTTCTTCTTCTTCTTCTTCTTCTTCTTCTTCTTCTTCTTCTTCTTCTTCTTCTTCTTCTTCTTCTTCTTCTTCTTCTTCTTTCGCTCGCTCTGGAAGTCTTAAGGCAGCCCATAGAACCACTTACAGGAAAGTTATGAAATTTGGCACACAGATAGAGGACAGTCACTATAGCACATTTT
The DNA here is from genome assembly GCA_018749465.1 of Paracanthobrama guichenoti. Lineage (NCBI taxonomy): Eukaryota > Metazoa > Chordata > Actinopteri > Cypriniformes > Gobionidae > Paracanthobrama > Paracanthobrama guichenoti. The sequence continues at coordinate 13,365,168 of CM031967.1, read as the reverse complement.
GAGTCTCTTAACTCAATCCCTCTAGCGCCACCAACTGTACCAAGTTGCACTCACATTTATGTTAATAACTTTTGAACTGTAAGGGCTAGAAACAAAATAATTTTTTGTTTCCCCTGATTCCTTGGCTCAATACAATTTGATTGTGCCCTATGACGTCATTTTTGCATTGAACTCCTCCTAGGCCATTGCTCCATTTTTCACCAAAATTGAACCAGATTATCTTCAGACCATATCGTCAAAAAGTTATGGAATTCAAGTCGATTTGTCAAACCATTCTTCTTAAATATGCGAATGAATTTGACAAAGAGCATGCCAAAATGGACTTGAGGCTATATCTTCACACCGCTTTCGTGTATGACCAAACTTGATGTGTGTTATGACCATAGACTGTAAAAACCTTCACTCTTTTCTATTGAAGTAAGTGAAGCCGCCAGTGTCCAAATATGGTGCTGACATCTGGTCTTTCTTGAAGCCAAGAGCAGTTTTGAAGCTAAAGTAGGGTCGAGCTGGCCAGTGCGTTATTGCACGTCACTCCTGGTTAATAGAAAATGACCGAAGAGGTGGGACGTGGGTGGAGCTGAGGTGACGTGATGATTAACAAACAGCAATCCACCTGTCACTCAAAGTGGCCACGCCCGTAATTATGCAGAACTTTAAGGCTTAATATAATTTAAACTAATGAGTTTCACCCCTCTCACAGTCGTTATGAAGGACAAAATTAGCCGTACAGACCAAAACCACAATTTGTACCAGGCTGCTTTGTTTCTTTCTGCTTGTAAAGTTGGGCATTTTAACATGGGGCTCAATGAGATTCTGCTCCCTTTTGGAGCCCATCTCTAGCGGCCAGTCGATGAATTGCAGTTTAAGTCACTTCCGTATTGGCTTCAAGAGAATACCCAATTTTCCCGTATCGGATATTTTGTATTTTGTTGTAAAATGCTTTATTTTACAAACGTATTTAATTACGAAACTCTGTATGTGTCTTTCACAAACTCCTCCTAGACCATTTGTCTGATTTTCACAAAAAATGTTATCGTATCGTCTTCAGACTTTGGCGGCAAAATGTTCTGGATTTTGTGTCGATAGACAAACCGCTTTTCGTATACTGCAGCAACAAATTTGAGGCATGATGCCAAAATGAGAGGCAGTATCTCTACAACGCTTGGACATATTGACACCAAACTTTGTATCTTTCATTGTCACCTTACTCTGACCACAACACTTTAATTTTGTTATTAAAAAGTGAAAAACCATTCAATCATATTACTAGTGACTGTATTAATGATTTTTCAGCCAAATCATCTTTAATGTGTCTTTACTTGCTCATTGTTGCAGTTGGTCTGACACTTATCGTGTTCTTTGTGCTTGGCCCAATAATTGCTGCTTGCAGTTATATTTTATCTGGTGCACTTAATTTCTTCTCCCTGTAATAAAGGATCAGGTGTCTGACCTCAAGGAGATGTGCAGTGTTTTGAAGAAGGAGAAAGCTGAAGTGGAGAAGAGACTCAATCATGTTCGTGGGGTGGGTAGCAGCATGTCTGAGCTCTTAAAACACTGATCCTCTCATCTTCCTTATTCATATTTTTTGCTCCTCTCATACAGTCTGGCCGCAGCGGGAAAACCATACCTGAGCTGGAGAAGACTATCGCACTGATGAAGAAGGTAGTGGAGAAAGTTCAGAGAGAGAATGAGAACTTAAAGAAGAAACCAGAGGCCAATGTGCAGGAGCAACTTGCAAAACTAGAACAGGACCATGAGAAACTTACGGTACTTTTTGTGAACGTGTTCAATGACACACTACCATTCACAAGTTTGGGGTTGGTAAGATTTTTGAATGTTTTTGCAAAAAATCTCTCATGCTCACAAAGGCTGAATCAAAAATACAGTAAAATACAGTATCATTTAAAATAGCTGTTTGTTGTAACATGCATGTCAGCTCATGTGTGAGTTTGCTCATTATGCAACAGGAAGCTTGTGCTCCAGACTACCGTGAATGCGCTCAGGAAACTTTGCCTTTTTTGGGTGAACTATTGTCAAAACTATACTTTTTTTTCAGGATTCCTTGATTAATACAAAGTTGCTAAACCAGTTTTTATTTGAAATCTAAATCTTTTGTAATGTTATAGATGTCTTTACTGTCAGTTTTGATCAATTTAATATTAATATAAATAAAACCTTACTGACCCCGAACGGAAGTGTATATGTATAAAAATGTGTCCATAAAAACATTTCCATAAGTATTGCTTTGTTTCCGTATATTTCATTCTATTCTACACATTCTGTAATAATGTGCAACTCTTTCTTTTATTACAGTCAGCATATGAAAAGCTGAAAGGAAAACAAGAGGAACAGCTAAATGCAAGACTTGAGTCAAAAACCAAGGGCATTGAGAAAATCATGATGGAAAATGAACGCTTGCGTAAAGATATTAAAAAGGTTTTTTTTAAATGTAATTTTTATTACCTGCAAGTCAGTAAAACCTTAATGTGCCCTTTAATATATCACGTTGTTGTGGTAAATTGCAGGAAGCAGAAGCTGCAGAAAAGCTGAGGGTCGCAAAGGCCAGCCTTGAAGTTGCCAATGAGAAACTAAAGGCGGAGCTTGAGGAGACCAATCAGAGACTGTTATTAGCACAATCGAAGGGGTCATCTTTAGAGGGGGCAGACAGCAAAACCTGGAAATCTTCAGTTGTGACCAGGTAGTACATTCACTTGAGTACTAGTTTATCAATTTCATCATCATATAAGGTCATTTATTTTATTTTTTTCCCTTCACAGGTTATTTGAAAACAAGATGAAAGTTCTTGAGAGTGAAATCGCTAAGAAAAACGCCAGCATATCAGAACTGAAGGTGCAGCTAAAAGAGGCTAATGAGAAACAGCATGCCACTCAACACACTGTCAGCCAGCTGAAGGAACAAGTGAGATGCTGATCCTTCAACTATTTTATAAAATCACCATATTCTGTCATCATCACGGTATGATAAAATCTGAAATACACTAAAGGACTTTTGCACAGATTTTTGACCTGATTTGAGGGCAAAAGGAGGCTTCGTTGCCAAAAGTCAGCGTAAATGACAGGCACACTCCCATTGTTTTAGTTTCACACTGTGATTCCATCCAGTTGGAGGATATTAAACATGTGGCAGTTTTATCATTTTTATTTGTCATGTGTCTCCTAGCAACGAGGTGGTTCATGTGCAAGTTTTTTAAATTTGGAACGACTTGAAAGTCTGGTAGTGTGACCCTCAATTGTTTTGTGTATGATGCCCAGTTTTGTCTCTGTAACCATTTACAAAGTTGGCAGATGGATGTCCCGTGTTTTAAAAGCTGTGTACTGTATTCCAGCTTTAACATGCACATCAACTTTTTCCCAGAGATCTAATAATCTTATGTGTATTAACAGGTGGAACTGCTAAAAAATATCCCAGTGGAAGCGACCACTGACGAAGGGCTTGCCAGAGAGTATCAGTCAGTGAGGTGAAGATCTCAACAGGCAGAATATCCATAGACATCAAAATACACAAAACAACTCATTCATTGCCAAATATGTCCCAAATAGATTGGCCAATAAACAACTCGAGAGAGAGAAGTCTCTACTTCTTCGCCAGATCCAAAGGTACGACGAGCAGTTTGGAACCAGCAAAGTAGCACCAGGTAAGATCACCATTGATTTTTTTTTGTTGTTGAAGAATTTCATTTAATTTTGACAACTATCATCTGCCTGGCCCCTGTTTTGTAGGTTACAAGGAGCTCCGGGAACAAATTAAGGCTACAAATACTGAAAAGAAAAAATTACAGGTATTCCTAAAGTAAAATCTGTAAATAATCTGCTGTTTTAAATCAAGTCACAGTCTAAATGCTTTCATTTTAGGATGAAGTGAAGAAACTGACCGAAGAGCTGAAAAGCTTTGACCCAACATTTTTCGAGGAACTTGAAGATCTTAAATTTAATTACAATGAGGAGGTGAAGAAAAACATCGTCCTGGAGGAACAGCTGAAGAAGCTGTCGGATCAGTTTGGTGTGGCGATTCCTGTAGATGTGTCTATCAGCTAACAAACATCAGATCATTTTTCAGGTCATCAGATTTTATTGCTACTGCTTATTTAGAGCCAAATATATGTACATGTAACAATGTTACTTCTCTACAATTTAAGTACAATTAAGTTTAAATGCTTTATATTTTAGGTGCATATTTATTTATTTTTTAGAAAAATATTAAGACATTTTCATATAAAGTTAGCTTACAGTATTTCTGATTTGTGGCCTTGCTAGCAAGAACTGAAACTGGAAGGTTTTTCTCTTTTGCATGTATAATTATCAATCACTGCCTCATTTTTGAGACTCCTTAGATGAAATAAACGTCAGTTTGCTCTTATTTATATACATATTCCTGACACCTATTTAAACAAAACAAAAAACTACCATTCTCTAAAGACAGGAAAAAGTGCAAAATATAAAGCAATCACAGCATTGGCATACATCACATACCTAAGTGCAAATATGAGCAAGATGTCAATGGGAATTCGGAACAGGCAGTTTTGACAAATATTGAGTGTTGGCAAACCAGTTTTCACTCTGGTTAAAACCAGATGTAGTAGGAATGTTTGGTAGTTTCATTTTATGGGATCAGGGTTTAAATCGAATGTCCTGTATGCAACTGAAAGATTGTCCATTTATGCTGGAGAATGATTTGAATAAGTCCTTCTCGGAAGCATCTGGATCACATGTTTCATCTACGTGAACGACCACAGGTCTGGTGTTCAGGAAGGTGTCACCAACAGGCCATTTCAGACCGAGATGATGGCGGTGTATCTGAAGATAAGATTTAACATGATTTACTCTGGAAAAAAATGTGGATAATGGCAACAGAAGAGAGTTTACTTATAAACCCCTCATTTACCTTAACCAGTGTCCCGTCGTCACAGTGCCAAACAATTCCCTCCACTCGCCCCTCTTGGCGTTCCTGAAACCAGGAATACAGCTGCTGGAATTCCACTGGAGGAGCGTTCCGAATGCGCAGGACCCCGTGAGGCACCAGAACATGAACTGGATGCTTCTTACTTCCCAAACCTACAAAATCCCAGTCAGTTGCTTCCAAAACCAACAGAATTCCAGTCGGTTTCTTACTTCCTAAACCCTTACACTACCATTCAAAAAGTTTTTGAAACATGATATTGCTTTTATTCATCAAGGATGCATTAAATTGACTAACCTTCTATTCATCAAATAATACTGAAAGAAAACATATAACAGTTTCCAATTTTCAATAAGAAATAGCAAATCAGCATATTAAAATTATTTCTGAAGGATCACATGACACTAAAGACTAATGACCAGATTTGACATCAGAAATAAACTACATTTTAAAATATTACATTAGAAAACATAATATTTACAATATTGCTGTTGTATTTTTATCAAATAAATGCAGCCTTGGTGAACATGAGACTTCTATCAAAAACATTAACCCCAAACTAAACTGTACATTATACTTGCCATATGGATTCCCATTAACATTGGTCCCGATAAGTTCAAGGGTTTGCTCCATGAGGTCTACCAGAGGAACGCAGACAATTTCAAGCAATCCTTCATCATCTCCATGTGTCTTCAGGACAAGGGCAACACCAACATCATAGTTGACCACAGAGGCATGCCAGCAATACTGCTTGTTGGCTTGATCCACCGGAACCCAACCTTCATAACAAAGAAGTATAATTATACCATCAGCTTTATTTCAGGCACAGTATAACATGCAACAAGAAGATTAGAAACAAAAGCGTGTTTCAGAGACCAACCCACCGGGTATGTGTCCGTGTTCATCAGGCACTGGATGGCCATTCTCATGCTTGACTCTGTGAGCGGCGATCCAGGATTCTGGCACTTCTCGGAAATCTTCATCTAGGTTCCACACAAATCCTGTTGTTTAACAAGAGAATCAAAAATTATAGCACTTTTCATTCTCATTCACTGCTTTGTGACAGTTTCTTTTTAGACAGTGAGTGAAATAACACTGTGTTCATTCTAATATTTATACAAGTAAAATAGCAAGACAGTATCAGTATAATTTTATTTAATGCCATGTTAGCATCTGTGGCTATCTTCATGGCAAAAAGTTAATTACAAAAATACAAGAGTTACATACACTGTATTGACAAAAGTATTGGGACATCCCTCCAAATCATTGAATCCAGGTGTTCCAATCACTTCCATGGCCACAGGTGTATAAAATCAAGCACCTAGGCATGCAAACGCTTCTACAAACATTTGTGAAAGAATGGGTCGCTCTCAGGAGCTCAGTGAATTCAAGCGTGGTACCGTGACAGGTTGCCACCTGTGCAATAAGTCCATTTGTGAAATTTCCTCACTACTAAACATTCTACGGTCAACTGTTAGTGGGATTATAACAAAGTGGAAGCAATTGGGAACAACAGCAACTCAGCCACTAAGTGGTAGGCCATGTAAAAATCAGAGCGGGGTCAGCGCATGCTGAGGTGCACAGTGCGCAGAAGTCACCAACTTTCTGCAGAGTCAATACCTCCAAACTTCGTGTGGCCTTCAGATTAACTCAAGAACAGTGCGTAGAGAGCTTCATGGAATGGGTTTCCATGGACAGGCAGCTGCATCCAAGCCTTACATCAAGTGCAATGCAAAGCGTCAGATGCAGTGGTGTAAAGCACACCACCACTGGACTCCAGAGACATGTTCTCTGGAGTGACAAATCCTGCTTCTCTCTCTGGCAATCCGATGGATGAGTCTGGGTTGGTGGTTGCCAGAAGAACGGTACTTGCCTGACTGCATTGTGTCAAGTGTAAAGTTTGGAGGAGGGGGGGATTATGGTGTGGGGTTGTTTTTCAGGGGTTGTGCTTGGCCCCTTAGTTCCAGTGAAAGGAACTCTTAATTCTTCAGCATACCAAGACATTTTGGACAATTTCATGCTACCAACTTTGTGGGAACAGTTTTGGGATGGCCCCTTCCTGTTCCAACATGACTGCGCACCAGTGCACAAAGAAAGCATAAAGACATGGATGAACGAGTTTGGCGTGGAGGAACTTGCCTGGCCTGCACAGAGTCCTGACCTCAACCCGACAGAACACCTTTGGGATGAATTAAAGTAGAGACTGCGAGCCAGGCCTTCTCATCCAACATCAGTGCCTGACCTCACAAATGCGTTTCTAGAAGAATGGTCTAAAATTCCCATAAACACACTCCTAAACCTTGTGTAAAGCCTTCCCAGAAGAGTTGAAGCTGTTATAGCTGCAAAGGGTGGGCCAACTCCATATTAAACCCTACGGATTTAGAATGGGATGCCATTAAAGTTCACATGCATGTAAAGGCAGGCATCCCAAAACTTTTGCCAATATAGAGTATGTACAATAAAAATAAAAACCAAGCAAATAGAAAAAAACAGCAATTACAATAGCAAGACAAGATTAATAAAAAACAACTAAAAATGATTTAGACTGAAATACCTTTACAGGTCTTCTGCGAATACTGATACTTTTTGAATCTCTTGTCCGCCTGCTTGGTGGGTTTCCGATCCAAGCGAGCCCAGAGGTAAGGTTCCCTTAAATAAAAAAAAAAAAAAAAAAAAAAAGAAATGAATACTTTGAGTCAGCAAGGACAAATTACATTTATGCATTTGGCAGACGCTTTTATCCAAACCCATGACCTTGGCGTTGCTAGCGCCACGCTCTTATTGTTTGAGCTACAGGAAAGCATTAAAAGAGTCAAAAGTGACAGCAAAGTCATTTATATTGTTACAAAATGTTTCTTTTTAACTTTCTATTCAATGCATCACTGTTTCCACAAAAATATTAAATGTGACTGTTTTCAACATTAATAATGTTTTTTTTTTTTTATGTTTCCTGAGCAGTATATTGAAATGTTTCTGAAGGATCAACTTAAGATTCAGCTTTGCTAATGAATTGCATTTTTATTTTTAATGTATTTTAATAATACTTGCTATTACTGGTTTACTGTATTTTTGATCAAATAAATTACATCACAGGTTATGACTCGTTTATGAGCCAGATTCCACCTTTGTATGTGGAGACATAGCAGCATGTCCCATCAATCTTCTCAGTCGCTACAGCGCAGTGAATGCCTGAAGCAAGAGCAGCAGGGTTCAGGTCCTCAGTGGCCACCACCTGGAACTGCTGTATGGGAATAAGAGAAGGAGCATCTAAAATCTGCAAACAGTCAATACAATATACTACTATATACAATGCAAGACTCAGTTTATGTGATTGTATAGCACTTTGATATCAGCCCCTTGACAAGCATATTACGCACACCTTTGGAGGCAGTTTCTCCCTTCAATGCACTAACTAAAATAATAATGAAAATATATTATGAAAAATGATGACGCTGACAGCAAGCACGCGCCATATTGTAATGCAGCCTCGTAATGTATTTACGTGTTAACGGGTTTTGGTGATAAAACATGTACTGTAACAAAAATGCAGATTTTTTTTTTCGCCCACCTGACAGTCGCGTTTTCTGGATGGTTCGTTTCTCACTTCCGTCAGGAAAACACATGGGATCTTCTGCTGCACTGAACCCAGACGCCGCATTATGACTGCTGTTAATCAAATTTGATAAGGGCTGTGTTGCTTTACAGACTGAATATGGACTGGTGAGATCAACACATTATCAGATCAGCCATTCATGCGCCCTGCGCTACTTTGTTCAGATTTCCTCTCATTCAGTAGGCCGTTGTTAAAATGTTAACTTGATCTTTGTCGCCATCTATTGGAACGGAGAGTGAACGGTTTGTTTTTGTACTGAGCAGGTTTTATGTGCATGAAAGCCCGTTTCTGCCTCAAAACAAAAAAGTTTTTTTTTTTTTTAAATTACAAAAAGGTACTTAAAAAAAGGTTTTACACATAAATAAACGGAGAACTTTAAATAATATCTTTCATCTACATCGGGGGGTCGTCTCTTGGGGGCGCCATGTTGAGATTAACCGACCAGAACCATATTGTACTTTCGCACAAGGAATACATTTATCATCACTGTGGCACTGACTGAGAAAAGCGTATCTCTACATTGTCATTTGAAACTGACATTTTGAAACAATATTTTTGCTTTGACTTCATGCTCCAATGGAGAATGGCTGTTAACTGTGAACAAAAAGGAGAAGAATTGCCTGGTGTAAAGCAGGGCTGCTCCATCATCAGTTCAGTTTTTGAACTTAAGATAAATATAGCCAGTTTAGTTTACTAAACAGTAACCTGCATAACTGAGAATTCATATTCACAGACATATTTACAGTCATAACATCACATAACAATGTTATAAAACTTAAAAGTAAAAAAAAAAAATCTGTCCTCCAAAAGTAGTATCTTTAATAAATCTCTTGTGTAAACAGAAAGTGTATAACAATTTAATGCCAACAACTTTAATGAGCATCATCTGCATCAATGACTTCTCATTAAATAACATTTTATATTACAAAGGCAGAATATTTTCTTCTCATGCCCTTTAAAAGCACGCTATTAAGCCTATTAAGTAAATATATACAGATGCCTTTTCCATTTCAGTATTATAGTTTTACGTTTTGTACCATGTAACTTGTTTTAAGCCAGAAAATACCTTATCCAGACAAAGTGCGAAGTTCCATAGGTAACGACCATAGGTGGGTCTATAAAGCACAAGTCTAGTTCAAGCACGATGAACTCTATTTTTTCTAACTAATGCCAGAATCTATTTGATGTCTCCATCAGGCTTCATGCTGAAGGCTTCCAGGCGCTCGCTCTCGGGCAGCAGGTTGTTGAGACGCTCCATCAGTGGGATCGTCTGGTCGATTCCCATCTGGATGCGTCTTAGAATCATCGACATCTCATTGACCTTTTGGATCTGTTCGGCGTACTTGGCGTAGCGCTTTTGCCGCTCCTGCATGATGCTGAATAGCGCCTCCACTGACAGATCCATCTGAGAGGGGGGAGAAAAGTTTAGCATTTACAAATAGCTTGTAGAAACAGTATAGTTAAGTAAAAATAATGGTGAATACCTCTTTGATCCTCTTGACCAAAGCATTCTGGTCAAAGGCAACAGCCTCCGCACACTGGTGAAGATGATCCTGATATCGGACGCACAGCTGCATTACCTGTGCAGAATCCAGCTTTTCTAAACAAACAGTGCTGGGGGAGGTTTGCCCACTCAGCACACCTAAGAGGATGACACCAATATTAGGGCCCAAATTGTGATTCATATCATTATGAACTAAGGCTGGGCTGATATAGATTTCATTAAAGATATAGTTCAGATAATATGGAAGGCGGTCTGGCGGAAGCTAGATATTTTACTTGATATTGTGTTAAATATGGTCATTTTTCTTACACAAACCCTTCAGAAGGCCTTTGTTATCTAATCTTATTAGACTAAAATAATCTATTTTAGTAGTTGGCATTTGGACTGCTTACCTTTTAGAAGAGGCTGAAAGGTAGGAATTTCCTGAAGCTTTATTACATCTGGATCATTATGGATATTCCGTAATGACTGAGTTCCTTGGGCAACAACTACTATGTCATCCATTTTGGCTCTTTGCTTGGCTGGAGAGGGTACAACTGAAACAAGAAGACAGAACTTACTTACGGGTAATTGGCAAAATATATTAAACATCTTCATTTTAACAGATTTATATATATATATATATATATATATATATATATATATATATATATATATATATATATATATATATATATATATATATATATATATATAGATATTATGTTGAGTACCTGAAGCACTGAAGTCTGAATGTTTATGTTCAGCATCTCCACTCTGTTCAGCACCCATGGTGCACTCAGTCTAAGCAGTCAACACAAGCACTGAAGAAAAAAGACAACACAATTATATATAAAAACAAGGATATGATACAATGGTTACGATACAATGTTGCTTTAAATTTTGATTTCATACACTTACGATAAATAAGCTACATATGCTTCACTTACCTTGATGTTTTTAATTGTTTAACGGCTGTCAACGGGTCCCAATTTCATTCGGTTGTCTGTTTTGTTGAATTAAAGGCTTGCTAATGTGTTACATTGTAGCTTACGTAAAGTACAGACATCGTGAAATGTCAGACCACAATACTGACAGCAGATAACGTGTACGTTGCTATATTGTTTAGTAAATAAGGTTACAATCACTAGGTACAAATGAAACATCCGGTATAACACGTGACGCGTGATGATGACGCCACGCCATGGGTTATTAGGTTTGTTTCATGTGACGATTGAAACATGACGAGTTACTCGTTGACTTTTTTCGTTGTAGATTTTAATTTACAACTAAAATAATAATAATAAAAACAGTGCTGCATCTCTCTATTCAACTTATAGAGGAAGAGAGAAGAAAAGCAGTTACTGGCAGTTTAAACACTACGCTTAAAATTAGCTGATTTATTTAAATATGCGTATTATGATGCTTGAAATATTAATTAATATAATTTATTATAGCCTACTTTATATACGCATGAATAATAATGTACATCACTATGTGTGTGTGTGTGTGTGTGTGTGTGTGTGTGTGTGTGTGTGTGTGTGTGTGTGTGTGTGTGTGTGTGTGTGTGTGTGTGTGTGTGTGTGTAAATCAGTGTGTAAGAAAAAAAGTTTATCTTCTAAATGTATTAACTTGTAAACATTTTGTCTACATTAGTTTGAATAATAAATAATAAAAACATTCCTGTGGTGTGACAAATAAGCAGCATGAATAATAATTTTTAAAAGAATTAGCCAAATGCTTTTTCAAAACGTTGTCCTGATCTCGCTTATAGCAACACAAGAAATTATTGAATAACTATGTGTAGATTTAAACAGCCACCGTTTTTTTTTTTTTTTTTATCAAATAATAACATAAACTAAAAACTATTAATAATACAGTTACATATTACATATCGAAAAATCCTCTGGAATTATTCCCTTTTGTTGTTTCAATTGTTTATATATCCAAATGCTAGTCTCCGCTACCACTGGCCCTTTGTTTTCATCAGGATAGGTTATATTCATAGTCCAACCATGTTAAATTAATTCGTTAAAATCCGGCATTTCTCTCAAATAAAATAAAGGCTCTATATTTACAGATTATAAGTCAATGATTATCAAAAATCTCATCCATTTCTCCATTGAGCAAGAAAATTAGACAATGCAGCAACATGCAATTGAGAACCACCCCTTACTGGGATCATCAGCCATGTCGGTGAATCGCAATAAACCCTGTTTGATTGGCTACTCTGTATGTCAATCATTCTGCCGTGAAATGTAACCTCCAATCTGATTGGCCAAAACAAGTGCAACTATTTATCCACAGATCTCATTGGTGGAAAATATAGGTTAGTGGTCCGACAGTCACACGAAGGAAAGAAAAGTAGGTCAGAGACTGATTCCGTTTATGTCACAGTTCCTCACGGACCGGACGTCAAATAACCGATATAAACTGTGATGTTCAGCTGTTCCTCCGGTAAGTGTGACGTTTTGACGTTTGACAGTTATCTCTTAGTATCGCGTACTGCTTATCGATGTATTATGTGCGGTTTTTTGTCCTCTCGCATATTGATTTCAGTAGGAGGGGTGTCTGTGACATTTCTCAGGTTGAATACCTTAGAACCGATGCAGCTGCCACCACAACAAAATCAACCATGGTGTCAGTGATTTAGTAAGAAAGCCAACAATTATAGCAGAACGAAGCCACAAACCCACACCTATCATCGATGTAAGGTTAATGATCTGCGTCTCCTTTAAGTCGGATGAATAGAAGGGAGTGCAAGTGTGCTTGAGCCTCCTGTGTGGGTTGGTCACTTTAAAAGCTACTTTACATTACATTACATTTATGTCTGCGGTGTTCGCCTTCTAAATTGGGGCTCTCGGATCCTTCTGGGTTTCGTAGGCTCTCACTAGTGATGCTTTCTAGGTAGGCAGCACGCTATGGTTTGAGTCAGGGCTACATGTTAATCAGTGGCGTCATTATGCTTCTGATTGCGGTTTACCCAAGTCCGTTTTACTATCGTTGTAAAGATACCAGTTTAAAGGTTGTGAGGCTGGTCACATTATATATGCATTTATGTATTTCTTTACTTTCTTACTTCTACACACAGTGAGATCCATTACAAAATCTGTCATTTTAAACCTGGGATATTTAAGATTAGACTATAGCCTATTACCAGGCCAGTATACAAATGCAAGCAAATTTGTGACCCTGACCTTGTAAACTCATTTGTACAAAAGGCCTGGTGTTACTTCCACTGAAGCACACCATATTCTTTGCATCACTCTTAGAGGTAAAGTTCATGTCAATTTTTCAGTTCAGCTTTCCCTTAATTTTTATGCTGATAATATAATTTGTAACATCAAAAAAGAGAAAAAGGCTAAATAGAAGTTGTAAACCACTGTATAGTGCAGACGGGCTAGTTGTCACATTTGTGCTTTAGTAAGTTTTGAGCATGGGTTTATATTTGAAAGATAATTTCTGTATATACACACAAACCTTAAACTATTGACTGCAAAACGCTTGAACATCTCTACCAGGAAAAACAACAGCGATACAATTCATTTAACATGCAGTATGTCCAATTGTGACAACAGTAGTGCAGCTTAATTTGGCACACCACATTATTTAATACAGTGGAACAAATATTCATTCTTTTAATTTAATTCATATTAACAAATTTAATTCATATTTATTATTATAATGTAGTTAATATTTATATATTTACATTTATATTATTTATTTAAAATATTTATTATTAATATAAATATTGTTTTGCTTGGATATTTTTGATTTATTATTACTAGTTGAACAAATATTCATTATTTTAAATATTATTTATTCAAATGTAGTTAACATGTATATATTTGTATTTATTTAAAATATTTTTATTAACAGAAATATTCTTTTTACTTAGATATTTTGATGTAGTTTATTATTACAGTTGAACAATATTATTTTAAATATTCATATGTATTATTAAAATGTAGTTAACATTTATATATTTGTATTTATTTAAAATATTTATATTATACTTCGTAGTAGTAGTAATATTATTACAGTTGAACAAATATTATTTTAAATATTCATATTTATTATTAAAATGTAGTTAACATTTATATATTTGTATTTATTTAAAATATTTATATTATACTTCGTAGTAGTAGTAATATTATTACAGTTGAACAAATATTATTTTAAATATTCATATTTATTATTAAAATGTAGTTAATATTTATTTTAAATATTTATTAATATTTTGGTAACTTTACAATAAGGTTTCATTAGTTAACATGAACTAATAATGAACTGCACTTCTACAGCATTTATTTATCTTTGTTAATGTTAATTTCAACATTTACTAATGCATTATTAAAATCAAAAGCTGTATGTGTTAACGCCATTAACATAATATTAACGATTTAATGGTTAATAAATAATGTAACAAATGTATTGCTCATGATTCGTTCATGTCAGTTAATACAAATCAACTAATGTTAACAAATGAGGCCTTATTGTAAAGTGTTACTGATATTTTAATATAGTATTAATATAAAAAAGTTATTAATGAATATTGACAACAAATAGTACATATTGAATTTAAAACAAATGTGACAGCTTGCTCCAACCTGATATTTGTAAGAACTACTATACCTTAAAAGACACACTGCTTTCAGTCATGACAAATCAAACAAGTTATGTAAAAGCGCTGATTCCATATTGTAAGACGGGTGTGTGTTGTTCATTTGAAGTAACTGCATTCCTAAAGTACAGCATCAAACTCTCATCATTTGGGCGTTCATCCCTATTGATTTCCAGAATGAGTTGTTTTTCCTTTAACCACATCTGGACTTTCTTCCATTCATCCACACGTCACGTCACAACGACAACTTGAGGCATAATTAGGATGAGTAATACATAATGTAAGGGAGGTTTAATTTGCATAGTTGGCTTTCGTCATACTGAAATCGTCTTGAATTCAAATAAACTGAGATGACCTACTTTTCTTTTTTTTTATCGTTACTTTCTTCCCCTTTTTTTTTTTCCCTTTATCTTTGGCAGTCTGTGATGGCAAGCCTGCGCATTCAAGAATAGATCATTTAGAGATGGGTGGTGTGGCGGTGGTGCATGAGCTATGCATTGGTATGCTTGGATAAAACCAGTATTTTTAACACTTTTGTTATTGTTAACTATGTGAATTTGAAAAATTACTGATGCATCATTGTCGCATATATAACCGTGCTCTTGCTCCAGCGTGGGCATTTAAACGGCTGATTGAAGGGTCTGTGAACACCGTTTATTTCAGCAGAAAATCCCATTTGAACACAGGGGAGTCCTGTTTCATTTACGGCAGGAGAAAATCGGTCTTCTGGCCCTTTCTTTCTGCCAGTTGCGTTTCTGTAATCTAAATGTGGCCTAGATTGCGAGCTTTCCAAGGGTTTCCTGGCAACCAGAGCAGGTCATTGATGAAGCTCAGTCATTCCTCCTGGTGTGTGTGGGAGTATGAGAGATTTCTTTTCTTCTTCTTCTTCATTTGTTTGTTGATAATTGACAACCTAAGAGTATAGTTCACCCAAAAATGAAAATTCTGCCACGTTTTCACCATCAAACTGTATGACTTTATTTTGTTTGGTCCATTTGGTCAAAAATGCTTCACGGACAGAGTGAAGTTAGCTATTTTCTATTCATGAATACTGACTAGTCTTGACTGTAACGCATAACCTCAACGTGACGTCTATGTGAAACTGAAATATAGTTTGGAAACCAATTTGCTTATTATAAATGCAGCTATATATTTTTTTTTTTCCCCCACAGGATCTTGCAACAGCTGGAAGGCCATGCATTGAAGACAGCTGCTTGACTGAATCTGTGCGGTGAGCATCTTTTGTTTTCTATACACACACATTGATGTAATAGCATATTGTAGCCATTTTGAAGATCTGTAGTGTCCCGTTTAACTCTGCGTTTTAAAATAAAAAGACAATCCTCTGGCGTTTCATTAATTTTTTCATTCAAGCGCATTTCATGCGTTTCAGAAAAGATCTCCATCCACACTACACGACCGAAAACGCATGTCACATGACCGATCATGCACGCTGGGTATGTGTGTACAAGTAGCAGTATTATAAAAGGCAGAGTTTAATTGCACAATGGCTGCTAAAAAGGACAGCAAAGCTGGCAGTTCCGTCTCCATGTTATTGTTTACATGATCGTAGGGGTTCTTCGTACCTCGCTTAATACATCTGAGATGATTTGACAGATCCCAGATCTTCTAATCGTGATAACTGATCTCTGGATATAATTTGGTTCTTCAAACGAATTTGCGGATTGGATTCAAATATCTGGATTAAGTTGTGTAAGATTACTGCGCGTTCCTGTGCTCCCTGGCAGATGAATCGATACTCAAAACTATGATCAGCAATGCAGCGACTGGCTGGCAGCAAGACAGCAACGTAATGACATCATATAATTAAAAAAGACACCTGGCAAAAAACAGCCAAACGACCAAACCAGCATAAAAATTATAATAGAGAAATGAAATGTGCACTTTTTTTTTTTTAAACATGATTCCCAATTATTTATTTTCACTATTTTATAGTATTTGCACACCCTTTACATTTTTATTTCAATGTTGTAATTAGCAATTAATTTAATTAATTAAATTTGAAGCAGATTTGTTACGTGACAGCATTAATTAAAGTTTCTTAAGGGTCAAGATCAAGTTCTCTGCATCTCCTGCGCTGCATCAAGCCATCCCATAATATCCGTCACCACTCAAATTAATGCACGGCTCAGATTAACTGTGCAACGTGTGTAAAACTCCAATAAAATGATAAAGTAATTATTCCATCACAAATAAATCTGATGTGACAAGTGATCAAATAATATTATAATGTCTATAGTATTATACACATTATAATATTATTTTCATAGAATTTTTTTAAAATTATTATCATTTTAAAATTATTATTGCCCCTGGTTCAGTAAGGAACTCTTATAATAATGTAGCAGTGATTGGGGCACATTTTAAGTATCACCTCCACTTAAAAAGATGCTGTTTACATGAAATAAGCCTGTTCCCGAGCAGGTTTGATCTTGTTGCCATGACAGCAAGTCCAGGATGAGCGTTGAAGAACCAAGCAATCTGAGATAATGCCAAATCGTCAACAATCAAATCCAGCTAACTGAGTTAGTGATGTACGAAGAACGGACCCCATTGGCGTGTTCTGGAAGCATTATGGTCATATGACAGGAGCTTGACAAAACAAATAAAGTATATGCAGTGATCCAGAACACCAATCAGCCACACCTGTTCTCCCTCATTCACTATTCCTTACATTACTGCACTTGAAGGAGTGAATTCGGACACCGAGTGCCCTGGACGGGCTGACGCTTTTGCATGTTTTCTGATCGCTGTTTAATAATTATTTGAAATGTAGAAAACTGGCAGCTCCAGTAGTAATGCGAAGATTTGTCTTGACCTCTGCAATGGAAACTAGCATGTATAAACCATAAACAATTTAATAATCAATTAAAAAGAAATGTATAACTATATTGACCAGCGTGTTTTGGAAAATGGATGGATGATTGATTCAGCTGCCGGTGTCATGAGAAATCTTGTCCCCCTGCGAAATAGTGTCCGCTTAGGACCCCAGAGCGATTCTATTGGCTGAAAGAACTTTTAATGTGTAATCTGTTCAGAGCATGATTACAATTCTTACAAAATAGTCTTTAACATCTTGCAAATAATGTTTCATATACTAGTATATAAGCGAAGCTATAAGTTGTGAAATCAAGCATATCTCGTTCTTAATGTTTGTGTTTTTTTTTTTTTTTAGTTGGCGTACGTTCTAGCATAGCATACAGCTACCCGATTAGCTTAGTTTATACACCACGGTTGCACTTACCCTACATCTTAAAAGCCCTAGCCCTGCTTTAATGTTTATACAATTAAAACAACAATCTTGTTGTATTTATTTTGTGCACCTGTTTTTTTTTTTTTTTGTATTCTTTATTATTTACATTATAGGTACATTACTATTATAATTTTGTATTGGTATTATTACTCAGTTTATCAATTGAAATAATTTACAATATGTAGCATGTTATTGCTCCCATTATAGCAATCAATTACATATTTCAAATAAATGTTGTTTGTGTGTACTTAGTATGACAATGCATTCATAGTTTATTTTTAAACAATTGCCTGTCCAGAACCATGTATTATGAATTACTGTATTATATTTTTACATTAACCATTAAACGAAACATCGTGAAACCGCTTTTGATCAGGCATTTAAAACAGCTACCACGTTGGGTCCTAAGTGGACACTTTCACAGGGGTACAGGGTTTCTCATGACACCGGAGCCATCTCCCTCTTTACTCAGCGCGCGACTCACAGTGCATTATGGGTATTCTCTAGCTGTTGAGTGTACATCAGTTGTACACTCGTTATTGCAGTGCATTGTGGGATTGATTGAGTGCACTCAGTAACGTCCACTATGGTTTCGGACACCACTGCAAATGGCTGTCCCCTCAAATAGTGCCTTATTTGAGTGTATAGGGGGCGATTTTTGCATCAGAAAACACAGCCTCAGTTTTGTTCTATCTAATGAAACGCCAAAAGTCCATTTTCATGGGTCAAAAAGCAAAAGTTATGTTTTGTAAAATGAAAACACTAGTCAAAACAGGGCCTTAGAATTATTTTTTTTTTGTCCCTATTACTCTAAGATGATCTAATGGCAGACCAAAGAATGGACATCTCCTCCACGATGAATGAGTTCATATCCCAGAGCTCGGCAGATCTCATCAGCAGTTCCATTGGCACCACGGGTATGGACTACACCCGTAAGAGGAAAGGCAGCACCACCGAATACCAGTGAGTAAGCTCCTCATAGTAAAGGATGTAGTAATAGTAAAAAAAATCGTGAGCGGTACTTGCCCACCATTGAGTGCCCTCAGCAGCTTTCCCGCGAATGGAGGTGGTTTCAGCGCCGACAGCGGACACGCCCCCAGCGTTTGAGAGCAGAGAATACTGCTTATTTTTTTCAAGATTTTGATGCGCTATTTTCTGATATTTTTTTTTTTTTATCGTTCAAATTTGGCTGGGTGGTTAATAACACATTTTTCTGTGGTGTGACAGCTCAGTAAACTCAAACACATTTAATTTTGACTTTACAGGGACTTTAATGTAGTTAACCAATGTTAACAAATAAAACCTTATTGTAAAGTGTTACCAATACATTCATATTTATTTGTTATAGAATATTATGTTGTTTTTTGTTTTGTTTTACAGGATTGATGGCTTTTCATTTGAGTGAGTACATTTCTCACATAAACTTTGCCCAATTGGTGAGATCACAAAATTATTGACATCATTTGTTGTAAAAGGTTGTTTCATTGAACTCTGTGATGCTGTTCATTTTCACAGTGATAGCATGGACACGGACAAAGATAAGACACTGGGAAGGTAAACATGAATTACATGCTGTTATCTTTAAATACACAGTTCTAATGCATAACAAGATTAATAAATGATAAATAAATCTTTTCTCCTAAATCCAGGGATGACCAGCAGGGCCGGATAAAAAATGCCAGGTAGAGTGAAGATGAGGATTTTCTCTGCTTAATTAATACGTTGTATGTAAATGAGATGTGTTGCTTGTATCTTTTTAGCTGATTTTTATTTGTTATTCCAGGGAGGCTCACAGTCAGATAGAGAAGAGGCGCAGAGATAAGATGAACAGTTTTATAGACGAGTTGGCATCGTTAGTCCCCACTTGCAATGCCATGTCTCGCAAGTTGGACAAACTCACTGTACTGCGCATGGCCGTCCAACACATGAAGACATTACGAGGTGAGAGTTTTCTACCACAGCTTGGGCAAAATGCATCTAAATGAGCTCATTATGAGTTTAAAACCAAACTTCTTTCCATATTAATCATGCTTGACTTTTCCCTTTCTTTCTTTTTCCTATAGGTGCCACCAACCCATACACGGAAGCAAACTATAAACCAGCATTCTTGTCGGATGATGAATTAAAGCACTTGATTTTAAGGGTGTGTTTAAAATATCAACTCCAAGGCTTTTGAGATTTGATCATATGGAAAACTGGTGAGGATCTGTTTTAAAACTCTTCTTCCCTCTCTTTCCACAGGCTGCTGATGGCTTCCTCTTTGTAGTTGGTTGCGATCGTGGAAAGATTCTCTTCGTCTCGGAGTCGGTTTATAAAATTCTCAATTACACTCAGGTATATTTTCTTGACAATGATCTCCCTGCTGCTATGCAGTAAAGTTTTTGATGCTAATACAAACTGTTTTGTTTTTTTAACCATTAGAATGATCTGATTGGCCAGAGTTTGTTCGACTACCTGCATCCAAAAGACATTGCCAAAGTGAAAGAGCAGCTGTCATCGTCAGACACGGCTCCACGGGAACGACTCATCGATGCCAAAAGTAAAGTTTGTTTTAAGTGTTTGCAGTCATTTAATTCACAGTTAAGCCAAAGGCACTTGGACTGACGTTCAGTTCTCTCTGAAGCTGGTCTTCCAGTGAAGACTGACATCACTCCCGGCCCCTCCAGACTGTGTTCCGGGGCCCGCCGATCCTTCTTCTGTAGAATGAAGTGCAACCGTCCATCTGTCAAGATGGAGGACAAGGACTTTCCCTCAACGTGCTCCAAAAAGAAAGGTATTACTAGCTTTGCTATTTGTTGCACACACTTTCTCTCACCCACCAGCCACTTTATTAGGAACACCCATTCAACTGCTCATTAATGCAAATATCGAATATCTAAATTTAAACTGAGTATCAGAATGGGGAAAAAAGGTGATTTAAGTGACTGAACATGGCATGGTTGTTGGTGCCAGACTGGCTGGCCTGCCTGAGTGTTTTCAGAAACTGCTGATCTGATCTGCCTGGACATCTATTGTTGTTTTTTATGTTCATGGAGTAAAGTCTATAAACTGCTATATAGGACTAAAGTCTATAAATATATCTATAAACCATGTTTACTGCTTTTAAAAATGGCGGGTGCCCATTTCCCATACTGCCAATCAACATACACTTACGTCACTGGCAGTTCCTTTTGCTGGGTTAAGGTCTTTGCACACTGAATCTGAAATTTTCGTATGCATTTTTTTTGGATTCGGCATCCAAAAATTGTCACGCACAGAAACCTGCAAAAATGGCAAAGCAATTAAAATGGAGTCTTCAAGCAGTGAGGAAGATTTTGTTGTCCTCTCTTTTCTTAAAAAGAGAAAAAGAGAGATTGTGTAGAGAGCAAGGAGTTCCACCTTCTTATTTACTTCAGGATGTCAGTGGCTCAGTTTGATGCTTTACTGGAGCCACATATTATTATTATTATTATTATTATTATTATTATTATTATTATTATATATTGACACTTTGTTTGTCATACAATGCTTTGTGCTGAGAATTTCGCACTGTGCAAGGACCTTTAGACCCTACCCTCAAGTAGGAGCTAATTTAATTCCCTCAAAATGTGTTCTTAGAACTAAAATCATTCCCAGTTCCTGCATTGCGAACACAACACAACACAACAGGCCCCTCGTCTGCGCAGGTTTTTCCACACAGAAGAACAACATAAATAGAGACAGGGTCACTGAGATAATGCACTTTTAACTTCTGTAGAGGGCGTATCTCTCGAGTTTGGCTTGACCAAGAGTGGGCTGGCAGTTTTGTGTCCCGTTATACATGTACTATAATGATTAATATAACAAGCATACAATGCATGTTATTAGGAGGTGGTATACACCGATTTGCAGGGCGTTTTAATATGAAACATGTTACCGATAAGGTTTGATTATCTAATAGTTCTATCATAAGGCATGCATATACTGTATACAATACAAAAGACAATATGCAAAACAGTAATACACCAAAGTCCTGGGGATATGCATGTTCATTCAAAGAAGGGTTTGTCTATGAATTAGTGGAGAGAAGTCCTTTTATAAGTATTGGGTATCTGTCTTTCTTATGGCCTGCACTGTTGCATGTGACCACCTTCCACCTGGAATGTCTCTGAGGACCACTAGTTACCTGGCTAATGTCAGCAGGGGGAATAAAAGTTGATAATGATCAGTGGAAGACCAGACTTCTCGGAGCCTGCCCGCTGTTCTTTAAAATCCCATTCATCGCTTCAAAGGCTGATGGGTAAATCTCTCTCTTTCTCTTTCTCTCTACAGCAGACCGAAAGAGTTTTTGTACCATCCATAGCACTGGCTATCTGAAAAGCTGGCCACCGACCAAGATGGGTTTGGACGAGGATAACGAACCTGATAATGAGGGCTGCAACCTTAGCTGTCTAGTGGCCATCGGCCGCCTCCATCCGCATATCATCCCCCAGCCTATGAACGGCGACATCCGCGTTAAACCCACAGAATACGTTTCCCGCCACGCAATCGACGGCAAGTTTGTTTTCGTCGACCAGAGGTGAGAAGACGCCTTTTGCTCCGTTTCACATCATCTACAAGAGTGTTTCGTTTGTGTGATTTCCTGAATGTTTACTGAATCTCTCAAGGTGCCAACTAATATTTAATATGCAATTTAGTATACACTTTTAAGGCTCTTAGACTAATAGTGCCTGGGGTGAGCAGATTTGGTTACTCTCTAAAATGAGATTCGAATTATCAGAAACCTCAAGGGTCTAAAAGTATTGATTTCAGTTCACATCAGTGAATTAGCATCTCATCTAATCTGTTAGCTCATCACTGCAATTCATTGCTTCCATTTAGGGCGACAGCCATCCTGGCATACTTGCCCCAGGAGCTTCTAGGGACGTCATTTTACGAGTATTTTCACCAGGATGATATCGGCCATCTTGCTGAGTGCCACAGACAAGGTTTGTTTATTAACTTGATCCTCTCATGCATTCATTCACCGTTATAACGGCAGTCAGTATCACATTTGTAATAAATGCTCATTTTCTTTTCTTTTTTATTCCAGTGCTACAGATGAGAGAAAAGATTAATACAAACTGTTACAAGTTCAAGATTAAAGACGGCTCTTTCATCACTCTAAGGAGCCGCTGGTTCAGCTTCATGAACCCCTGGACCAAAGAGGTGGAATATATAGTCTCTACAAACACTGTGGTTTCGTAAGTGTCACATCACATTTCACAGGGTTCGTGCAGTCATGGAATTTTAAAATGGCAATTTCAAGGCCTGCGAAATGTTTGGAAAAATAAATGCATTTCCATGACTTTTTCAAACCTTCCTGAGTTTGTTTCAAAATATTAATATAATAGAATTATGTTTAAGTGATAATATCAGTTAAACTATAATACTTAATGTTCATTTTATCTGTCCAACTGCGGCATTCCAATGTTAGAAGATAATGTTATAATATAACATCAGGGGAACGTTAGAGGATAACATTAGGGGAATATTAGAATATAACGTTACGGGAACGTTAGAATATAATGTTGGAGGATAACGTTAGAATATAATTTTAGAGCAGTGGTTCTCAACCTTTCTTGGGCCCCGCCTACTACATATCTAGGTCCCTTACACAATCTTTTTTTTACATTAGGGGATAGCATTAAGGGAATGTTAGAGGATAATGTTAGTGCAACATTAGAATATAACGTTACGGGAACGTTAGAGGATATTATTGATTTTTAAATAATTTATATATAAATAAATAGTAAAAAATATTACGTTTTATTCTTAAATGTATTAAATAATGCTATACATTTAAATTGATAACTTTATTATAATACATACATTTAAAAAAATATAATATTCTGAATATTTATTTTATTTAACGTGTGTGTGTGTGTGTGTGTGTGTAATTTGATATTATTTATTAAATGGTACTAATATGTTGGTGCTTGTTTCAGGGGCAGTATGCTTGAAGGAGCAGACCCTAGTTATTCCCAGACAGCCTCGTCCCCTCAGAGCATGGACAGTGTTTTAACATCAGGAGACGGTGAGATCAGTCTCCAGCTGTTGAACAGCAGTTTCTCTTACACATCTATTTTTTTTTTTCTTTAACAGTTGTGTATGTTTATGGCAGGTGGAGGGAAACGTCCTCTTCAGACAGTTCCTGGTATTCCAGGAGGGACTAGAGCGGGCGCTGGCAAGATTGGACGCATGATAGCCGAGGAAGTGATGGAGATTCAGAGGTATGTGCAGCATCTGGCACATTTAGGTTACACCATCACAAAAATGATCTTGATTCTATCTTGATGTCCCGTCTCCAGGATTCGAGGCTCCTCACCCTCCAGCTGTGGCTCAAGTCCTTTAAATATCACTGCCACGCCCCCACCTGACACCTGCTCTCCAGGGGGCAAGAAGGTGAGACATTGTCCTCGTAAATAGGTCTTTGACCACATTTACACCTAGTATTAAGTCCCAGATATACTCAAGGCGATGGGGTAAAAAGAATACAGACGCCACCCAATCTGCTGATGAGTATGTTTATTTATTTATTTCTGCAGTGTTCGCTTTGGTAATGCGTTTCTTCGAATCTGAACTTCTTATTTTTCTTTAACATTTTAATCTTTTATGTTGTAGATTCAAAATGGTGGAACTCCCGAACTGCCTTCAGCAGGAATTGTGCCTGGACCCGATTCGATAGGATACCCGTATTCAAATAATTCATTAATGAGTGAGTACACAAGTTGGTCTTTCATCAATGAATCGCATACATTATTCTCAAGCAAGTGCACTAAATAAATCTCCGCCTGCAGGTGATAACTCGCATCTCAGTATTGACATCATGGAAGAGCCCGGATCCAGCAGCCCCAGTAACGACGAGGCAGCCATGGCTGTAATCATGAGCCTCCTAGAAGCGGACGCTGGCCTTGGCGGACCTGTGGATTTCAGTGACCTACCCTGGCCTTTGTGAAACCACAGCGGACTCCTACCACAGGATGCTTATTGGGTCCATGGCTAAACAGGTCTAAGTGCAAGTCGCCACAGCCAAGGCTCATGGACAGGAAGTGCACCACAGTGGTGTGCGGAGGCTAACAAGACTGTGCTGTTAGAAACAGGACCTCCAACTCAAAGCACACCAAATGGTTCAGCTGCATACTTCCTGCCAAACGGAGATCTGATTTCCCCATCTCACACGATTTTGTTCCTGACCTGCCTGTTTCTCTGTAGATATCAGCCTGGATTATTCCTGTGGTACCCATCAGCAAACGGATATCTTTCTATACATATATATATACTATAAATATATATATCATTTTGTTTGTGTTTTAATGTTTTTACACTACAAAAGTTGTTGAAATGTTAAATATTATATATGCAGATTGTAACTAATATTGTAATTCTATTATGTAAGATTTCTTTATGCAAAATATATATGGTTAAAGTGTAACGTATCAGCAGTGGATATTTTTAAAATAAAAATCTTGTCTTCAACAGTGCTTTTTTTTTTTATTTTATTTTGAAAGACACTTTACTACCTACTATTAATATATGATTTAATTTTTATCTTGATAAATATACTGGCTGCCACAGATTATTGACGTCTGATAGAAAATTGCTAGAGATTTTTCCTCATCAAGCTCTTCTCACGCTTGCTTTGGCCAGTGTCTCTTTCTCTGTCTTTTGATTGGTCCGTGGCTGGGATATTTTTGATCCATGTTGCCATCCAGTGGTAAAATCTTTGAGGAAATGAAATGTGTTGTCAGGGGAAAGAGACCACAGTTTGGCAGTTGAGTTCTGGATTATAAGATCAATTAGAGCCAGGTTTAATTATTTTGTAGGTCATTCTAAATCAATTTAATTATCATGGCAACATAAAACTGATTGAAATTTGATGGGAAATACAATTAAAAAAATGTGGGTTCATTATTTTTGTTTTAAGAAATTCATTTTATTTGGCAAGGATTTTGTTGAGACTTTTTTTTTTTTTTTTTTTTTACTTTTTCAAAAATGCTGTTCATTTTAACTTTCCATCAAATAATCCTGAAGAAAAGTCTTTCCACTAAAATCTTACAACTCCCACAACGGCTTCAACATTGTTTATGTACCAAATCATTGTATTAGGATACTCTCTGAAGGATCATGTGACTGAAGACTGCATCACAGGAATAAATTACATTTTAAAATGTATTCAAATAGAAAAAGGGTAATAGTAATAGTGTTGTTTTGAACAGTAGTACATGTGTATATAAATATTTGATAAAATGGTTTTCTTTTGCTATATTGCATGCTCAGAAATTCCTACAACTAAATATTCTGTGGGCAGTGAAAGTTTTGTGAAAATGATCAAATTCTAATGGGGTCTGGCAACTTTTTGATTAAACACTGGCAGGGAAAGAGTTAATTGTCACATATTTTAAAAAGGCTTACATTTCTTTATGCAAAATGGAATTTTGTCTCATTTTGGGGTGAAAAAATATGGGATTCACCTATAAAATTCCTTGAAATACATAAATTCTTTATTTATAAACATCTAATGAACAAAACGTGTTGATTTTGCTGTTTATTAAAATAACATTTCTCAGGTGGTACACAAGAGGAACTTCTCTCGATGCACCACAATGCAGCTACAAATAACAATAAAATGAAAGGTACGGTACAATAAAAACGTGACATCACTTCAGTACTCAGTCAGAGGAAATGCATCAAAGTGAGGCTCACAGGTGCTCCGCTGAGCGACGTGACAGAACGCTTAGAGACTTTCATGGAAGCATTCTCATTTTATCGCATGATGTCGCTCACTTGCAGTGTGCTCCAGTTGGTTGTGCTCCTTTTTATTGCCAAGTTAAACCGCAGTAGTCACACAGCACCACAAACAGTACAATCTGTGGAAGCTTGTTTCTGCCACCAAATAAAAAAATAAAAAAGGTTATTGTGACTCACAATTCTGACTTGCTTTTCTTGCAATTGCAAGTTGTAAACACAATTGCACAGTTCTGACTTTTTTTCTTGCAGAATTCAGTTTTTTTCCACCACAAAATAAAGATAATTGCAACTGATTTTTCATCTCACAATTCTTGCAATTAAGTTTATATTTTGCAGTCTCTCTCAATTCCAATTTTTTTCAAGAGTAAAAAAAGGAAAAACGGAGATGAGCCGCAATTACTTTTTTTTTTGTTCTGTGGCATAAATATGCTTCCATAATAACCACCTCAGCTATTAATCAAAGGAGAGATTACTTTTGAGTGTGTAATTAAATAAAAAACCTCCTTTGGTCAAGTTCTATGTGGGAAAGAAAGGCATAGTGTACAAAGGTCATGTGCTGCCGCAGCGATCAGTTTTTGAGACTCGTAAGGCGGGAGAGGACTTGAAAGGCAACGCGGTCTTGGCTGACCTCTCTCTGCAGTGCTCAAGTGGCGAGTGGTGACGGGTGTGCCTGTGTGCGCGGGGGTCAGATGGCCGGGGATGAGGCATCGGGATCTGGATCGTAATGGTGGCTGGGCTGAGGGTGGTTGGGGAGGATGTCTAGTTCATCCACCTGAGGCCCAGGGTGCATGACCACGAGCTGGTCCTGAGGAATGTCTGCAGCGGCTGCAGCCAGGTTGGTGATGGACTTGCTTTTCACACACTGGAAGTCCACATGTCGGCTTTTGCCTTCCTCTTTCTCCCATGACATACGGATGAAGGGCCGCTGGACATAGTTGTAAATGACCTCTGGGCGCCCGCCGGGTCGCTTCTTTACCTTCTCTTTGTAGGTTGGGTATCCTAAGGGCAAACACAGGTACGGCATTAACAGGAATGTTAATTAAAATGGATAGTCCACCCAAAACATTTTATTCTGTCCATTTTGAAGAATGTTGAAAACAATGTTTTGGTTCTCATTGACTTTCATTGTATTGGAAGCAAAACTGTTTGGCCACCAACATTCTTCAAAATATTTTTTATGTTCCACAGAAGAAAGTCATACAGGTTTGAAACAGCATGAGGGTTAAAGCCAAATGTACTCTTCGGTTGTTTCCGCATACAGCCCAATTTCTGAGACCACGGGTATGGTACACGCACAACATCGCATGCGCAAGAAAGTGTCCACTAGGAGGCAATACTCACAGTACTGTGCACAATGTGCAGTTGAAGAAGAGTGCGGAAAGAGCAGTTCAAAGACAACACGCTTGAAAGAGGAGGAAAACACCGATCTGAACGCTCGTCAAGTTTGCCGTCCATTGTAGAGCGTTCAGAGATCAGAAAGTACAATGGTTGATCCTCTACTTTTCTTCGATCCTGCCGAGTGAATGTCCTGCTGATGACAACTCAGCGCTGCCCTCCGATGTCTGGTAAGTATGAAATAAAAATTGTATTGCACGTGTCGAACTCAGCCATCCGCGCCCATCGGTTGAGTATACTTTGAAAGCTGTGCAGACACGACTGCGCACGAGATGCGGAAATTGAAGTATACCCGGGACTTTAGCCCGGTTTATACTTGCCCTATCCGAACGAGCGAAAGGTGTGCGCCGCAACAATGCCGGCAAAGCGCGGCAGTGTGCACTACTTTTTTTTTTTTTTTACTTTTGCGTGGCTCCGTTTCCGAAGATGCATGACTTCGAGCCGACTCGAATTAAGATAAAATAATTAAGAGATTGCTGTTTAAAGGGGTCATGAACTGATTTTTGTTTTTTTATACTGTTGTTTGAGGTCAACTTATGACGTTTGTGTGGTTTTTATATTCAAAAACATCATAATGAATAAGTAATAGGCTATTTTCTACCCTGGTTTTGAGGCTCTCTCCTGGAACGCTCGGTTTTTAATGGGCATGCCGCACTGAAGACTTGGAAGTAAACGCCCATGGCTAGGATTGGATAAGCGTTGCATATTATAATGAGCTCCGGCTCCCCCGTGAGTACACGTGAGGGATTGTTTTGAAAGCATGTGGGGAAACAGCAACCGGAAAGATTCGCCCAGCACGCAAAATGTCTTTTATCAAACAAACACAACGATTCATCTCTCATCTGCCCACGATTGATTGGAATGGTATTTTTTTATTACTTGGCCCACCCGAACGGTTGGTAAACGCGAACCGTGCATCAAACACACACGCGCACGGCTCACTGCAGAGTCAGACAAATCAAAGCATGATCAAAACTTCCGTGATTGTATTTTTCCTTCAAATATCAAGTCAAGAGAGTGAACAACACAGTTGGTAGCCCGTCTGGAAAACACACAGCCCCGGGACATTGGGCTTTGCAAGCTCTGGCCCATAGGCTACATGTCCGAGTCGTGATTCGATTCGTAGCACAACACCACAAATAAAGGCTTCTCCAGCCTTTGACCGAGCTAAGTTATGTTCAGTTAGACACGTACACACAATAGATGTCAAACGATCTGTAGCAATGCAATACTATCACATATAAAAAACATTTACTCACATTAGTGTGTTGCTTCATTCATTCATGTAATCTCATCCTGTCTGCAAATCCAGTCTTTTGTTTACAAATGAATCCGTGGTGAAATGAAGGAACAAACGTGCATGAGCTGGATCTTCATTAAAAATAAAGTTCATCCATGCATTCATAATATTGGAATAGGAATGAAGCTTATGCGGTATGTTTATTGCTTAGAAGTTTGATCCGGTTTAGCTCTATGCAGGCCTGTCATGTCAGGCGTCTTATGTTGAGGCGGTGTTTCAGCATACGATGACGTCAAGGGTCGATATATTCTGAGATTGATCGTTTGCTGGGCCTGGTGTCAATAAAAGCTTTTCTTTGACTAACAAGGAAGTTTTCAGCTCTAAAACTTACAGGATATTCTTATATTAACTTGACCTTTTATATATCAAACGCTCAAGGGAAAGTTGAGTTCTCAATTCATGACCCCTTTAATTTAATTGTATACATAATCTGACATTAGAACAAAATATATGGATAAGAGAACAAGTAATCATTTCAAGGTTTACGATTATTTGGTTCTTTCGTAGCGTGGGTTTGGTGAAGTGTAATAAAAAAAATATATCGACAAGTCTGTACCTTACTTCTCACCGCTGATTCCTTAAGGTTTTAGGAGGACTTTACTCAGTTGCCTCCTGTCATTTAAAAAAAAAAAAACGTATAAACACCTCATCTGTTTGGGGAGGAGCGTGCATAGTCAGTGGAGGTTTGCGGTGCAGAGCCAGGGGAATGTTAGGGACAGTAAATGATGACCATTTTAATTTCGGGGGTGAACTATCGCTTTAATGTGTGTAAATGTGCGAACTATCAAAAAGCAGCAAGTCTCTTACCTTCAATGCCTAATCGAATTTTCTTCAGTCCTCTCTCCTTCAGAACCAACTTGGCAACATCTCGGTTTTCAATGTATTTGAAGAAGCGGTATAGTTTTGTGCTGTATATAACTGAGTTACACAAAGACACAAAACCATTATGACCCTGAGTGCCAAAATCACACATAATCCTACTAATACATTCCTTACAAAGCTACACTGATCTTTGATAGATCCAGTCTTTTCTGGATAAAGACAAAATACTCGCCCTTCCCTATGTTAGCATGTTGCTAGAGAAGTTAGTAGCGTGTTGCTATATGGTTGCTAAGGGGTTACACATTCTGTGATTGTTATTAATATTGCAATGCGGATGCTAGGGTGTACTGAGTGGTTATCAGTGTTCACCCATTTTATTCTCTACAAGGGCAAAATCTTAACACACAAGATATCATTTATGCCTGTACAAATAAGTTAAGGGTGTTCATAAGGGTTAAGGGTGTTCAAAAACCACAAGCACACGCCACTAATGACCACAAATAATCAGTTCTCATAAATTACCCATAATGCAGTAGCACTGCGATTGACAAATCAGTAATAGTGTGTAATTGAGATGAACTGACTCTGTGAGTATTCCTCTCCCATCTGTGGCGGATACTCTTCATCCCAGTCAACCACGTCGTCGTCTGTTAGCACCACCACATGACACTCCCTCTCTCCGTTCTGAGCGCTGGCCACCATCAGGGGCAGCACCATCTCCTCCAGATAGAACTCAAACTGCCGCCGGGCGCCATCATTAGACAGCTCGTGCATTAGCGCACCTGCAGTCGACATGTTCCACAGGGTTATTCAAATCATCATTACGATTCGGCAGCTGACGCACTGATTCAATTTAGCCATATAATGACATACACATGATTTTAAAAAAGCCATAACTTAAATGCTTTAAAAAAAACAGTTCACACTAACAGCATCCAGTGACCCATATCTGGTGATCACATACAGAACTGACCTACTTCTGCTCTCTTGCATCTACCATCCTCAGACATCCGAAATGCTCGGAATAATGTCCAGTTTCCCCGTTTCCGTGACAATCAGAGCGTTTTGCAGCACAAAAAGATTAATCTGTTTAGTGCATTTGTCATGTTAATGAGTACTCACTGAGGTCTCTGCACTTGATGGTGTTGTAGTCGAAGGCGATGCAAAGGTAGTCGCATGCCTCTCTCAGCTCCGGGATGGATATCCCATCAGGGCAGCGGATAATCCCCGATTTGTAGTAATCCTGCCGGTTAAAAGGGAGAGACGCAGAAGAAAAACAAACAGGCGGCCATTACTGAGGCAGCACTTATTCCAAAGAGAAGCAAATGGCTCCGATGCCAGAGACACACATACACACACACACTCCCTGCTTTTCCCACTCTTCACATGCACTGATCCATTTAAAGCCAGCCAAACGTGGAGAAAGAGCTCAGCATGAAGACGCTGAACAAAACACTTCACTGAAAAAAATAGAAAGGCTCAATATGGCTGTTATTTCTGTAGTGCTGTCTAATGTGTGCTGTCCTGATTTTTCCACTGAGCTGAGCCTCATGGTAGAAGCTTAACCCTTTCAATGTCGCAGAGACGGGTTTGTAATGAATGCCATGGATGTCAAATAACGCTGGCTGTGACTTTCAATTAAAATCCAGCTTATTATATGCAACCTTTTTTTTTTAGAAAACACTACATAAAGTCAATTTTAAATATGTAATTATATACATTTATATAATTATGCATTTCATTTATAGGCGCCTTTCTCCACACTCAAGGTCATCTTACATCAAGAAGACAATCACAATAGTTCAAATTTAAAAATGAATAAAAAAACAAGAACAATGAAATACAATACAATTGCATAATAAAATTATATAAAACAATTCTACAAAAAAATGTATATATTTTACATATTTATAGTTGTATTTATATTTATAGTTGTGTAAAATTAATTTCTTTAATCTGACTATCCTGAGAATAAGAAACTTCACTATCATAATTATTACAATTATCAATATATTATTCATAAATCACATTTTAAAACACACAGCTCAATGCTAGCATTCAGATGCCCTAAAACCTCTGAAAATCTCTTGAAAATAGCATGCGTGGGCAAATTTCAGCAAAGCCCAAAAACAAAACAAAAAAAAAACAATTCAGGGTATTTGCTATATTAATGTTAACGTTTAAATTCATGCCCTTTAAAAGCATCGCCACTACAACCTTCGAAACAACACTTTTACTTTTTTATTACAATCAATTAGGCTCACTGCTTCACAACCCCTGAATGCTTCCATATTATGCAGAATACAATTTTACATTTTTATGAGGACTGTGCTAGTTTTGTGCAATAAATGGTTATATTTATATATAATTATTTATTTGTAAAATTAACAAAGAGCTGCATTTAGTGTCCATTCTTCTGATGGTGGTGAATAACTTGTTCAGACAACCTTGGGGGATCTTGAAAATGTCTAGTTTTGTACATTCAAAATATAAAACCCTTTTTATTATTAGACTTATTAGTTTTATTAAACATAAATTGATTTTATGGTCAGTGATCAGGACAGAAAGAGTGACTAAACACTTTGAAGATAATAAAAGAAGCAAAAGAAACCAGAGAGTAGGGAAAACGTTCTGCTGAGTTGTCATTTCTATATGTGAAATACATCTGCAATAAACTTTAACAAAACAGTACGCTTTGTGCTGAAGTCATGTGAATTTTGATACTGCAGTCTAATCCGGCACTTAATCAATGCGGTACACTAGGCCAAAGAGATATTTAAAACCTCAATAAAGCTTTTAAAGCATAGTGCACTCACCAAAATGGCTCTGAACATGGTGGAGCTGATTCCCTCAGCAACCTCATACTCTCCCTTTTCATTAGGACGTGTGAAGTTGTGTTCCCGTCCAGATCCGAACATCCTTCAAGACAACGCCCACCAGTTAGAACATTGGCACAATATGACAAATTGAATGTTTATATTTAAGTAATAACAAGCAGACAAATTGAAAGAGGTTTATCCTAACCTGCCGAGCATAGTGTTGGGTTGGGCAGTGAAGATGGATGGGTCAACCACAAAACGTGTGTTATCTACAATCAGAGTGACTCTCTCTGCAGTCCTCAAACTGCGGGGTCCCTCCTTGACGTTTTCGCACACGTAGATCATGTCAGAGCTGTGGGTTTTACCGTGTGAGTCGGCATAGAACAGGCTGGAGGTGCATAATTTCTGAAGCCTAGGACTTGTGGAGCGTGATGAGCAGCCAGAATCCCGTTCACGGTCTGAGGAATTAACGCAAGAGTTACACAGGAGTCAAACAATAGCAAAAAAAACCTTGCCAGTAAAGACTTGAGTAGAAGTCATCATCAGTAATAGTTAAGGCCAATTCAAACAGCACCGACACATGCCGACCAACACGGACAATCACCAGATTACAGTACGCTACTTCTCAGACATTCCACAACCCGAAAAGCACGAATTTGACATGAATTTTGACTGATCTGACAAATCTGTTGCCGTCTGTGGGCATCTTTCGGTGCAGTGTGAATTGGCATTTATAAGCTGTCATTTACACAAACAATAAGTTAATTGTCAATTTTGCATAGTTGTAGCTAGAGACTGTAATAATCTGATGAATGAATAAAAAATAAAAATAAAATGACTACCATTCAAAACTTTGGGGGTCACAAATTTGTTTTAAATAAATTAATACTTAGAGCATGGATGCATTAAATTGATCAAAAAGTGACAAAGACATTTAATATTAGAGGTCGACTGATTGTTCGGTTTTGCCAGATAACCTGGAACGCTGGAACAATTGTTATCAGCAGCAAAAATCCATACCGATAGTTTTTACGGGTTGCATCCATTCCTGGAGTGACTGAGATGGGTCCACACAGTATGAGAGTGGTGAGAAGAGTCTGCTGGCAGTATGAGAGCAGCCTCTAGAGGCGAAATAAAAACTATCACTGACGCCTTGTGGAGTTTGTTTTGACACGCGAGTCTGCGCACTACACAGAGCAGGACACTTCATGTGTGGATTTAAAACAGACAATGAAACGGTATGTAACACCCTACACTACATTACATGTTTTTATATCAATAATTTAATCAAATTAATTTGTTGACTAGACAGAAGCAAATAAAGTGTAAGAGTAGATATACAATATATGCATCTAATTTCAATGCTATGGCCTTTGTGTAGATTTTTAAAAAATGGATATTGACTGTTTGGATTTATATGAAATGGTAACACTTTACAATCAGAGCCCATTTGTAACATTAAGAATGACCAGTACTTTTATTAACCTTTGTTAATTTTAACAATTACCAATACATTTTAAAGTTGTATCTCTTAAGATTAGTTAATGCACTATGAACTAACATGAATGAGCAAGGTATAATTAACATATGAATATTTTTATATTTTAAAAGTACATTTACATGGTTCAATACTGTTTTTCAATTTCTGAAATAAAGTTCAGCACTATTTTGTGTGTTTGTATGTTTGTTATTTTTATGTATGCATGTTTTCATTCAGTTTCAAAAACTATCGGTTGATTAATCAGTTATCGGCCAACTTTCTATTGATCAACAACTACTCCATTTTAAAATATATTTCAACAGAAAAGAGTTATTTTAAAATGGTAATGATATTTCAAATAAGTATTTTGATAAATGAATGCAGCCTTGGTGAGCATAAGGTACTTTTTATATTATAAATACTGATCACACTGCTGGTGTGTGTAATTTATTTTTTATTTATTGGAGAAATTTACTTTGAAAAGTAATGCATTACAATATTGTGTTACTCCCTACAAAAATAACTAATTGCGTTAGTTACTGTTTATGGAAAATAATGAGTTACATTATTTTTAGTTACTTTTTCCTACTTGGTTGGGCTTGCTTGTTTGTTTTTTAATAACGACAAAAAGCTTTATCTTTGGCAAATGTAAAGGCCCTTTCACACCAAAAGTGAAATGAATAAGCCTCGGACTGAAAGAAATGTCTGTACAGTTAGAGGGCACAGATTAAAAAACACAAAAAAACAACTTTCAGCTGAAGCTTATTCATTTCACTTTTGGTGTGAAAGGGCCTTTACATCTGGAGTGGATCATCAAAGTTCAGCAGTAAAGGCATTGGTTAATAAAGTGAGATTGAGTACATAAAGTATATTGGTGTAATTTAATACATGTAATTATTGCAGGTTTGCGAAATATTCTGAGATTGTATTTCACAGTTTTATTCGTATTGAGGAATACTGAATCTGACTGTTTTTTTTGTTTAGTTTTTTGAGTCATATGAGTAAATGTCTGCCGTGTTATTTTAAAACTACAATAACCATCATGTTCACACAGCGCACACAATGTCTCTGCACTTAGTCCTGATTTCTCTCAAAATGGGAACAGGAGAGATGTCAGTCAATTAATTGAAAAAAAGTAACCTCGTTACTTATTTGAAAAAGTAACCCAGATATTTTGTCGTAAATTTAAAAAGTAATGCTTTACTTTACTAGTTACTTGAAAAAGTAATCTGATTACATAACTCAAGTTACTTGTAATGCATTACCCCAACACTGTATGTATGTATGTATGTATGTATATGTGTATATATATATATATATTATTTAAATTACTACATTTTATTCTATAAACCAATTGATATGAATTAAAATAAAATATATATATATATTAATTTAGAATAATATTAGAAATATATTTTGATATGAGTTGGTCAAAACTCAAATACATTTTAAATGGTACAGAATGAGGAAGCCAAAACTCACCAGTGAGGTGCTGGCGTATGGGTGAGGTGACATTCCTGATGCAGGGGGTCAGCTGTCCTTCACCTCTCTCGTGTGAAGAATCCCTGGAGCGATCTCCAGAACGCCGCCTCTCCCTGGGGTGGTCCAGGGGTCCTCCTCCGCTGGCTCCGTGCAGGCTCATTTTCACCAGCTCACCCTCCAGCTGAGCTCCACGCGGCTGACCACTGCCAGAAAAAGCCAACACACAGTCAGATACACACGTGAGCATTCGACCGCTGAGGGAGGGGTGGTCCGAGTGCATCTCCGCAACGTGAGGAACTCAGCAAGCGCTTACAATAAACTTGGATGAACTCTGGGCTCTAAAAGAGATGCTGAGTGCAGGAAGTGTGATGACAGCAAAGCGCAATTTCTCACTGCTCCCTTAAAACATGCAGCATGAAACAAAGACAAAAGCGCAAAACAAGCACTGCCTCATCTGTCAACAAGCCACTGTATTGACCAGTGTAATCACAGAGGATTCATTCCCATTTGTCTTTATTTCATTCACCTCACGTGCTGTGCTTGTGAGAAAAAAGTCACTGGGGTTTAATTTTAACCTAATCCCTTCAGGCGATTTTTAATACATTAAAAATTCAATACTTCTTATAATTGAATTTGGAAATCCAGGACAAAAATTAATAATAAAACTGAACTATTAAAACATAATAATAAAATAGGCCTATAATAAGCTATAAAAAACAAATAAATCCTTTATAAACACAGACTGCATCATCCAGACTAAAAGACCCAGACCAGGTGCTGTTAATTTTTTTTTGCACTAATACTCATTCCCAAGGGGGCTGAAACAGGATCATTACAAGACAGATGCCCTTGAAGCAAGGAGACTGGAGTACATCATAGACCAAAGCAGAAAACAGTTTAAATAAATGGTCTTCGCATGGAGCCGATATGCCTCTTTCTTCCCCTGCACTGAAAAAACATAAAGTGTCCATTGAAGCGTGCACAGGCAGAATATTCTGTTTGAATAAATGATTAATAGGCTGGAAATAGGGCTTGATTTATCCCAGCAAAAGTTCTGCCCAAAATGGACCCCTCGATTCATTTTGACTGTCATGACTGCATCAGCCAAGAGCTTTGTGACCCTATTAACCAACCCAAGCGTGACCAGTGCCCACGGCACCACCATACTCAACAGCAGCTACAAATTCAATAAGTTGTGTTGGCAAGTTCCATTATGCCACCTGCTGCAGAGTCCACACGTGATCTATAATATCCCACTAATAATAATAATGAATAAATAAATTAGGTTTTACTATTCAATGTAAAGTGTGATCACAGTCCTTTGACCATGCAAAATTACTCTCAATTCAACCAACATCACTATGATGGCTTTAATGGTCAAATGTCTTTTGGGAATCTATATGCTGATTTATTATCAATGCTGGAAACAGTTGTGCTGCTTTATATTTTTTTGAAACTGTGATATTAACCTAGTAATATCAGTTTCCAACATTGATAAATCAGCATATTAGAATGATTTCTGAAGGATCATGTGACACTGAAGACTGGAGTAATGATGCTGAAAATACAGCTTTTGCAACAGAAATTAATTATACTTTAAATTATATTAAAATAGAAAACCATCACTTTAAATTGTAATAATATTTCACAATGTTACTGTTTTTGTTTGTTTTTTCTGTATTATTGATCAAATAAATGCAGGCTTGATGGGTATAAGAGACTTCTTTAAAAAAAATTAAAATAGTAATGTTTCCAAACTTATATATAAATATAAATACTATAATGGAATAAATAATATCAAAAATTATTATTCTATCAATTTAATAATAATAATAATAATAATAATAATAATAATAATAATAATAATAATAATAATAATACATTTTACTAATATTGGTATAATATAAAATTACATAAAAATTTATGCAATTATTTAGAGATAACTATCTCTTAAACAGAATTTAAAAAAGAATAAATGATTAAAATAAAAAATGAGATTATGAATAATTATTAATATCATAGTGTCTATTAAATAATAATGATTACTAATATTGTTATTACAAAAGTGGTTATTGTATATACAAACTGCACATTGTTTTATTGCTATAGTCTAGGTAGTCTAAGATTATGTAATTAATTGTGCAAACAGAATAATTAATTAATTTAATATTTATATATATATATATATATATATATATATATATATATATATATATATATATATATATATATATATATATATATATATATATATATATATTATAAGACAATTCAAATAAAAATAAGACAATTCAAATAAAAATTTTGTCTGTTAAAAATAAATAACAGCTGACCTCTGACTACTATGCAATGCAAACAATTGTTCTACCAACACTTCTCTCAGCTTCCTCAGTCCTGCTATCTGATTGATATTTTAGCACAGCCATTAATGTAATGGTGAAACCTGAACTTCAGCTGCAAAAAGTAGCATGAGCAGTCTGACGATTCCCTAAGCGGTTCACACAGAAATTCATTCAGCACACAGGACGCACTCATTCAGCTTCAGAGTACTGTGCTGCGTAGAGATCATTTCATGCATCCACTATTTTCAGCAATATAATTACAAGTCAAGATCTTGTTTTGCTTCTCTATTGCATCAGCCCATAAATGTGCCAGGCAGAAGTAGCCCACAATGAATTCGGATGATGACACGTCTGTGGTGTCTCCGGACCCCTTAGGGGACAAGATCATGTTCTTGACAAGCCAAGCCAATTGATGATCTGTCCTTCTGCATATCAATCAGCATGAATACAGAAAAAGACAAATAAAATGCATTTTTTTTACTTGACTTTTGTCCAAGGTAACTAACGGCACAC
Organism: Paracanthobrama guichenoti; assembly: GCA_018749465.1. Lineage (NCBI taxonomy): Eukaryota > Metazoa > Chordata > Actinopteri > Cypriniformes > Gobionidae > Paracanthobrama > Paracanthobrama guichenoti. The sequence continues at coordinate 13,326,356 of CM031967.1, read as the reverse complement.
AATCCATTCTGTTACTTACAGAGAAAGTAGCATCAATAATTCAGTACACTGCTGACACCGCTCCTCTAATGTTAAACAGCAAGACAATGCGTTGACACTGCATGCAGATATGGTTAAAATGTCGCATACAACTCATTTCTAAACGATAGAATATTTGATGAGGGAGCTGCATCGGGAATAGTCTCTATAAATAAGACTTGTTAGGCAGAGGTAACCTTTTCTTATATTCTCAAGACTTTCCTTTGAGATTCATTCTCACAGAGAAGCGCGTATACGTACCCGCCTGTCTTTAAAACAAAGCAGCAGGGCAGCAGCTGATGAATGAACGCACAAAGGACGCGCGCTCCTTCACAAAACGAGGGCTTGCCAAGCGACTTAGCATCCTCGGGCATTACTTTCAAACTTTAGCATAATGCGAGCACTCCTGTGTAACTTATTCGCTGTGAACACAGCCTCCAAATGCTGTTCTCCGGAAAGAAAGGACGCCCTCAGGTAGCATCGGCGTGAGACACGGCAAGACGGTAGCATAGTAACCTGACTGAGACGCTCGCGCGAGCATGAATGGCTGGTCGCTTTTTCCGCCACTGTGGCACGAGGAGGCTGCCTTGATGACGTAGCCCGACCCTTATAATATCTCCTGATACTGTAGATTCTCTCACGCACGATAACACAATAGGCCGATGAAAGAAACCGCGTAATGGGATGGAGCACGGCAGTCATGCCAATTGAAAATGAACTCGGTGAACCTCTCCGCACCCGCACGAGTGACAAGGAAGTTAAAGTGTTATACAAGACTTATTATTATGACCTTCTATCCTGAGTATAGTACTAAGCTCATTTAAAGGTGGAGAAAATGTGGGTAATGCACAATCTGCTATGAAGTAAAATCAATCAAAATATTTGATTGTTTGATATTAAAGTAACCTTTTTTAATAACCTTTTTTGACAATAAATGGTGCGCTCGTATAGTGAAATATTATGTGTATGCATGTGTGTGTGTGTGTGTATATATATATATATATATATATATATATATATATATATATATATATATATATATATATATATATATACACACACATTTTTTAAAGCATGCTCATGCTCATTTTTCCTTTAATTTCATTCATAAACAAAAGCTTTAATGTCAATTGTTTCATTTTACATCTGACAAGATGTCGATTTCTCAACAGCCAGCAGGTGGCGCTGACACACAAAGGCGTACAAGTTGTACATTATGTACAGAGATGCTCTCCATCCTTTTTCCTCGTTTAAAAAAAGAGATGTGAATAATACCTTTAAAAAGCGTGAAAGGGAAAGAAAAGTTTAAAATCATATACACAGTACATATCAGTGGCATAATAACAACCGTTTAATTTTACATGGAGACCAGATGAATACTACCACCACTGAGCATTTGCTTGTATGGGGACTGTGAATAGTGTATTTCTCCAATGGCATTGCCAAATTATTGCTTTTGCATGATGCAGCATAAAAGACAGCAAGATGATCATATCAGCCAGTGCTGATAAACAAAAGATTACTGATTACAGTCCATGGCACACTTCAGTAAAGCCAGGAGCTTAACTGTACTATAATATACTACAAACAGACCCTAATGAAACAAGCACAGCAAATATGATATTAAAGGCTGTAATCTTCCTCATAATACATATCTGAAGTTCCCATATTATACATAATAATGCAAAGTTCTATATAGAAATTAATATACACACTGAAACAACCAGCATGATGCATTTAATTATAATACAACCCAGGACTGAGTATTGACACAAATTTCAGGAAACAATGCAATTCCAATTTACAAGCTCTTGATTCAGTTTCAATTTGATATTGATTATATATCAGGTACAGTAAATGTCATTTTTTCTTAAGGAAGCCAATCTCACAAACTAATGCTGTAAATTACACAGGAAATATTGTTACATTATTAAATGTTCAAATTCAATTGCTATTTATTTTTAGATACAATAATCACTCAAATAAGAACTGAGTTGTATAACAACAGTAAAATTGCATTTAAAAGGTCATTTTTAATAGAGTTCAACAGTTGGGTTCCTGAAGTAAAAACTCCATGGAGAAACTGATTTTTAACAGTGACTTATAAACCTTTAAAGACAGACCTACTGTGAACTACGGGGTTGTTAATCCATGGCATTTGCTTCTGCTGAAGCTGTCAGGCCACATTATTTCAGCTTATTTTTAAAATAATCATATTTAACAGCCGAATTCCTGATGAAAAACTACATTTCGGAACCAGCGCCGCTGAAAAGGGGTTGGACACTTCTGCACTATTATATTTCTACTCTAATTTATAAACATTTAAAAGGTGGCAGTCATGAAAACTGCAATTATTTGAATTTTTGTTCACACATCAACTGTAAACAGCATAGACTAAAAGATTGTTTTGAAGTTTTTTTTATTTGAGAACAGACATCGAAATGAAGATCAATTAAACTATTAATTGATATACTTTAAACCAGCCCTAATATAAACTATATAAATGAAAATAATTAAACATTTTAATAAAACCACAATGGGTTTAACTGCAGAAGAAATTACAAATCCACATATTTAATTCCCAATACATCTGATGGTGCAGTCACAGTGTTTACTGTAGTAGACTAGACAAACTACAGGAAATCCGTGCAGCAGGTGGACACTCCTATGACAGAGAATCTTTGTTATTATTATCCAGTCTTACCTTAAGTGTCTGCAGATTCTCCCAGACCGACACGCTGTCCTTTGATCCCAATTTTCTGAATCACTAGAATGGCTGTCATAAGATATAGGACATGCTGCCATCTCCAAAGGGTTGATATTACTGGACCTATATGCCTTCAGATCTCATATCCTAACAGAGCAAAAATAATTGAAAAAAAGTAAATTAATTAGTTTTTGTTCTAAGCGTTCCCAAAACATTCCCTTTTTAAAATTAATTTCTTCCACTCAAATGCATAGTACTTTTTTACTTTGTTGACATACAAGCTACATTTTGACTTATCCTTGAATATAATGGTTCCTAAAGGAATGTCTACAACTAAGATTCTTATTGGAATTCTTTCATAACAATATAATATCATAAGAAGAATCAAATTAGATCCAACTGGATATTGCATAATGTTTATAAGGCTTCTGTATTGGAATAATGTCTTGCTGATGGACAGTTATATGAAATGGGACCTATATAGGATGTAAAATTTTATTATAAGAAAAAATGGTCTTATAAGAAATGATTACTCTATAAGAAAAAATCGCATCCTATTCTGGTTCCATATTATGATTATGATATTTTAAAAAGAGACTACGGGAGATGCGGTTTAAAAGTAGAACAGTTTCACAAGTGTTCATTTAATTGTTGTGCTAGTAAAACTGACAAACTATTCCAACTTTGGTAACCTGATCCACTAAGCTACCTAGTTAGCTTATCAGTTAGCTTTTAAAAGTGGGCGCTAAACAAACACATACGATCTCTCACCTGAGTCTGCTTAACGCTGGACTTTCTCCGCGATGTGTACGCATCTGACTCTCTGACAAACGTTAATAGCTAGCATGCATTTACAATTTACTTTAGTTTGCTCGTCACCGTTCACGACGGGATACCGTGTTGACAGCTATGGGGAAGCTACATGGCTAACTAAGGAGAGTGACTGCAGTGCGAGTTGACTAAGCCGAATATCGCGAGAACACACGAGACGTCGCCGTAGAAACCAACTTGCGTCCAAACAACTTTTTTCAACATTTACATTGCTGCCATACAAGGAGCGATACAAAAATAGAATGAAGAGGATGTAGGATATTGAAATGATATTATTTAAAGTTATTATAACAAGAATACAACAGCAAAATAAAAAAGCAAATGCAAATTTAAAGTGTAATTATTTTAAAAACCTAAAGGTAAAGTTCATGATGCGAGACGAAAAAAAAAAAAAAAACATACAACAGGAGCCACACGCAAGAACATTACATTTTTTATGTTTTTATTTTATATTGTCATCAATAGAAAACACCTTGAAATATTACATTTTCTCTATTTGCTCTTACGATTTGGTCCTCGTTTACATTTTTCTTTTGGGTTCACTTAATACATCTAGCTAGCCTATGTTACGATCAAATAAATACATAGAAGAGCTTTGAGCTTTAATGTTATACGGCTTAGCCGCCAAAAAAAACTGGAAAACTACATACAAATATAAATAGTTTGTGTATAGAAAAAAATAAATATTGTTAGAATAATAAAGGCTATGAACAGGATGGCTTCAGTCCCTGAGTATAGTCCACATTAGGTATCAAATTCGGTTTTTACGATGGATTCATAAGTGTTTCCAAAACGGCAATGATATCTTCAGCTTCCCGTGGATTTAGATCCTTCAGTTTGGGAATAATGTCTGGTAGAAGTGCTGTTCTCTCTGCGTCTGTGTTCTTGATTGAGGCCGTGTGGATTTCCCGCAGTTTCGTCTGAAGCCAGTCTTGCCTCAGTTCAACATGTTTATGCACCCCGAGGTTATGCATAAGTTGGACTTCATTGATAGCCCGTTTGCTTTTTAAATAGGAAACAAAAAAGACATTATAATACATTCGGAAAAAAAAAAAAAAAAAAAAAAATGGGGTAAAAAACATTCAAGTATAGCCTAGCCTACTTACCCCAGTGGCTTGCTAACGGCATTTGTTGAATAGAATAATATACAGATGGAGAAAAATACAACTGTTTTCTCCAAAAATCCAAGATTGATGCTGGAAACCATTTTATGAACCTGTGAATCAAAAAATAAATGCGTTTATGGTAATCATAATTTTATAAATGCAACAAAATTATATTGAACTAAAGATGTCAGTAAGAATTCAAATAAAGCAACAACACAATTTATTAAATAACCTACTCAACTCACCAGTGCTATTATTAAGTAACAGGTTTCGGGAGTTCGTGCATCAGCCTATCAGTTCATTAGAGTTGGTTCACAGTTCACCGGGTGAGTTCTTTTATAGCTCTGCACCCATTGATGAGCCGCCTTCATTATTGGTGATGATGTCACCCCTTGCCCTGATGAAGAATGCGCGTGACAAGAAAACACCTCTACAACACCACCCATAATTCAGTCCTCATTACCTCTCTTGAAATCCCGCCCCTGAATTTGAACTTCTGTCCGTAAATTAGAGTGGTACAATTCCTTCAAACTATAATTACTCAAACAAACAAATAATAAATAAAAACATAAAATAAAAAAGAAAAGAAAGTTGTTATTCCAAAAGACAAAAAAGACACACACACACACACACACACACACACACACACACACACACAAATAAAATAAATAAAGCTTTTTCATAATAAATCAGGTAGCAAAACTATATTATATTATATTATATTATATTATATTATATTATATTATATTATATTATATTATATTATATTATATTATATTATATTATATTAATCTAATATCAATTTCAGGAAATGTAATCTGTTAGTTGTATTATGTTAGATAAATTATGTAAAACAGCTCACAAAGTTTTGAAGGATAATATATAAATTATTATTTCAGAAATTTGTGTTATTGAAAAAAACATATTAAAAAAAGTTTACCTTTGAATCAATAAAATAGAAATTTTGCTTTGCAACAAGAGTCTATTCTAAAATCATCTGTGTGTGTGTGTGTGTGTGTGTGTGTGTGTGTGTGTGTGTGTGTGTGTGTGTGTGTGTGTGTGTGTGTGTGTGTGTGTGTTTTCTATATTAATCATTTGTATTTGATTATTTTTAATATTATTTGAGAATTTGAGAATTTCTATTTTATTAATTTGATGAAATTTAATCGCCTAGACCAATAAAACGATTTTCTCTGGGACTATACATTTATAGATTCCAACTATGTCATAGCAGCTGCTCCATGTTTTCTCCATCAGGTGGAAATCCAGCCAAAGGACCTGCTCCAGTCACAGGTGTCCAGAGAGGCACCCGGAGAGGTGGAGGGCTCTGTCCTATTTTATGGCCACTGATGACAGATTAGGTAACTATGAGCAAAGTTTTCTAAATGTAGCACAGGAATGGCTATGTCATGACACAGAGAGTACTTAAGCAGGTCTGACCCGTAGATCTTACCTCGTGGTGTGGTTAGGGTTTCTCTCCAATCTATATGCCTACAGCTTCATGACTCGAGAAAAAATGGGGTATGACGACAGGGAGCAGGCAGTCTGATGACATACGAGGCAATAAACATCCCCATAGTCTGTAAATTAGAGAGTACAGGAGAGATCATCACCCAATATCATTGGTTTTAATGCAATAACCAGTAAAGTGCTTGTAAGCTGTATCCAATACTGCTTATTCTGGAGATGCCCACTGCATCTCATGCATTGCACCTGTCGATGAGCGTACTGTTTCATCCTCTGGCATTCTGTAAAACAAACTTCACAGGTGGCAAGCAATTAAAGTTGTTTACATACCATATTTGCAAGATTTATGGCTGACAAGGCCCGCGCGTTGGAGATGGTTGACCCGGCCCTGGTCGTTTGCAGGACTGTTATGGGCTGAAGTGGGCATGGCCTGTTTAGATGACACCCGCCAAACAAATAGACCTTTGACCTTTGCATGGGATCCCTAGCACAGTTCTAACAATCCTAAGCAGTATTTAGACCCTTTGGAGGCAGGAGGGGGGCTCTTTCAACCTGAGAACTGTAGTTCTCATTACCTCATGCTTTATCAATGCAGGTCATGACTCATGTTACCACTACACATGATTATTCAGAAGAATTCAGGGGAGAATATCAAGTCACCTAAGGACACCCAATGCAATCATGCCACAGGTGTAAAAGCCATGTAGGTCCTTGTGACACAGTGAATTGAATCTATATTAAGTGCCACCATGTGGCTATTTTTGTTTTTCTCAAGGTTTATAAAGTAGTAAAATATTTATTACATGGGTTGACTTGAATACAACATCTGACGACTAAAGTGGATAGCAATATATATTAATAGCTGGCATCTGACAACAGGTGAAACATTCAAGTCATAAAAGAGGGTATTTGCATGAAATATTGGTTCTAAAAATACTTTAAGATCTTATATTATTTTATAAAATGTAATTTGTGTAACATGTTTTTATAGTGATTTATTTTAAAGTTACAGTTTTCTGATGTGGCACATTAAAAAAATCAACTGAACAAGATTTTAAACGAGCAAATTTGAAAATGTTTAAAAGAGCAGAAAAAGAACAGAACAGAACAGAATAGAATAGAATAGAATAGAATAGAATAGAATAGAATAGAATAGAATAGAATAGAATAGAATAGAATAGAATAGAATAGAATAGACAGGGTTGGCATGTATTTCTGCATTTACTGCTATGAAACAGTATAAACAGAATGTAAGTACAATGTATTATACCAACCAATGAAAATTAAACCATGCTGTGTGCTGCTGCTCTAAGTGCAGTATACAATGCAATACACAGAACAAATGATAAATAAATAATAGAAAATTACAATAAAGAAATAAAATAAAAATTAAATACATTTTATTTTATTATACATTTATAAATATATACAGGTGCTGGTCATATAATTAGAATATCATCAAAAGTTTATTTATTTCACTAATTCCATTCAAAAAGTGAAACTTGTATATTATATTCATTCACTACACACAGACTGATATATTTCAAATGTTTATTTCTTTTAATTTTGATGATTATAACTGACAACTAAGGAAAATCCCAAATTCAGTATCTCAGAAAATTAGAATATTGTGAAAAGGTTGAATATTGAAGACACCTGGTGCCACACTCTAATCAGCTGATGAACTCAAAACACCTGCAAAGGCCTTTAAATGGTCTCTCAGTCTAGTTCTGTAGGCTACACAATCATGGGGAAGACTGCTGACTTGACAGTTGTCCAAAAGTTGTCCACAAGGAGGGCAAGACACAAAAGAGGCTGGCTATTCACAGAGCTCTGTGTCCAAGCACATTAATAGAGAGGCGAAGGAAAGGAAAAGATGTGGTAGAAAAAAATTATGTACAAATCAATAGGGAAAACCGCACCCTGGAGAGGATTGTGAAACAAAACCCATTCAAAAATGTGGGGGACCACGAAGAACCAAGAAGAACCACTACGCACAGACGTATGCAAGACATGGGTTTCAGCTGTCGCATTCCTCATGTCAATCCACTCTTGAACAACAGACAGCGCCAGAAGCGTCTCGCCTGGGCTAAAGACACAAAGGACTGGACTGCTGCTGAGTGCTCCAAAGTTATGTTCTCTGATGAAAGTAGATTTTGCATTTCCTTTGGAAATCAGGGTCCCAGAGTCTGGAGGAAGAGAGGCGAGGCACACAATCCACGTTGCTTGAGGTCCAGTGTAAAGTTTCCACAGTCAGTGATGGTTTGGGATGCCATGTCATCTGCTGGTGTTGGTCCACTGTGTTTTCTGAGGTCCAAGGTCAACGCAGCCGTATACCAGGAAGTTTTAGAGCACTTCATGCTTCCTGCTGCTGACCAACTTTATGGAGATACAGATTTCATTTTCCAACAGGACTTGGCACCTGCACACAGTGCCAAAGCAACCAGTACCTGCTTTAAGGACCATGGTATCCCTGTTCTTAATTGGCCAGCAAACTCGCCTGACCTTAACCTCATAGAAAATCTATGGGCTATTGTGAAGAGGAAGATGCGATATGCCAGAGCCAACAATGCAGAAGAGCTGAAGGCCACTATCAGAGCAACCTGGGCTCTCATAACACCTGAGCACAGACTGATCGACTCCATGCCACGCCGCATTGCTGCAGTAATTCAGGCAAAACGAGCCCCAGCTAAGTATTGAGTGCTGTACATGCTCATACTTTTCATGATCATACTTTTCAGTTTGCCAAGATTTCTAAAAATCCTTTCTTTGTATTGGTAATATTCTAATTTTCTGAGATACTGAATTTGGGATTTTCCTTAGTTGTCAGTTATAATCATCAAAATTAAAAGAAATAAACATTTGAAATATATCAGTCTGTGTAATGAATGAATATAATATACAAGTTTCACTTTTTGAATGGAATTAGTGAAATAAATCAACTTTTTGATGATATTCTATGACCAGCACCTGTAATTTATTAAACAAAAAATGGGGACTGAAATTAACTGAAGTTTTTTCACGTTAACTTTGTGACTTTTAGAAAGAAAGAAAGAAAGAAAGAAAGAAAGAAAGAAAGAAAGAAAGAAAGAAAGAAAGAAAGAAAGAAAGAAAGAAAGAAAGAAAGAAAGTGACGCCGAATTACGTGTCAACCGTACGTACCTAAAAACATTAGTAACACATTTAATGCACTTTCACATGGGATATTGCCATTGGACCGTAAAAAGAATGGCAGTAAAAATCATTTTAGCTGCTGTTTGATGACGCCATAGACCACGGAAGACATTTCTTACAAGAAAAGCTACAAAAAGCGGCCTTTATGTGAGAAAGGGATTTCTCCAGCAGTGAAAATAGTTGCCTGACAAGCCGAGTGACGCACAGAGAAGTGAAGCTTATTCATGAATGGACTGAAGATATAAAGGTTACGTAGCTTTTCGTCTCGCAGCAACGGTGTGATTTATGAAATGGCACTTTTCAGTAGGCCTACACACCTCTGTGAGTAGTTTCTTATACGTCTTTCCTCTTCAGTGTTTCTTTATATGTCATTTTTTTACTAGATAATTTTATTCAACAACAATGAAGTTTTTAGAATTTATATAATATTACATTTTTAATAGCATCATGCTGTTGATAGATGCTGTCTATATTTGAGCATGCGCAGTGGCGCACTGCACTGAAGCAGTTATTGGCGGAAAAATATGAGAGCGTATTTCGTTAATTGGCAAAACAGGTAAGTACATGACAGTTTTCCTGTTGATTTGGGCCCAGTACATTAAATACGTTTAAAATGTCCTGCACTGTTAAACATTTAGTCGCTAAGGAGGAGCATTTGAACAAGTTGCTTCCTGTATCAATGTTGCCGAGAATCTGTGGAAAACGACGTCGCGTTACATTGTAGCAGTCAGCTTTAGCTACAGTTTCTCCTGTTTTACAAATGTAAACACAATAATGTCCTTGTACTTTTAAGGTCCATCTCTCTGAGTAAAAGGGTGACCAGCTAAATCCTCAGAAGCCTGTCAGGTAAGAGGAATACACGATTTGGCACATATTTGATCAAATTTGATTCCTTAATTTAAATGAATATTATCACATCAACAGATGTTATTGGGGGACAACTGGACAAATAGGACACTTCACTTTAAAGAGGCATGTGAGTATTCACTAACATTTATACTAAAACTTAGGGTAGAGCATGCAGGGTTACATAAAGTTTTATGATAACACTTTACAATAAGGTCAAATCCCTTAACGTTAGTTATTGTATTAACAAACATGAACTAACAATGTGAAATACATTGGTTATAGTATTTATTAATCTCTGTTAATGTTAGTTGAAAATACAACTGTTCATTGTTCATTTACAGAGGTCCATTAATATTAGCAGGTACATCTTTTGATTTTAATATTAATAAATGCAGAGGTGTAAAGACTACTTGAAAACCATACTTGAGTAAAAATACAAATACCTTTACAGCAATAATTTTTGCTGCAATAAAGATTTGAGTAAAAGTCAGGATTAAGCCAGGATTAGGCCTTAGTTCAATAAGGACATTTAAGTAGCTTTTATGAATATGCCTTAAAAAATAGTGTACATCTTGAGACAAAACAATGGCACTGACATATTTTAAGATATGCCAGTGCAAGTTGCTTTCAGTTAAAACAGCTCAAACATGCATTTTAGTCTGGGACTAGGTTTAAGCCGTGTCCATGAAACCGGGGGTTAATATATCTGATATTTAACAGTACTTAAAGGCACAATATGTAAGATTTTTGGATTAAAATATCCAAAAACTACTAGAACAATGTTATATATTTTGTTGACTTGTGTACTTACATTATGCCAAATGTTTCCAAAAATGTTTAAATCCAGAGAAATAAGCAATTTTAACCAGGACACGGATCGTGTCCATGTGTCCCCAATAAATTAAATCATACTCTCGTTACCTTCGATCTCCGGTTCAATTTTGTAGAAACCATGGAAACACCAAAGATGCTTTAATATATTATGTGTTTTATTAGACAGGTTTGGACTGTTTGGATACATTCATCAACAGAAAACTAATCATTGTTATATAGCTCAACACAGTTAGTCTTATTGTTTAAATCAGGTTTTCTTGATTTACAGCGAGTACCATGTTTTACCATGCCTAATATCCATCTAGATTACTGCAGTGTGCAATAAGTGTCTCATAGTAGCCGTCGAACGTACACACAGAGTAGCATTATAACATAACTTTCAACACACTCAAATAATCTAATATGATAAAACAGCGTTGCGTTACCCCACATACGATGAGCAGAAGAGGTCATCTGCGGCATAATAAAAGCTCTCTAGAGTCGTGTCGCGCTTCTCTCTCATTAGCATTCGCTCCAACGGCTTTCAGCCCCACCCTGCTTCATACTACAGTAACATTAATAAATCTTTCATTAGCTCATCCATAAATATGATTTCTGCCAGAGTTCCATCTGATTCTTTTCCACCAGCTGTAGAGGTGAAGACAACAACTCACATGATTCAATAAAATCAAGGCGTCATCAAGTTATGCCTTTGTTTTGAATAAGCGACCTCTAGGGGCGAAAATTACATATTGTGCCTTTAAGTATTTTACTCGTACTGAATGTAGGCTCAAAGATTCACTAGTCCTCAACACCTAAGAGACATGCCAGTGAAAAACAGGAAGCAGTTGATTTATGAGGAGAGCAATCACATTTATTTTCGAAAATCAACATAAAAATTAATAAATCGAGGCTGACACAACAGCTTCTTAAAGGGATAGTCCACCCAAAACCTGTATGAGTTTCTTTCTTCTGTTGAACACAAAAAAAGATATTTTAAAGAATGTTGCTAACCAGACGGTAGCCATAAAAAGTACATATACTTATGGTATACTAACACGTGGTACTCAAAAATTTTATCAAGTTAAGAATAAAAGTTGCTAATATAGGATTTGATACCCAGTAAAACAAAAAGATACTTTATATACAAGTACAGTAACTAATTACATTTACTCAAATACTGTACAATACTGAGTAAATGTTTAAATTAACATTAAATATGATTAATAAATGCTTTAGAAGTATTTTTCATTGTTAGTTCATGTTAACTAATGCAGTTAACTAATGTTAAAAAACAAAACCTGATTGTAAAGTGTTATTGCACCAGTTATATAGAGCATGTACGTATATAGAGATAGAAACACAATAGCTGCGTCTCATTTCGAAGGCTGCATCCTCCGGAGGTCGCATTTGAAGGCTGCAACGTCATCAAGGATTATTCTTCTTTAAGAAAAGTAACAAATTGACTTATTTCTCATGAGGTGTAAAATACTGCAATTTCTTTCTTACATTGCAATCTAATTGTTACTTTTCTTAAATGAGACTGCCTCGAAGTATACAATCTTCAAATGCGACCTCCGGAGGACGCAGCCTTTCAAAATGAGATGCAGCTTATATTACCAAAAGTACTGGGATACCCCTCTAAATCATTGCCTTCAAGTGTTCCAATCACTTCCATGGCCACAGGTGTATAAAATCAAGCACCTAGGCATGCAGATGCTTCTACAAACATTTGTGAAAGAATGGGTCGCTCTCAGGAGCTCAGTGAACTCAAGCGTGGAACCGTGATAGGTTGCAACCTGTGCAATAAATCCATTTGTGAAATTTCCTCACTACTAAATATTCCACGGTCAACTGTTAGTGATATTATAACACAGTGAAAGCAATTGGGACAGCCACGAAGTGGTAGGCCACGTAAAATCACAGAGCGGGATCAGCACATGCTGAGGCGTACAGTGCGCAGAAGTCGTCAACTTTCTGCAACAGCTTCAGACCTCCAAACTTTGTTTGGCCTTCAGATTAACTCAAGATCAGTACGTAGAGCAGGGGTGGGCAAACTCGGTCCTGGAGGGTCACTGCCATGCAGAGTTTAGTTCCAACCCTAATCAAACACACCTGAACCAGCTACTCAATGTCTTCAAGATTACTAGAAGGCTACAGGCAGGTGACTTTTATCATGGTTGAAGCTAAACTCTGCAGGGCAGTGGCCCTCCAGGACCAAGGAGTCCTGGTGTAGAGAACTTCATGGGATGGGTTTCCATGGCTGAGCAGCTGCATCCAAGCCTTATGCCGGTTTCACACTGTACGCGCAAGCAGTGCGGAGGCAGTGCAGAAGCTGTGCGTATGGAGAGCAGGAGCAATGGCTGGACCACGGCTTGTGTAGTGCAAATACAGACGAATATCATCCATTCTGTCCCCTGTCTGTCTTGTGCTTTAATTTATGATGGGCAGCATATATCTTCTGACTGCTGCAAATGCTGTGTTCCGCTCTGTCCCAAACACATATGCATATAACATGCTGCATACAGGTAGTTTACATGATAAAAGTAAACTTAAAGTTAAGATATGCCTCTAGTTTTAATCATTTAAACGGGTCTTTGAAGTTTGGGCAAAAACTTCTGACAGTGATTTGTTTTTGTGTATTTTATTAAAAAAAAAAAATTCACAGATCATGGTGATTGTGAAACACACGGAACCCTTCTGTACATTTTTATTTTTCATGTTAATCAGGTAAATTTTGATCAAGAATAATGCACTGTGGCTTTAATTCAGCGTGAGCTGCTGCGCTGCCTCTGCGTGCGGTGTAAATGTTCTAATCGGTTAACATGGGTGTCGAAAGAAATACGCTCTGCTAGCGCATGCAGCATGAAACCGGCCTTACATCAAGTGCAATGCAAAGCGTTGGATGCCATGGTGTAAAGCACACCGCCACTGGACTCTAGAGCAGTGGAGACGTGTTCTCTAAAGTCACGAATCACGCTTCTCTGTCTTGCAATCCAATGGACGAGTCTGGGTTTGGTGGTTGCCAGGAGAACGGTACTTGCCTGACTGCATTGTGCCGAGTGTAAAAAAGTTTGGTGGAGGGGGGATAATGGTGTGGGGTTGTTTTTCAGGGGTTGGGCTTAGCCCCTTAGTTCCAGTGAAAGGAACTCTTAATGCTTCAGCATACCAAGACATTTTGGACAATTTCATGCTCCCAACCTTGTGGGAACAGTTTGGGGATCAACCCCGATAGAACACGGATGAATTAGAGATGAGACTGTGAGCCAGGCCTTCTCGTCCAACATCACTGCCTGACCTCACAAATGCGCTTCTAGAAGAATGGTCAAAAATTCCCATAAACACACTCCTAAACCTTGTGGAAAGCCTTTCCAGAAGAGTTGAAGCTGTTATAGCGGCAAAGGGTGGGCCAACTCCATATTAAACACTACGGATTAAGAATGGGATTCCATTAAAGTTCATGTGCAAGGCAGACGTCCCAAAACTTTTGGCAATAGTGTATGTATTATGTAAATACATATTTATATAGTTTTATATATGTTCACATCTGTACATGGCGATTCTGCTAGATTTTTCTATTTTCTACTTCCTTGTGTGTCTGCACACATTTGCAGAATAAATCTCATTCTGATGCATTGCATCTTGCTGATTTTGGTAAAATAACCCATGTACTCTCTGATTTTGTAGAGGAAATGGCTTCATTCCCGACAAAGATTTTTCCCATTGTTGAAAATGCTTTTAAAGCATCCAAGAAGCATAAAAACAAGAAAGTGAAGAAAGAAAAAAAGGATAAGAGCAAAACCAAGTCTGTACCCAACTTCTTGTTGCATGATGGCTGTTGTGAGACAGATTTTACACAAAAGCAAGAGACTAAGAAAAGAAAAAAGGCAAGGAAGAAAGCCAAACGCAAGGAAGACTTCCAGCAACCTAACAAACCTGAAGATACGCACCAAATTCAGCCCATTATCTTCATCTCCCCTGATCAGGAGACACCACAACAACATTCAACAGAGAATGATTGTCATAGAAGTGTTAAAGTGATAGGGAAGATTAAAAAGAGAGTCATCTTCAACTTGCCAACTGAGCAAAGCCAACCTGCAAATAAAAATTACAATGAATTTGGAAAGAAGCAGTTTGCCGGCGAAAGCAGCTTGGAATCCAGTACGGCTGAAGAAATGAACAGCCAAGACCTGTTCATCACACAGAAATCTTTCTTGGATCCATATGTGGAGATCTCCAGCAGCTCAAGCTGCAATGAGGCCACTACTGTGAAGGCACCAGAGAAGCGTTCATGTAGGTCAACAGCAGAAGCAACCACTCAAACCGAGAACTTCTTTACCTTGCCAGTGCTCGCCAGCTCTCTCAGGTTTCAGCAGAACACGTCCATGTGCTCCGAGGAACCGGTGGACCTGAGCTTGCCGAACAGAACAAGACAAATGCACAGGCCAAAACATCCCACTGTAGAGTCCGCAAATCCACCCAAGCTGAAGATATCAGACACGTCGAGTGAAGATGGCGATACGGTATCCAAGACCAAAGGTGATCTGCTCCAGCTGAAAGTCATTCAGACTCGCTTGAACGAGTCTTTCTTTTTTAAGGTGAAGGGCGAAGATTCACCAAAGCCCATGTGCCCTTTGATGAAGTTCACTGAAAGTGTTGAGAAAAGAATGAAGAAGTAAAATCGTATCAAGCTGAAATGTTACAGAGTTCTGTGCACATTCAAAACAAAGACTCAAAGGTTTTGGTATTAGCAGTTTTATTCTGTATTTTTACATTGTTCGCTTCAATGTTTACATCCAGTTAAATGTTCTTGAATATGAATCTTCAGTGTCCATTGTTTACAAGCAAACATTGTTCACAAAAACACATTCAATTAAAATGTTGTTTGGAGAAAAAAGGAAACTACAGTCTAATTGTGTCTAAATAATTTGATTCCCATCCACTTCCAAAGGTGAAAGAAAACATAAACAGGAATAGTTACTGGCAACAGCAGGCTGTAGAAACACACACTGCTTGCACTCGTGCAGCCTTGGGGGAAATTTTCATCCACAGTCGCCGAGTAAAACAGTCCTGACAAGGATATCAGCGGCACAAGAACAGTCACAGTAGACAGGGAGAAAAACATTGTGGCAGAAAATGAATATTGCTTTAGAAACTCAAGATTCAGTGGGTTTTTCAGTCGCTTCGGTCTTATGGATCATTCGTGCATCCTGTGGGATCATGTTAGGAATACCATCAATGATGGGATATGCAATGCCAAGCTCTTCGTTTATTAATTCATTGCTCCTTTCATCATACCTGGAAAAAACAAGCAAATACATGTATTAGTATTACAAATTACTGAACATTCATGACAAAATGCAGTTATTATAAAACCTAAATTAAATATATTAAACTAAATTAATATGTAAATTGTTGTCTCTTTTAGGAAGTTAAGTTGATTGCATTGATTAAGTTTAAAATAATAAATATTTAAATTAACAATCTAATAAAAAAAGTAGTAATTGTAATCTGCCATGGTAAAAATTATCAACCGGTGGTATAGAACATCAGCACTGCGATTAAACTCCTATGATAACAAGCATTACAATAATATTAGGTAATAATATTATACATGATAAACAATCATACCTCAGGGGGTTTTTGGACAGTGGACAAACAAGGAACTCAAGGAGAGACACATCAAACGCCTGACTCTCGCTGCCCTTCACTCCATCACTCCGACTCCGCTGTTGTCCCCGGGTCTGAACGGCGCACACAGGACGCAAGAGTGACTGGGCGGTCACAGATCTCTGCACGCTAAAAACTCCAGTGGCAAGTGTCCTCAACGCATGAGACATATCCCAAGAGAGATGTATGGACAGAAAACTAAACTTGTTTCACCCGTTTGACAGACCCCAACAGTGAACCGGAAGCGCTAATCGTGGAGCGTCTGTAAACGTGTCCCCTGATCTTTGCATTCGTGAGAGGTTCCGTTGGCAAAAATGATCACAGATTAGTTTAGTTTGAAATGTCATGCATACAAGATAATAATCATATATGTGGTTTCATATGGTCTGCACAGGACAAGGAATAATTAGAAACTGGATCCATATATATATATATATATATATATATATATATATATATATACTGCACTGATAATAATAAAAAAGTAAAATTAGGCAAATGTGATATGTGATAAATTAATCTAAACTACTGCTACTACAACTAATAATAATAATTCAATTGTGAAATAATTATTATTATTTGCATTGATCAAAGTAATAATAAAAGTAATAATACTATAAATGTAAATTGATAATTAAAAATAATAATAAATTCCATTTTATGCCAAGAAAAAATGAAGAAATATTGTGCAATAGTGACATTATGTCATAATTAAATTAAGGGCTCAATGCAGAGTGCAGACTGAATGAAATATCAATTATAGCTAGAATGATGGAAATAACATTCCATCAAGTTCCAAGAAGTCATAGTGTGAGGACTGTATTTAAAATAGATTTATTGGATAGAATTTTTACATTTTATGCCTCATGAAACGAAATAATTTCATGAAAGCAGTTTGTGGCGCTCTTGCCTAACGCAATATACAACAGAAACCCAGCATGTGACAATGAAGAGATGTTTCATGACCAGCAGATGTCGCCAGTGAACTGTTAAAAACAAGCTCTTGCAGAAGTGAAGAAACTTGACTTTCAAGAGCTTGTTGTGAAAAAGAGCATGCAGAAGCTTCCAGCATATAAAGGTAATATAAAATATAGGCTATATAGCTTATACAAAACGATTGTATATTGGCCATTTCACTGTGCCTGTAATTTTGAGTGGAAGAGAGCTCAGAAGCCTTATTCACACAAACAACAGACTCGAGCAAAAGTCAAGTGTTTGACCAACCTCCTCAAAACTACCCTCTTGATTTGAAAGCTACTCTCAAAGAGTCTCATAAGCTGAGCTGTGTTCTCTCGTCCAGCAACCCTGCTTGTTTTCTCAAGACTCGACCAGGGTTTTATCAGTCAGTCATTTGGCATGTGATTGTTGCATGTTTGCATGGATTTCTATGACCACCGTAAACACCAATGATGGGACACATCCCCCGGATTATCCCTAAATATCAAAGTCGTTTCTTGTCAATATTTCTTTGAGCTGATGGAGGAGTGAGAGCTTGGAAGAAGCGGGAGCGCCACAGAGCTCAGTTCACCGACCTGCCAAGCATGTCAAATGAAACAAACCCGCTCAAGGCCAAAGTCAGGACAGAATGATGCATTCTTCATTGCACTGAATGATTCGATTGCCTCGGCAATGTGAAATTTCACTATACATTCTTGCCCTTCGGATGATGTTTACTTGTGTGTCCGGGACCTTAAAGCTAATCGCTGGGCTGCAAAAACAGCAAAATAATTGAAAATGAACTGAATTTGAAGTTGAGAATGTGCGTGTGGATGAATGAAAGCTTGTTATGTGGTAATCAAGGTTTTCCATATAAATTACATTTACCTGGTTTGATTATTATAGATTAGTTATCCTAAATACTGCTAAAGTAAGATATTCCTGGATAAACATTGTCTGTGGTTGGAGAAAATGTGTTAAAAATATGAAAAGAGACAAACCTGAAGTCAGTTATGCAAATGTCTGTATGAGCCTAAGGGTTCTTGCCTTTGGCTGTGATTTTTATCTCCAAATCAAACTGTGCCAGTGATGTCTTGTGAATCTCTGGTGTGGTCTTTTCAACTAAAACAATTTGTTCTCCGTCAACCAATGGCAATTAGACAAATTTGGCTATTGCCTTCTGTTATGATTTCCTGCCAGCAACCTTCACAAACGGTTTCACAGTTGCTAGTGAATCCATTTAATCAAGTTTGAACTCTTTTCTGCTCCATTATCCACCACAGCAGGAACGCAGAGCAACATATGATTGCGTGAACTGTCATTATTTCCTTTCTTTTCGGTTTCCGTTAATGCAGATGGTGCCAATAGCGAGATATACAAACGAGCAGCAATATGCTTCTCGAAATGTGTGAGTGGGCCAGCACACACCAGATGGGACTGGCTAATTTCTTGCACACGAAAGAATTACAAACCATACGCTTTTACCTCATTTAAGGATTCTAAATCTTGTTTTTGGTTTTTTAGTCTGTTCAGCAGGAAACATCTTCATTTATACACATTACACATTTATAACACAGGCCTATAATTACACATTAAACCCAGAGTTTACCATTAAAACACTCCAGGTAGTCTGTTGAAAAGATATTAAAAGTGATCTACATTTTTCTCATATTTTTATATTTGGAACAAAATGAGCATTTGCTAATGCGCCATTAAGCAACATACGAGGTCATAAGTGTTTCTGAGGAAGTCTTGCTTTTTATAGGAATTTTTAATAGGGGTCCATGGACTGAGGAGGCTCCTGGATCTTAGCTTCTGCTAAGAAAAAATAATGAGGTACGGTCACAAAATTTCACGGGCAAAAAAGGTAAATTGTCCATTGTCAATAGTGTAGCAATGTATGAATCACAACTCAAACAGAAATCACTTTTAAACCAAGCAGCTTTCTGTTGATCGATGAAGCGAATCAAAACAAGTTCTGAAATCTGTGGGGAATCTTTCGTCTTCGCGCAAAATTCCCGATTGTGTAGAATCCTATTGAAATGACTGTATTTTGCCTGTCAAAATTGGATGGAAATTGGTAAATGTGACCTCATCTTACATTTTACAAAAACCTAGCAACATGACAAGCACTGCAACAACATTACAGTTATATTAAAACCCCTGCAGACAAAAGCTAAAACCAGTCTATGCTGGTTGGCTGGTCTTTGCTGGTTTAAACTGGTTAAGCTGATCTCCCAGCCTGACCAGAAAAAAGAATTGGTCAAAAAAAAAAAAAACTTCTAAAATCAGCCTGCTCAAAAAGCTATGAACAGGCTGGAAGACCAACTAAAACCAGTCAACCAGGGGACATTTACACAATGTACTAAAAGCGGAAAAGTTGTTCCTTTGTGTTTTTCGCATACATGGAACAGCATTGTCAAAATGATCCCAGATCACACGGATCTGCAAAAATGATAAAAATTGCTGTATTAGACACTCACCTAAAGGATTATTAGGAACACCATACTAATACTGTGTTTGACCCCCTTTCGCCTTCAGAACTGCCTTAATTCTACGTGGCATTGATTCAACAAGGTGCTGAAAGCATTCTTTAGAAATGTTGGCCCATATTGATAGGATAGCATCTTGCAGTTGATGGAGATTTGTGGGATGCACATCCAGGGCACGAAGCTCCCGTTCCACCACATCCCAAAGATGCTCTATTGGGTTGAAATCTGGTGACTGTGGGGGCCATTTTAGTACACTGAACTCATTGTCATGTTCAAGAAACCAATTTGAAATGATTCGAGCTTTGTGACATGGTGCATTATCCTGCTGGAAGTAGCCATCAGAGAATGGGTACATGGTGGTCATAAAGGGATGGACATGGTCAGAAACAATGCTCAGGTAGGCCGTGGCATTTAAACGATGCCCAATTGGCACTAAGGGGCCTAAAGTGTGCCAAGAAAACATCCCCCACACCATTACACCACCACCACCAGCCTGCACAGTGGTAACAAGGCATGATGGATCCATGTTCTCATTCTGTTTACGCCAAATTCTGACTCTACCATCTGAATGTCTCAACAGAAATCGAGACAAATCAGACCAGGCAACATTTTTCCAGTCTTCAACTGTCCAATTTTGGTGAGCTTGTGCAAATTGTAGCCTCTTTTTCCTATTTGTAGTGGAGATGAGTGGTACCCGGTGGGGTCTTCTGCTGTTGTAGCCCATCCGCCTCAAGGTTGTGCGTGTTTTTTCTTGTTTGAGAAACTTACACTGTACATCACGTACACTACAGTGTATCCAAGTGAACACAATAGAGAAGAAAAGTCTATCGCAACTGCTGTTTCATGCCAGCTGTTTATTTAGTATGAATAATCAACTAATCTCCTGTTATAAAGTTGAGAAAAACATTTCTCCGTGTTCAGTATTCTTATTGCTTGCCCCACTTGCACAACACTTTCATGCAGAAGCACTACAGCAGATAGTGGAAGCAAGCTCCTTATGGGAGAACACAGTAATTGAATAAACTCCGAGGGTTTGTCTTCTCAGCCTGTGGGATTATGAGGTTCAGAAGTGCTAACCCAACACTTTTAAGACCTGATAACAAGCTCTTGAAATGCTCTGGGCTTCTTACACTCCTAATACTCCCATCAATGAGACAGCGAAGCAGACAGTTCTGCCTTGATACCTTGATTAATGATTATGCTCAGAATTTATCCTGCTAAATTAATTCTTCTGATTACTCAGCAGTAAAATACAGCAGGGGAAGCAGAGGGTTCATCATCAAGGCCATATGGATGTACTGAATCATTCATAGTCACTACAGTGTTATTGTATAGCAGTTGTACAAGTCTAAAAGATGTTGAATAAATGAAAATTGCAAACCCCATCTTTCACAAATGTGCTGAAATATTTCTTTTTACCAAACTGCATTGATAAATTTTTAACATCGTTTTCTTCCGTTTCTACTCCAGGCCAAAGAAATCTTAAAAAGAGCTTTTGTGTACACCCGTTGTGTTTCCAGACATAAAAGATGTTCATTTTCCCCCTCTGAAGGTCAGTCGGAATAGGAGTTTTATCATCTCAGCTGTATTTCTGACAGGTCTGGAAGTGCAGACAGAAATAGAAGGAAGATGAGAAATTGATTCATATGATCGGCCTCAGTGTGGATGTTATTTTTTTTTTTTTTTAAATCAATACAAACTATTTCAAGGATGTAGGTATATTTGAGACTTCCTGACGATTGCACTTCTAAAACTCATTTAGATTTTCTATCTCAGGGGATGTAGGTGATTCATTCAAGTCGCTTTACCAAGAGATTGTCATGAGAATGTTGAGACACTTCTGTGGCTTAAATATTAGCAAGCAATGATCTTCAGTTCCAGTAGATCTCATGAGAAAACATTATTTGTTTTTTGCAATTTTGTGTGAATGTGTATGGAAAGTAAGATTTTTAGAAAAAAAAAGGTTTAGTGGTGTGTGATGGTGGTCCACGTCAAACCACTAAACCTAAGTGTCAGTGAGGCGTAAGCAGATTGTATGAATGAGATTATACAAATTCATGCAAATTAGCCACCAAATTGTAAAAAAACGTGTATGATGTGATTCGTATGAAAACGTATAATGATTGTTAGGAAAAAAAGTAAGCATGAAGGTCCATTTGTAACCCTAAGTGTCAGTGGGATGAAAGAAGATTGTACAAAAACGTGTGGATGGCGATTCACCAAAACGTAAAATAAGTTATGCACCATGAGAGTGTTGCCAGTTCTGTCTTAGGAGTTCCAATGTTTCCAATGCTTTTTTAAACAGAACGACTCATGAAATGGTTGTTCCTTGTTAAAGCAACGTGTGTGTCTGCGCTTTAGAGATTTGAGGGATTTGGATAGCTCAGAGCTCAAGTGAGGTTGTCAAGTGTTCCTGACTTTGATTAAATGGGTTTTGTCCCATGGTAGATGTTAAAATAGAAAATAAAGAGATTTTCTCAAAAGCAGAAACTGTGAAGGTGGAACTTTAATTTCAGTGAATGCCAGAACTCTCTTTAAAAGAATGAAAACCATATGAATAGAGATTAGAGAGTTTTTATACCATAGATAGACATTTTTTTACACCATGGTAACTTTAATGAAAACCCTGTTTTAACCAGCTTTAGGTGGTTAGATGGTCTGTTTTAGAGATTTCGGGGCACTAAACCAGCTTTAACCAGGAGAACCATTCAAGCATGACGAGTTTAAAGTCTTTAATATTATTTAGAAAGATTATTTACATTTATAAAATATCTTTTTCCACATTAAATAATCACAACAATCATTCACGAACCTGAGAAAAAGAAAAACATTTTAAATTGGTGCTACACAGTAGCAAAATTACTAAATACTTAAATACACAGGTCAGTCATACAGCAGAACATTTAAGGTACAGTTCACCCAAAAATGTAAAAAAAAAAATGATGTCATCATTTACTCACCCTCATGTCAGTACAAACCATTCATTCTTCTGCAGAACACAAGATATTTTGAGTAACTTTTTGTTTGTCCATACAATGAAAGTCAAAGGTCAAAACGGTGGATCCTTGAAGAATATCAACTAGCTAGTCACGATTGTATTGTCACAAAATTTGTCGTTCAACCATGTTGGCAAATGATGTCACCACCGTAGATGGTGGAGTAATAACTTCTTTTAATGAATCCATTTGAGACTGAATTAATGCCAGATTTTTGCCATAAATTATGGACATGACATCTGAGGGTTACAATTTTTCTCAGTTATTTTACTTTTATTTCACACATGTGCACTCTCCAAAAACGTGCTTTAAGTCTCTTGACAAACTTAAAGACGTCAGCATGTTTATTTTGGTCAAGATAAGGATTTATTAAGGCCCCGTACACACGGAGACACGTTTAGCTGTATACGTAAAACTTTTGTTTCATCCAGACGGATCCAGCGTTTTGGGAGCCTGAAACTGCTATTTTTTGAAACCGGGTCCCAGAGTGAATAAATCTGAAAACGACACCCTTGCGTTTTCATGTGTACAGCCAATCTGTATATATTTTTTTAAACAATGTCATCACCCCACCCACCCCTCAACCCTAGTCAGACACCGCATGGCATGCTCCAAGTCTTCTCCATTTTTAGTGTATCTCTGTGGCGGAATTAAAATGCCACATACTGGTCTGGCATGTATACTACATCATTATGAGTTGGTTTCAGTGGTTTCGTGTGTACGCAGAAAAGAAAAGAATGGATAGGGAAAGCTCTGGCTTCGTGTGGATGTGGCCTAAGTCCACACGTCATGCAAACTAGAAACTATGCTTCTAACCTCAGGTCGAGAGCTGTTGTTCCACACACACAACTTCCCAATGCTGTTTGCGAATGTTCGTTGGAACTATGGTTTCGGGGAAACACCGACTCGTTGAACTATGCTGATAATGAAATTGTGACAGTAGTTGGCAAACAATGCTTTTGGGAAACGCACCCCAGGTTTGGAAAAACATGAAGTGAGTAAAGGGTGAAAGAATTTTCATTTTTGGAGAACTATCCTTTTAAGCATCAGTGTTTCTAAACCAACCATCTCTTTTGGTCAAAATGAAATTCAGGAGACGTTCCATGATGTCATTAAGGTCCGGCACAAGAGATGAAGATGTTTATAGTGTTAAATAACCGAGAACAGCACCGTGTCCTCCAGCTGATGACACAATGATGTGTGTAAAGGGACACAGTATCTCAGTCCACTGTATATCCAGTGACAGTGATATGTCCTTTAAGACACCATGCCTATAGAACTTTCCCCAGGCAATGTGTTGGTAATTGTCCATTTTTGACTGCTGCACTTCTGAAGGGCCAGCTGATATCCACGATCCAAGTCCGAACTTTCCACCAATTCCAAACAACGCTTTGACTTCCTATTCTGAATGGAGCCTCCCTGCAACACACAATACAAATCAAAATGAGTGAACAATGACAAAGTTGTTCCAGGACCAAATAAGATGTTGATTTAGGAACATTAATCATGATGCTTCTCAGAAAAACAGGTTATATGATTCATAAATCTTAAAATCCCTCAGAGCTATAAAAGCACCCTGGCGTTAAACCCGTACTTCTAATGCAGAATTAAGTGAGAAATCAAAGCTGCATTTACACCTCAAGAAACATACTTCTTTCAGCCAGTAAACACAGTATGAAATACACCACCAAAGCCCAAAGCCTTTCAGAACAATGTCAAAAGTAAAGTGATGTTCCTAAAGTGGTTTCTTCTGAAGAAGAGCCTTAAGGATTCAGAGTCTTAGAGTGTTGAAGGAGGCTCCGGAGACAGCTGAAACATGAAAGAGGACGCTGCGAGCGAAGTGTCACCCTTGTCCAATCATCTCCTACCGAAGAAAATCCAACTCAGACGCACGTTGTATGAAATGCCAAATGTCTCGCTACACAGGCTAAATTACATTATTGAAGATACACAGATGGAAAACATTACTTTTATGGCTGTAAAATTAGCATGTGAAAACAAAATGTTATATACTGTACTAAATGTGAAAGTATATTATTGAAGAGAACACCTTTATATGGTAATTATGGTATGGTATGCTATGGCAATTTAGAACAATTTGAACAATTTAGATGGTAGAGTACAAAGTACATAGTTATGTGCATAAATATGTCAAACTTAAAACACACTTTTACAGCACTGTAACAAAAAACCTATGTACTAATGAAATCTTAATATATATATTTCAATTTGAAAACATAATTTAAGTAGTATAACTCCACATAAAATTTTCGTGGTCAGGTAGATTATAAACCAGGCATTATTAAGACCACTGTAATTATAAAATAATCTGGTATGCATCATTTAACAGGTGTGTGTCACCGATAGGGACCACTGCATCTGCTTCAATTATGTTCTGTTCCAAATCAGCCTCCCTGAAATTATATCATCACTGTTTTTGCCCTGACTGCTGGTGGTGCCAAATGCCCTAAAGAGCTAAATAATATATTCCAGCTGGGTACATGTGTCAGGTAATCTTAACGCCGCATTTATTCACGAGCTGCCAAGCGGTATCCTGGATACTGACTGAAAAGCAGACTGTCAATAGACAATGAGAGTCGATAAAGACTTAATTAAAGCCATTTCTGATGCTCTCCTATGAGTCAAAAGCCAGTTCACTCTTTCACTGGGTTTGTCATCAATTATTCATCACATCTAAAAGGCCACAATGGATTTGGTCCACCTGATTCCATTTTAAGAAACTCCAGGAAAAAAAGGTGGCTGTCATAAGCTCATCTGAGATATAAAACCACATCCCAAGGGTTTGTGTGAGAATTGATATCATTCATACTCTTACACTTTTCTCGATAGCGCGTGTTTGTTCATCTACTTTGACATCTCTCCCAAGAGGGCAGCATTACCCTTTCCTAACAACCTGTTCTGACATTTCCACCACACTTCAGCTAAACCTTTTAGACGACACCGCCTGCTGTGACATATATTAATTCATCCACCTTTTAATAGAGACGCATTCATTACGTGGACCGTGTGCAGATGAAATCAAGATGTCTGTTACAATTCAGAAGGACGCTTGAATTGAATTAGGAGAGCTTTACAACACACACACAACTCGCATCTCTGAATTATTAATGCTCGATATCCAGAAAGTATCTATTGCAGTCACACAGCCGGAGGGCTAACAGATGCTGGAAATTGACAGCGAATTTTAAGGGAAGGTTTTGGACTAGTACTTAAATATTCTCAGAACTTGATAAAGTTTTGATATAGGCTTTAAAGAGAACCTATTATGCTTCTTTTCACACTTTCAGTGTGTAATGCTGCTGTTAAAGGTCTGCAAAGTTACAAAGCATAAAGTACACTCCAAAGGGAGTTATCTTCAGTAAGCACTGTTCCTGAACTTCCTGAAATGTCTCGAGTTCTCTTACGGGAACATATATGTCGCAATATTACTAATTTAAATAATTATAGCATAATAAAAATAAGGGGGGGGGGCTGGTTGAGTTGGACGACGTCCCTTTACTATCTTCCGTTGTAGAAAAGTGAAGCCGCCAATGTCTGCTGCGCTGACATCTTGCGCAGATTTGGGACCTGTGTCTGCGCAGTAGAGAGCAGGAAGTAGAGCCGCGATATCAAGACCTGGCCCACACTCCCGCAGTATCTGTTAGTACAGTTTACTGCAGAGCAACTCATTATGTTGGTGTCAAATAAACAGTTATGGAAATGTAGAAATTAAAGCTAAAGCTCCAATCTCCTCCCGAAAATCCTGAAAAAAAAGTCAGTTGGAGTCTCTTCAACCACCACCAATGTGCAGCATCCACCTGGATGATGCGAGGGCAGCCATATTGCGCCAGAACGCCCACCACACACCAGCTGATTGATGGAGAGGAGACTAAGTGATGAAGCCAATCGGTATATGGGGATTATTAGGAGGCCATGATGGACAGAGGCCAGTTAGCAAATTTGGCCAGGATGCCGGGGTTAAACCCCTGCTGTTTTTTCAAAGGACATCCTGGGACTTTTAATGACCACAGAGAGTCAGGACCTCGGTTTAACATCTCATCCGAAGGTGCTTTTTGACAGTATAGTCCCCTTCACTATACTGTGGCATTAGGACCTACACAGACCACAGGGTGAGCCACCCCTGCTGGCTTCACTCACACCTCTTCCAACAGGAACCTAGTTTTCCCAGGAGGTCTCCCATCCAGGTACTGACCAGGCTCAACCCTGATTAGCTTCAGTCTTGGGCTACAGGGTGATATGGCTGCTGGCTAAATTCTGGTATACAAAAATAAACCAGAAAGCACAAACCGACCATTGCAATACCATACTCGTTTAGACTCATCTAAGGCACCAACTAAAACCAATAGTTAGCATAAAAAAAGTAATTTACTGTATGTAATAATCATAAAATTAAACTAGAATATTATTACTTTACAAAGCACGAGAATAAACAATAAGACTTTGAGCATGTGATTCATTGTTTCTTTTGCATGTATACCTGAGTAAAGAGCCAGGAGAGTTTCATGTGCTTGTTGCTGGCGTAGCTACATTCCAGCAGTCGCGGCCGGCTGTTCACGTCCACCAGGCACTTGTTGTCATCATCGTCGATGGTTGGACTCAAACCTCCGACATGCAACTGCTGAGAACTTGTGTAGTACACATTCTGATAAAACAGAAGAGAAAAGCACTTTTAAATTATACATGTAATATATACACTCACCTAAAGGATTATTAGGAACACCTGTTCAATTTCTCATTAATGCAATTATCTAATCAACCAATCACATGGCAGTTGCTTCAATGCATTTAGGGGTGTGGTCCTGGTCAAGACAATCTCCTGAACTCCAAACTGAATGTCAGAATGGGAAAGAAAGGTGATTTAAGCAATTTTGAGCGTGGCATGGTTGTTGGTGCCAGACGGGCCGGTCTGAGTATTTCACAATCTGCTCAGTTACTGGGATTTTCACGCACAACCATTTCTAGGGTTTACAAAGAATGGTGTGAAAAGGGGAAAACATCCAGTATGCGGCAGTCCTGTGAGCGAAAATGCCTTGTTGATGCTAGAGGTCAGAGGAGAATGGGCCGACTGATTCAAGCTGATAGAAGAGCAACTTTAACTGAAATAACCACTCGTTACAACCGAGGTATGCAGCAAAGCATTTGTGATGCCACAACACGCACAACCTTGAGGCAGATGGGCTACAACAGCAGAAGACTCCACCGGGTACCAATCATCTCCACTACAAATAGGAAAAAGAGGCTACAATTTGCTCGAGCTCACCAAAATTGGACAGTTGAAGACTGGAAAAATGTTGCCTGGTCTGATGAGTCTCGATTTCTGTTGAGACATTCAGATGGTAGTCAGAATTTGGCGTAAACAGAATGAGAACATGGATCCATCATGCCTTGTTACCACTGTGCAGGCTGGTGGTGGTGGTGTAATGGTGTGGGGGATGTTTTCTTGGCACACTTTAGGCCCCTTAGTGCCAATTGGGCATTGTTTAAATGCCAGGGCCTACCTGAGCATTGTTTCTGACCATGTCCATCCCTTTATGACCACCATGTATCCATTCTCTGATGGCTACTTCCAGCAGGATAATGCACCATGTCACAAAGCTCGAATCATTTCAAATTGGTTTCTTGAACATGACAATGAGTTCACTGTACTAAAATGGCCCCCACAGTCACCAGATCTCAACCCAATAGAGCATCTTTGGGATGTGGTGGAACGGGAGCTTCGTGCCCTGGATGTGCATCCCACAAATCTCCATCAACTGCAAGATGCTATCCTATCAATATGGGCCAACATTTCTAAAGAATGCTTTCAGCACCTTGTTGAATCAATGCCACGTAGAATTAATGCAGTTCTGAAGGCAAAAGGGGGTCAACACAGTATTAGTATGGTGTTCCTAATAATCCTTTAGGTGAGTATATATATACACACACACACACACACACACACACACACACACACACACACACACACACACACACACACACACACACACACACACACACACACACACACACACACACATACAGGTTAGTTAGTATATATATATATATATATATATATATATATATATATATATATATATATATATATATATATATATATATATATAAATTGAAAGGGAAAACATTCTATTATTATTACAATGCTTTAGAATAACAGAAAATATAAATTCACAAATTGAAAGTTATGGAATTATATGTTTAAAATTTTGTGGTCAGAAAAAATATTTTAAAGAAATTATTTTCTTAAATATATTTACATTTTTACAAAGATTTCTATTTCAAATAAATGCTGTTCTTTTGAACTTAAAAAAACACATTACATGATATTTCAGAGATCATTCTGATATTATGAATGTTTCCATCCACCTATTTTGATAAAAAAAAAAAAAAATGCTGGATGGAAATGCCATGATGCATGTAAATTCTAAAAATGTTCTTACATTTTTTTTTTTGTATAAGAACTACCTTAGAGACACATTTACTGAATAAATCCTCGTTGTGCAACAAAAAAACTCATGTGGCATTTTTATCACAGATATTTCGCGCCAATTTCCCAGGAAGTGAAGATTTTGTTCTCTTGAACACATGGGATGGAATTGTGCTTTATTCGCAAATACTAACATAGCTATTAAAGACTGGAGTAATGATAGCTGAATTTTTTTAATAATTGGTAATAATATTTTATATTATATACTATATTACTGTTTTTACACTATATTGTCAAAAGTATTGGGACACCCCTCCAAATCATTGAATTCAGGTGTTCCAATCACTTCCATGGCCACAGGTGTATAAAATCAAGCACCTAGGCATGCAGACTGCTTCTGCAAACATTTGTGAAAGAATGGGTTGCTCTCAGGATCTCAGTGAATTCAAGCGTGGTACCGTGATAGGTTGCCACCTGTGCAATAAGTCCATTCATGAAACTTCCTCACTACTAAATATTCTACAGTCAACTGTTAGTGGTATTATAACAAAGTGGATGCAAATGGGAACAACAGCAACTCAACTCACAAAGTGGTAGGTCACATAAAATCACAGAGCGGGGTCAGCACATGCGGTACTTGCCTGATTGTATTGTGCCAAGTGTAAAGTTTGGTGGAGGGGGGATTATGGTGTGGTCAGGGGTTGGGCTTGGCCCTTTAGTTCTAGTGAAAGGAACTCTTAATGCTTCAGCATACCAAGACATTTTGGACAATTTTATGCTCTCTACTTTGTGGAAACAGTTTGGGACAATTAAAATTAGTACAATTAAAATTTTATAAAGGAGTTTTGTAAAGAAACAAAACTCAAAAATGTCAAGGATAGGCCTTATATATCAAGCCCTGAATTGCAATAACAAGAAAGTTGTAATGTCATGACTTTTATCATTCTGATCCATTCATTTGGGCCATCTGAATGTCTGTTTGGACATTGTGTTATTCAGCTCTGTATTACACAGGCAAACAGAATGAATTATTCATGTCTGTTAATGGTGTCTTTTCTTGTGAAAACTCTTAAAGATGATGTGGCTCAGTTCCAAATCCCAGTATTGATACCTAGTATTGCATGTTAATGGGGAAGAATAACCTTTTTTTTTATCGAATAACTCTCATTTGTTAATTTCATACACACCGTTCAAACACGGGCTTAATGCCAACTGGTTACTTCTACAAAGCATTTAAAGTGTGTGTGTACGTCACTGGTGATGGGAAAGTATATATTTTTAAGTATGCAGAAAGAAAGTAATGGGTCATATTGCGCCTTGGTAGTAAAACCTCTTTGTCATGTTCTGTTTGCATTTCTATGTAAGTGTTTCTATGTAACTAAAATTAACTATTACTTCACTTTTAGGTTTATACATTTAAAACTCCTCTTTGGTAGTGTAAGGGGATGTGGGTAATATTAGCAAACATTAGCAACATTAGCAAAAAGCATGTACCAACACATTCTTCACAAGTGCACTGGAAATAATACAAACTATTTTCATCACACAATGATTTGGCATGCACTAATCTTAATATTACATACTATATGAAAAAGTATTCAGCCCTGATTTTCATTTATTGCTCTAGCTTATTTTAATTTTTTTTTAATACAGCAGCTGATTTATTGTGAAATTAAAAACTTCTACTTACAGAAACATTACATTCACAAAACGTTTTGAATTAATTTATTCGCATTTACACTGTCGTTCCAAAGTTTAGGATTGGTAAGATAACAAGTCTCTTCTGCTCACCCAGGCTGCATTTATTTAATAAAAAATACAGTAAAAACAGTAATATTGTGATATTACAATTTAAAATAAAGGTTTTATGTATAAATATATTTTAAAATGTAATTTATTCCTGTGATGTAAACCTGAATTTTCAGCATCATTACTCCAGTCTTTAGTGTCACATGATCCTTCAGAAATCATTCTGATATGCTGATGTGCTGCTCAAGAAACATTTCTTATTATTATCAATGTTGAAAACAGTTGTGTAAATTTCAAACACTGTCTGATGGCATGTGGGGTAAATGGAAAGAACTCAGTCCCTGATATTCAACATTTGCTTTGAATCAGTAATGCACCTTTTGTTGGAGCAAGACCTAAATCAATAGCCCTGATACTTTTATCCCTTGCCATACTGAAAAACAAGCACTTTCAGAAAGAATTAATTTCATGCAATATGCCCACACTTTTTCTTCAGGCTCTGGATGGTTTTATATTTCACTTCAAAAGCCAGAGCTTGGAGAAGTGCTAACAGTATTATTGATTCGATATATCATGCAGTACATCACAGAAATGCATACTTCTCTCAAAAACATAGATTAAATTGGTTGTATACCGTCTAGAACAATTGTGGCAATCCAAACTTGTATTCTGGAATAGGAATTTAGAACTCCAAATCAATTTTGATATCCCCTTTTTTTTTTTTGAGCTACTTCTGCTTTCTGCTGAGAGTAATTGTGTCAAGAAATGTTTTTCTCAGAATACTGCAGTATGCACGAGCCTACAGTAAAATAAAATCAAGTTGTTTGACTTTGGAACGGCACCAGTGCAAAACTGCTCAAACTTTTGTGAGGCACCTTGAAATGAAAATGAACACAAAGGCTGAACAGGCAAGTGTATCTCCACGGACACGTAAAACAACTAATCATTCATTCACAATGGAAACAATGCATATCCTTCGGGATCCTTTGATGAGCACTGGAACTGTGACGGGAAGGGATGGAGGGCTAAAATGGGACGGGGAATAATGTGAGAGAAGAAAAATAAGGACTCAACTTGCAAGGGACTCATTTAGCACTGTTTCTGCTTGAGAAAAAGCTTGCATTGTCACTGCTTGGGAGATTTATAGCTGTTGTATGGGAACAATGTTCCTTTTCCTGAATGAATGGGAGATAACGCACTGAAAGAAAGAGTGAGCTCTATTTCCAACATGCTCAAATCCCTGAGCAACTGCCACAGTGTTAATACACTTAGCTGAGGTATGTATTGTTTAACGGCCCATTAAAGATAAAACAAATCCAGCACCACAAGTACAGAGACGGTGATATGCTCATACTGCTCATGCTATCAGAGTGCTTGAAATCAGTTCAAGTGTGCAAATAGACATAAGATGTAAATCATGCGGAAATATTCTGGCTGGTGGAGAAGTTAAATGTATGTATGTGTGTGTGTGTGTGTATGCATGCACACACCGATGAGGCATAACATGACCTAATATTGTGTTGGTCCCTTTTTGCTGCCAAAACAGCCATGGACTCCACTAGACCCCTGAAGGTGTGCTGTGGTATCTGGCACCAAAATGTTAGCAGCAAATCCTTTAAGTCCTGTAAGTTGCGAGGTGGGGCCTCCATGGATCGGACTTGTTTGTTCAGCACATCACACAGATGCTCGAGTGGATTGAGATCTGGGGAATTTGGAGGCCAAGTCAACACCTCAAACTCGTTGTTGTGCTCCTCAAACCATTCTTGAACCATTTTTGCTTTGTGGCAGGGCACATTATCCTGCTGAAAGAGGCCACAGCCACCAGGGAATACCGTTTCCATGAAAGGGTGTACATGGTTTGCAACAATGCTTAGGTAGGTGGTACGTGTCAAAGTAACATTCACATGGATGGCAGGACCCAAGGTTTCCCAGCAGAACATTGTACAAAGCATCACACTGCCTCCGCCGGCTTGCCTTCTTCCCATAGTGCATCCTGGTACCATGTGTTCCCCAGTTAAACAATGCACATGCATCCGGCTATCCATGTGATGTAAAATAAAATGTGATTCATCAGACCAGGTCACCTTCTTCCATTGCTCCATTGTTCAGTTCTGATGCTCACAGGCCCACTGTTGGTGCTTTCGGCGGTGGACAGGGGTCAGCATGGGCCCTCTGACTGGTCTGTGGTTATACACCCCCATACGCAACAAATTGCGATGCACTGTGTATTCTGACACCTTTCTATCAGAAGCAGCATTAACTTCTTTGAGCTACAGTAGCTCGTCTGTTTGATCGGACCACATTGGACTTCGCTCCCCATGTGCATCAATGATCCTTGGCCACCCATGATGACCCTGTCGCCTGTTCACCACTGTTCCTTCCTTGGAGCACTTTTGATAGATACTGACCACTGCAGATCAGGAACACCCCACAAGAGCTGCAGTTTTGGAGATGCTCTGACACAGTTGTCTAGCCATCACAATTTGACCCTTGTCAAACTCGCTCAAATCCTTACGCTTGCCCATTTTTCCTGCTTCTAACACATGAACTTTGAGGACAAAATGTTCACTTGCTGCCTAATATATCCCATTCACTAACAGGTACTGTAATGAAGAGATAATCATTGTTATTCACTTCACCAGTTTACATTTTTTTGTATGCACACAGAGTCTGACAACAGCCGGTACACTTCACACGGAGATCTCACCATCATCAAGTCTGTCTGTGATTACATGAAGAAACAGAAAAAAACTGAGACAGAGGAGCTCCGGCAACATCTCCAAGACACTTGAAGAAACCTGCATGCAAATCTTCCTGAAAAACTGTGCGCAAGTGTACCCAGGACAAAAGCTGTTTTAAATGAAAAGAGTGGTCACACCAAATATTGATTTGATTTAGTTACCAGAAGTTAATTGATAAATAAAATCTATTTATGATATTAAAGCATCCTTACTTTTACACAAGTGCCTAAAACTTTTCATAGTACTGTAGCTTTGCAGGTAGCTTTCTTCAAGCGTCTTGGAGACAGTGCTGGATTTTCTGGATTCAGTCTGTCTCTTTTTTTGTTTTATTTGTTTCTTTATGTAATCCCAGATGGACTTGATGATGAGATCAGATCTCTGTGCAGATCATACCAGCTGTTGTCAGTCCTTGTGCACACAAAAATCTCACAGAATTATTACAATTAATGGTTAAAGGAGTGTTTGGAAATGTAAACTGATATTCCCTACTGACACACTGCAGTAAAATATATAAATAACTGGATTAAAACCATTTTTTTGTGTGAAAATATTAAATGTAACTAATACTAATAATAAGACTTTTGCACAGTACTGTATATACACTCACATAAAGGATTATTAGGAACACCATACTAATACTGTGTTTGACCCCCTTTCGCCTTCAGAACTGCCTTAATTCTACGTGGCATTGATTCAACAAGGTGCTGAAAGCATTCTTTAGAAATGTTGGCCCATATTGATAGGATAGCATCTTGCAGTTGATGGAGATTTGTG
The DNA here is from genome assembly GCA_018749465.1 of Paracanthobrama guichenoti. Lineage (NCBI taxonomy): Eukaryota > Metazoa > Chordata > Actinopteri > Cypriniformes > Gobionidae > Paracanthobrama > Paracanthobrama guichenoti. The sequence continues at coordinate 13,291,588 of CM031967.1, read as the reverse complement.
GGATGCACATCCAGGGCACTGGCTCCCTGTTCCACCACATCCCAAAGATGCTCTATTGGGTTGAGATCTGGTGACTGTGGGGGCCATTTTAGTACAGTGAACTCATTGTCATGTTCAAGAAACCAATTTGAAATGATTCGAGCTTTGTGACATGGTGTATTATCCTGCTGGAAGTAGCCATCAGAGAATGGGTACATGGTGGTCATAAAGGGATGGACATGGTCAGAAACAATGCTCAGGTAGGCCGTGGCATTTAAACGATGCCCAATTGGCACTAAGGGGCCTAAAGTGTGCCAAGAAAACATCCCCACACCATTACACCACCACCACCAGCCTGCACAGTGGTAAAAGGCATGATGGATCCATGTTCTCATTCTGTTTACGCCAAATTCTGACTCTACCATCTGAATGTCTCAACAGAAATCGAGACTCATCAGACCAGGCAACATTTTTCCAGTCTTCAACTGTCCAATTTTGGTGAGCTCATGCAAATTGTAGCCTCTTTTTCCTATTTGTAGTGGAGATGAGTGGTACCCGTGGGGTCTTCTGCTGTTGTAGCCCATCCTCCTCAAGGTTGTGCGTGTTGTGGCTTCACAAATGCTTTGATGCATACCTCGGTTGTAACGAGTGGTTATTTCAGTCAAAGTTGCTCTTCTATCAGCTTGAATCAGTCGGCCCATTCTCCTCTGACCTCTAGCATCAACAAGGCATTTTCGCCCACAGGACTGCCGCATACTGGATGTTTTCCCCTTTTCACACCATTCTTTGTAAACCCTAGAAATGGTTGTGCGTGAAAATCCCAGTAACAGAGCAGATTGTGAAATACTCAGACCGGCCCGTCTGGCACCAACAACCATGCCACGCTCAAAATTGATTAAATCACCTTTCTTTCCCATTCTGACATTCAGTTTGGAGTTCAGGAGATTGTCTTGACCAGGACCACACCCCTAAATGCATTGAAGCAACTGCCATGTGATTGGTTGATTAGATAATTGCATTAATGAGAAATTGAACAGGTGTTCCTAATAATCCTTTAGGTGAGTGTATACACATATGTAGGGTCGTGGGAATTATATAAAATATTTTATATTATAATAATAATAATAATAACAACAACAACTATATAAGTTGTAAGTTATAACTATAAAATATATAATTTTATATATAAGAGTAAATATAAAAAAGTGTGTGTGTGTGTGTGTGTGTGTGTATATATATATATATATATACACACACACACACACACACACACACACACACACACACACACACACACACACACACACACACACACACACACACACACACACTATTATATTATAATAACTATATTATATATACAATTATATAAAAATTATACATTTTCTTGTAATATTAATAATATATATAGAAATATTTTATAGGACAATTATATAAAATCCATCCATTCACCAAACTGCCTACACTCTGTAGGGTCATGGGAATTATATAAAATATTTGAAGTAATAATATTAATAAAAATAATATTATTATTATTACAAATATTTTATATTTATACATTATATGCATTATTGTCATGGTGGCTGAAATTATGTGCATGACAAAGGAGTAGACAAAAAAAAATCAGCCTTTAAATCAATAAATCCACATTGGAAAACTCTGAAGATAGCTCAAGAAACAGTAAGTACAACCACTTCTAATAAGCACAGTAAGCACAACCACTTACAATGCCAGACAAAGAAACACAGGAAACTGAGGTCTTAAATACACAAGAGATCATTGACTCAGTTGACTCTGTTGACACAGAACAGGTGTTAACTAATTAAGAACCAAGGAGATTAGCAAGGAACTTTTATATAATATAATATATTATTATATAACATTGTACAATAATAGCACTGCAGCCTCTAAAATGTTGCATAATTTGCAATCAATGGTGTAATTTTGATTTCCTCAACAGATTCTAGAAAGTTTTGAATCAGCAAGAATAGAGACATTACTGCATTGCTTGGCACCATTGTGTCGATTCCAATAAGAAAGGTGGAAGCACACACGGATATGAATTCAGCAACCAACTAAGTAGTTAAAATCATGCTGACAGTGCTGTTCTCTCTCTCTCTCACTCGCTCTCATTTATATATCTCTGACACACATTCACATTCTACAATTCTTCCTCACCTAAATGATGCCTGTGGTGGTGAAACAACCCTCACTGCTTGTGTTCTAAGTCATTCCACTTTATTGAGATTCATTATACTGACTATAGGCCTGGAATCTGTCTAAATCCGAAATACCCTGGTGAGTCGATGCTTTATGGAGAAAGCTCCCTATTTTTACAGCATTTTTATGGGATATCATTTGTTGTGGAACCTGGTGGTGTAATACGCTCAGAATAAGAAAAGAAAAAAACAGACTGGATTGCCTCAAGCAGCACAACTGCTCAAAAAATCATATTTCGAGCATCAGCACAAAATAAAGAGGTTTTATGCAATACAATGACTGTTTTATGGGTTGCAAAATAAATTGACAGTCTATCACTGTGAAACACTTAGATCAGTTGTAACGGGATGGGAAAGCACAAGACTAGAGCATACAAAGAGATGCCGAAGCCAAATCTTCATAAAAGAGAAATCTTCATAGAGGAGGAAATGTCTTTTATTTTCACCATGAATTAAACAACTGAAGTGTGCAGAGCCTCTGTACAGTAGATGGGAATAAGGATGAATGATATAGCTATGAAAATTCAATCTTTATATTTTCAGCCTTTTGATATATCAATATTTATGTATTCGCTCTGAAATTATTTAAAATATATATATATATATATATATTTTTTTTTTTTGCCAAATAGATTCAAAGTTTTAAATCCAAGAGTTAAAATACAGAAAAATCTAGTTAAAATGAATCATGGCTTGTTTTCCACACTGTTTTCACAAAATGAATTGAAGGAAGAATGTAAATTTGGTAACACTTTAAGTTCCATTAATGTATTAAACAACGAGCAATAGCCTACATTTGTTGAAGTATTTATTATGTTACTGCAAGTTAAAGCTGCAATATGTAAGATTTTTGCAGTAAAATATCCAAAAACCACTAGGCCAGTGTTATATATTTTTGTTCAGTTGAGTACTTACAATATCCCCAATGTTTCCAACCATTTGTAAATCGTGAGAAAATTTTAAACAAGGAAACGGGACTGTGAGGGAGTCGCCTGTTAATGGCGTCATATTATCCTCGGTTTCCGCTTTTATTGCCGTAGAAACCATGGCAACTGACATGGTCAACTGCATAATGTCTAGCGACACGCTGTTGTAGTTTCGTTCAAACATTATGGACCATGGCAAGCAGACTTTGGGACAAAACGAGAAATTAAAAGAGGACCAGCATCTACGTGGTGTTTTAAAGATGCTGAGAGCTTAACAACAAACTTCGACCTGACAGAGATGCCGTTCTTGCATGTGCTTTATTAGACAAGTGAGCAAATGTACTTAAAACGAATCAATGTTTTGTAGCTCAACACAATGAAATATTAGAATATCATCAGTATGTTCTAATCTTGATGTAGCTTACTGCTAGTCTCAAACAGCCAACAAACTAACACACAGAATAACATTTCAACTTTCAACACATTCAAATGCAGTTAAGATGGTGTAGACCAAGTGAAACAGCATTGTGTTTCCTCACAATTTTAATTTGTCAAATAAACTGACCTGTATGAGCAGTAATTCATCACTTGTGGGTATTTTGGTAGAATGAAATGTCCTCATTTCTTTATATCCCCAGAGACTTGCGCGTGTGGCGCTGATATCTGTCTCTTATTAGTAATCGCAGTCTCTTATTAGTATTAGCAGTCACGTGGCTCTTATATTGTAGGCTTTCCTTTGACTTGTCTTTTTGCGCTCCCGATCTTCTAACGTTAAACTCTGACACACCATAGTTCTTGGCACACTCGTTTTACACGTATTTGGCGCCACCTATTGTTGAGGATGTATTATTGACGTAAAAGTCTAGACCCTGAATATAAGACAAAGCCGTTTTTTCAAATGTATCTCTAAGTCTTGTCTTATATTCGGAACAATACGGTAATATTATCAGATACAACTTTCGATTGAAAATGTTCATCTTGCGAGGAAGACACGATTAAGGCGAATATCACACGTTCATGGCAAACGCATTGCCCACTTCGCGTCATTTGCATCGCCCAGTGCGAATTTGCGTCTTTGTATTAATTTATTATTTATAAATTAATAATTGCATAATTAAATTCACGTTTGGTTTGCACACAACACAAGATTAATAAATGTTTTGTTTTGTCATTGTTAGTTCATGCAAACTAATACAAATGTAACCTTACTGTAAATCGTTACTGAAAATCGTTACTGAATATTTTTGATTCAAAGCTGTGAATCGATTCATTTGAACGGACAGCTTTAACTGACCCACATAAATTAATTTAAGTAATGTAAGAAAGTATGAAAATTCTATATATTGCCTTGTCCAAAATGAGAGGACAACACTTTGACATTTAGGTCAACGTTAAAAAGTTGAGGCTGTTTCTTAGCGGTTAGTGCACATGCTTTAAAACATTTTGCCAGCTGCTCATACAAAGCGATTCAGGCTCGAAATCAACTCGTTACATCTCTTGATCCTGTTCAACCTGTTATTTCCTGTTCTGGATCTCTAAGCCACAAATGAGATCCAAAAAAAAAAAATAATTTCATATACTGTGCAGATATAGTGAGAAGCATGGAAAGAGAGAACAGGAGACATGATGGAGTCAGACATGAGCACTTACATATAAATGAATTACACACACTCTGAGGGTTGAAAAAGGATAAAAGCCAGAAGGTGCAGTGGACTGGACACTAACCTGAGGCGTCAGGCCATGGCAGTTGTACAGGATGGGGATGTTGTCGGAGTCGGGACCTTGATCCACACATAGATCCGGCCTCAGGCTGTTCCTCAGCTACATGCAAACACACAGACACAAAGATGCACTAAATGGGCTGACACATCAGACCCATTTTACACTGCAAAAACCGCAGAGGAGGAGATGAATTAAGATCGCAAATACCATCTTTCTTCCTCCGTCTGCTAATGGCCAATGTGTGTGAAAATAGCCTGGAGCTCAGTTTTCCTTTGTCTTCACAATGGAGCTGTTAATTATGCTATTCCATAAAAGAATGCCAATTAGGAAAACCACTCTGTTGGCCTTGCATTGTGATAAATGATGAAACGGCCTTGAGAAATTAAAAATAATACTTAGTACAAACTATTTCTATAACTCTGTATTATGCGAAACAATGTCATCTATCAGATACAGCAATGTAATGTCTCTCAGTGCAAATAAACTTTATTGTGCTGTATTAAGCTAAATTAATAATTTTGACAATGTTGTTATAAAATTATGCCGTCAGAACGGTAACCGAGTTTAGTTTGACATCGCAAGCCTTGTGAAATGAGAAGATGTCTCTTAGAATAATAGTTTAATGTTTTTTTTTTATACAAATATGTATTTAAACGATTGATATAAAAAAATTGTGGAACAAACGAGATAAAATTATAAAAAGGAATGAGAGTTGTCTTTGAAGAGTTCACCTCCTGAAAATAGGATGATGTTATTATGACAAAGTCTATTGATTTATGACTCATCATAAACATATCACAGTAACAAGGCTGATGCACAATTAAACATGGATTAAACAATTAAACAATCTAAAATATAAAAATATATACAGTTAAAAAGTGTGGGGTCGGTACGATCTTTTTATGTTTTTGAAAGTCCCTTATGCTCACAGAGATTGCATTTATTTGATCAGAAATACACAAAAACAGTAATATTACAATTCAAAGTAACTGTATTCTATTTTAATATATTTTAATTATATGTGATGGCAAAGCTGAATTTTTATTATCATTACTCCAGTCTTCAGTGTTACATGATGCTTCAGAAATCATTCTAATATGCTGATTTGATGCTCAAGAAACATTTCTTATTATCCATGTTGAAAACAGTTATGCTACTTTTTCTATTATAAATGTTTTTACTGTCACTTGTGATTAATTTAAAGCATCCACCATTAATACGACTGACAGTAAAAGTATTAATCTATTTTTTTAAATCATAGAATTATATAAAAATAAAAACATTTAGCTAATACAGCAAAGATAAGTAACACAATTAATGTATTCAAAAATGATTAAAAAAAAACTATATTTTTGTTGATGTGTTTAGAAAAATGTCTATATTAAAACAATAAAAATTGCCATCATTTATTCATTAGGTAATTTTTACACATACATCAAACCAAAAGTATTCAGATACCAGATATACTTTATTTACTAGTGGGTGCAGGACACTATAGTTCATTTATGTAAGTGAGGATAGCAAAATAAAGTAAACTGTGACATATTATACACAAAAATTCTTCATACAGTGGACTACCAGTAAAATTGATAAAAATTTGGGACCAAAATTATTCAGACACTTTGACCTGACCATGTTTCGCTTAAGTGTTTTTTCTTTAATTGCTAATGCGACCTTTCACACCACAGACTGAACAAAATGAAGCATTGCTTGGTCATTGGTTGACCTAAATTAATATTATCTAATTGTGTACTTAAATTTAACAGCTGATTGGTTGTGTAGCGTTTGGACTGGCTCACAATGATCGATTCTGTTAAACCTCAAAAGATGCTTTTAGCTTTTTTTGACCTTTGCATATAAACTATGGACCAGGCTCCGGCTGGTCTGATATTTACAAGCCTGTTGTCACCTTTGAGGCCTTGGCCGACGCAGAGCAGAAACATCTCGAAGATCCCTTGTGACTTCAAAAAGATCTTAATCAAACCTGCAATTCTGCTTTAATATCTTCCAGCCATATACTTCCTGGTATCTAAAGAAAACTCTCTGTGAGCCTGAACTAGAAAACAAGTATCAATTTTACCAATCTTTAGTTGCGTTTTAAGATTATGTGCCCTATTAAGGTGATCTTATTCGTAGCTGGCTCTCCAGGTTAACTGTTTGTGAATTTGCCACTCCTTAATCTTTCTTTCTCTCTTTCTTTCTTTACTTTTCGCTATTCTGTATATATGTATTCTTTGTTTAGTCGTATGTATTCTTAGTTTCAGTTTCATTTATTAAAACCATTATATCCATGCTTGATTGTCTCTTAATGTTGTAATTTTTGCTACAAGCTTTTATATAGTACCGTGAGTACTTTAGTTATATATATATATATATATATATATATATATATATATATATATATATATATATATATATATATATATATATATATATATATATATATATATATATATATATACACACTCACATAAGCACACACACATACCTATATACATGGGCTAGGTTTGATCCCTTTTGAGTGATTTGGATATTTATAATTTGATCATAACACGTTATGATTAATTATGAATATATAAATATAAATATATATAATTCCCTTTACTACAGTGAGTCGCTACAGTTGATTGT
>CM031967.1:12966611-13279111 GCA_018749465.1 Paracanthobrama guichenoti | reverse complement strand
GACATTTAAGACTTGGTCTCTTTCCCATAAAATTTAATTGAGAGTGGTCTAAAAAAGAAGCAAAAATACATATTTTTAATCATTGTTTGTTTTTATTTTGCTTTATTTTTTATTTGTTGCAAAAATATTGAAACAAAATAAATCGTCATTCGTTGTTTTAATAATTTAATCCTCAAACTTTTTTTATAAAAAAAGCTCAAATGTTTTTATTTATGTATAATGTAAAATATTTGTGTATAAATATAAAATATTATTGTTTTATTATTGTTTTAGACTAAAATATAATAATTATATTATTCAAAAATAATTAAAATCAACACTGGGTTAAAAAAACTGGGTTAACATTTTTATAATAATAATAATAATAATAATAATAATAATAAAAACACTGGGTGAAAAACACTTTATCGTTATATATTATTTAAAAAATAAATAAATAATAATAATAATAATAATCATCATCAACACTAGGTGAAAAAACGTTATTTCATGATACATAATTATAATAATAATAATAATAATAATAATAATATGATTATTATTTATTTATTTTTTCAAAAAATATATGATGAAATAGGCCTTGTTGATTTTATTTTATTAAATTTACATTTAAAAATTAATTAAAATGTTTTATTTTTGAATATTATTATTATATTAATAATAAAATATTTTTACATAGAATATATAAATGATAAAGTGTTTTTCACCCAGTGTTTATTATTATTATTATTATTATTATTATTATTATTATTATTATAATAATAATAATAATAATAATAATAGTAATGACAATAATAGCTTTACATTTATTTTGTATGGACATTTAGATTTTTATAAAAAGACATATTGATTAAGAAAATATTTTTGCTGCATATTTGCCATGATGCATGAATAATGAAATTACCTTGTATGTGTTCAACACTCCCTTATCTTGACTGAATTAACCACCAATAAGCATGTCACCCGAGGGACATTATTGACAAAGTCATTACTCTTTACCTGGAACAAAACTGACATGCTGTGGCAACAGATTGCAAATAAAACTATGCTGACATCTAACATGATCAAAGACAGTATTCATTCTCCATCACTGATAAACGGAGCCCTTTAGCGAGGGCTAAGAATAGAAGAGCACAGATGCGTTGACCTTTTATTGAGTGTGCACCCTCTTCCAAAGCGCAAAATATCTCCCGTCAACACAGTGTCAATGAGTGTCAGCAAAATGGGAAATTTTCTTTTGCTTCAGTGCCTCCAAAAAAAAAAAAAAAAAAAAAAAAAAAAACTGCAGCATAGAAGATTGTTACACATTGCAGTGTGTAGTATTTATAAGGATATTGACAGAAATGCAATATAATATACATAAATATGTTTTCAATGGTGTAACCTTACATAATGAACTGTTATGTTTTTATTACCTTAGAATGAACCATTTCTATCTGCATACTGTTACGGATTTGGTGTGGAACAAACTCACAAAAGCGAAGGAGAACTCGGAACTTGGAACTTTAATCATAAACTCGGGAAACAGGCAGGGAAAACACCAACAAACGTGAATGAGAACCGACAAACACTAAGGGCACACAGAGGGCTTAAATACACAGGGGAAACAAGGTGATGACTAGACTAATTAACAGGACACAGCTGGGACAAATGAACTCATAATGAGGGTGACCATGGAAACGCAGGAGTGGCGGGAAAACAGAACAAAGGAACATGTGACAGGAGAACACAACATGTAACACATACATCACGGGTCCCCTTACAGTGAAGTCCACCATTTTGCATCATCATGTTTCTACAGTAGCCCTAAACAGACAAACTTCTCTACAGAGCGCTAGTCACTCTCTGCTGTCTCAGATGACGACATCTTTGTCCTGTGTTGGTTGCAAATTGCAACCTCACCACTAGATGCTGCTACAATTTACACACTACACCTTTAAACATCAGATAAAAACTTTAAAAATATATATATTTTTTAAATGACCAATATTGCAATGACATACATTTCCTAATTTGTAAATTATGTTCTAAATGAATAAATACACGTTTTAAAAATCTAATGCAAGATGCAAGACAAAAATAATGATTAAAATAATTTTTTGCAGTGTATATAGCATTTGTTGATCAAAAGACCAAAAACATAAATAAAAAAAAAAAGTAAAACATTTTTGCTTTTTTATTTGATGCAAAATATCTAAACATCTAAGAAATAAAATGTACTTGAAAAAATATATTAATTTATTGTTTTAAGAATTTAAAAATCACACGAAAATTTTCTAAATAATATTTAAGCTAAAATGTATATACACCTGTGAACCAGATGTGGCACTCAAATTTAAGAGATTCAAGATTCAAGATTCAAGAGTTTTATTTGTCACATACACAGTTATATACAGAATATACAACCGGCAGTGAAATGTAAACAGGTCCGCTCCATGGACAGTGCAAATTCACAGTTAAAAACACAAGGAGGAAATTATAATAGAAATAGGATAAAAAAGTACTATATATATATATATATATATATATATATATATATATATATATATATATATATATATATATATATATATATATATATATATATATATATATATATATATATAGAATTATAAATAAATCAAGAAAGTGCAGTGCAATGTCAGTGTATCGATGGTCACGTGATGTTAGGTGACTGAGTTCAGGAGTCTGATGGCCTGGGGAAGAAGCTCCTCCTGAGTCTCTCAGTTTTGGCCATCAGGCTTCGGAAGCGCTTACCAGATGGCAGCAGCGTGAAATGAGGGTTTGCAGGGTGATTAGAGTCCTTGATGATTTTAGTAGCTCTACCTTTGCAGCGTTTGGTGTAGACGTCCTGCAGAGACGGGAGAGCTGACCCTGATATACGCTCCGATAAGTGCACGACTCTTTGCAGGGCTTTGCAGTCATGACTGGCGCTGTTCCCATACCACGCTGTGATGCACTGAGTTAATACACTTTCTATCGCCCCTAAATAGAACGTTTTCAGGATAGCTGGTGAAACCCTGAATTTCCTCAGCTGCCGCAGGTGGTACAGTCTTTGCCTGGCTTTTTTCACCTGTGTCTGAATGTGAGCAGTCCAGGTCAGGTCCTCGGAGATGTTTACACCCAGGTACTTGAAGCTGCTCACTCTCTCTACTGGTGACCCGCTGATCATGAGAGGAGAGTATGTCCGTTGCTGTCTCTTCCTGAAGTCCACAATCATTTCTTTGGTCTTGCCAACATTCAGAGAGAGAGAGTTGTCCTGGCACCATGATGTTAGATGCTCCACCTCGTCCAAGTATGCCGTCTCATTGTTGTTGGAAATGAGGCCCAGGACAACAGTATCATCAGCAAATTTGATGATAGAGGTGGAGCTGTGTGTGGACAAACAGTCATGCGTGTAGAGAGAGTAGAGCAGGGGACTCAGGACACAGCCCTGTGGAGCTCCCACACTCAGGGAGACGGAGGTGGAGGTGAACTGGCCTACTCTCACCACCTGAGGCCTGCCAGTGAGGAAGTCCTCAATCCAGTGGCAGAGAGAAGAATTCAGGCCGAGATCCAGGAGTTTGGCGGTTAGCTTAATGGGAACTATGGTGTTAAAGGCTGAGCTATAGTCAATAAATAGCAGCCTTACGTAGTTCCCACTTTTGCTGTCGATGTGAGTGAGGGAGGAGTGGAGGACATGAGAGATGGCATCTTCAGTCGATCTATTGGGACGATAGGCAAACTGAAGAGGGTCCAAAGTGTCAGGAATGAAGGCGCAAATGGTGTTTTTAATGAGTCTCTCAAAGACCTTCATGACTACAGACGTGAGAGCCACTGGACGATAGTCATTTAGGCAAGAGGGTTTACTGTTCTTAGGGACAGGGATGATGGTGGATTTTTTGAAGGAGGTGGGGACCACAGATGTAGCGAGGGACTCATTAAAGATAGATGTAAACAACCCGGCAAGCTGATCAGAACAGAACCGCAGAACACCATCCGGCCCAGCAGCTTTCCTGACGTCCACACGCTTGAGTGCCCTCCGAACTTCATCCTCCGAGACAGAGATCACGTGGTTGTTGCTGCTCTGAGTAATTCCCTCTGACGCGTCACTTGGCGGAGTCGCGCTGCCGCAATTACAGTCAAAGCGAGCGTAGAAAGAGTTTAACTCATTCACAAGTAACGGATCAGCTCTGACCTCTGCAGAGGATTTAGATCCAAAAGAGCAGATGGACCTCAGACCCTGCCACATGCGCCGCGAGTCGTTGAGTTGGAAATGAGACTCCACTCGATCCTTATAACGGAGCTTTGCGGCTTTAACTGTGCGTCGCAGAGCATAGCAGGACGATTGTTTTTTTTCCCCCGCTGGGAATGGCGTTCCAGTCAGAAATAGAGGTGGATCTGATTTCATGAGGACTTTAAGACTAAAAATATATAATATAATAATAATCATTTTAGTTTTTATTTTCGCTATAAAACCAAGACAAATATACTGACTTAAAATTATTTTTTGCAGTTCATATAGCATTTGTTGTTATAAATAGACTAAAAACGCAACTGAATGACAATAAACATTCATCTCAATATCATTCCTTTTGGGAATGTCTGCAGGATTGCAACATGTGCGCAATGTTGCGTTTAGAGATTCGGAGGCACAAAGGAGCTCAAAAGATGAGAGTGAGGAATTAGGCTGTAGAGACACAGCTGTATGAACAGATGTTGGGGGCCATTATCCAAATCCCGTCGCACACATGGTGCCTGCCATTTCCTGAGACATTTCCATTTCCTCTCTGCTCATTGAGGCCCTTAGTGATGAAACCAGAGAGAAAAAAAAAAAAAAAAAAAAAAATTTCACAATAGATGTCTGTACATTTAATGGAGGGTTTGATCCACTCTGTATTGTCAGGGTGCACCCCGTGTGGAGTGATTGCAGCTTTGCTAGGACAAATCACAGTCAGAGCAAGTTGCTGTGTGTCCGCTGGAGAGCTCGATTCTTGGATTCTGGCTGCGGAGGCAAATTACAGTGCCGCTGTGTCTGATGGGAGTTGGCAGACGTCTCGATGGGGCTCTGTACATGTGCAATACTGAGAGGTTAGGACCCCGCCAGTTTGGAGCAAAACGCCTGTATGGCAGGTTCTCATTAGGAAGCTGCAGAGAGCGCCACTTTAATTGTGTGTGACGATACACACTAGGGCTGCACAATGTTGGAATTTTTTTTTTTTTTCAATTTTACACACACACACACACACTCACATATCCATAAACCCCCACATATCCATCTGCCCTTAGAGAACGACCTGTATAAAGCATCTTTTCATCAAATGAAACAGCATTATTCATTGGCATGCGTCTACTTGTCTACTCAAACTCCAGACATCCTGTCTCCTGCTGTACTTTCAAAAGTCTCGTAGGCAGTCTGAAAAGCTCTTACCCTGATCCCCAGCTCCACGTTTTCCCCTCCATAAACTTCCATCCCTTCATCCAGCAGACCAATCTCCTCAAAATACTCCCTATCCACTACAAAGCAACCAATCAGAGCGGGACTCCTGCAGAGAGAGGAGATGGCACATGGCAACAAAGAACTCAAATTACTAATGAAAACATATTTTTCTACATTAAGGGTATACAGTCATTCAAAATTAGCAATTAGCATTGAATTAAATTGTCTGATCCGATTTCTTGAGTCACCATTTAACATGGAAGTTGCTAAAGGCATAATATGTAGGATTTTCATCCAAAACCACTAGAACAATGTTATATATTTTGTTGACTTACAAAAGTCTTGTTGACTTACATGATCCCAAATGTTTCCAAGAATATTTAAATCCAGATAAATAAGCAATTTTAACCAGGACATCATACCTGCTTTACCTTCAATTTCAGTATTATTTTGTAGAAACCATGGAAACGCCAAAGATGTTTTAATATATTATGTTTTATAAGACAGATGAGTAGGCCTGTCACAATAATCAATATATCACACAATATATGTACATGACCTCAATCATTTTTTGTGATGCAATATATCGCCATTATGTTTACATGATAATGAATGTCACACACATTTTACTCGATTGTGCTGTCATCTTGTATGTTTTCCGTGACGGAGGCGAAAGTGGTTCTTTGGCAGAACGGTTATCGACAGGTGAAAAAAGGCTCCATTTGAGACGTTATAGTGTTTTCCTGACAACTACTGACAGTTTGGAAGAATAAGCCCAAATGGACTCGATTTCAAAGCCGCAATCCCCTGTTCAAACGTCAACACAGAATGACGAGTGTTAAAGCTTTTCACAAGGGAAAATGTTTATTTACTATTTATAAAAAAAAAAAAAAAAATTTGGATAATAGATTTTTACCCCTAATTTCCATGATCTAAAGAATTAAAAGGTCTACTTGCATTATTATGCTGTTATATTAGGATTATATATTCAGTGGCATAAAATGACAATAATATAGTTTATTGCAATTATTTCTGGGACGATATATCGCAAAACAAAAAGTAGTTATCGTGACAGGCCTACAGGTGAGCAACTGTTTGGATACGTTCATCAACAGAAAACTAATCATTGTTATATAGCTCAACACAGTTAGTCTTATTGTTTAAATCGAGTTTTCTTGATTTACAGCGAGTACCATGTTTTACCATGCCTAATATCCATCTAGATTACTAGGTTAATAAATCTGTAATACATTAACTCATCCATTAATATGATTTCTGCCGAGTCCCGTCGGGTTCTTTCTTTCGTCTCAAATGATACCACAAAATCAAGGCATCATCAAGCTTTGCCTTTAGCAGCGAAAATTACATATTGTGCCTTTAAGAGGGCAAGGATAGTGATTTAATTTTTTTTTTTAAAGTAAACATTTGTGAGAATAACTTATCATAATTACTATTCAGTCTGGAAAACTCCCATATGTGGTTTTGTCTTCTTCACTTTATTAAGGTAAAAGCACATACTGCCATTTACTATGGCTTCAATTTCTTATGCTAAATTAATTGTGTATTTTGTAAAATCTAAAAAAACGGTTTTATTTATTTTTGTTTCACTCCTGCTTCTAATAATAGACTAAAAGTCTACTTTTTTCTTATTTTGGATATTGTTTTAAAGTTGTATTCTTTCTATATAATATATTTTGGATTTTGTTTATTCATGTTCTACATTTTCCATACATTTACATGTTTCCCATTTAGCTGTTAATATTTTGTTCATGAGAAATAATTAATACTATTATAATAATTGAGTATTATATCATTGTGTATCCCAATCTAAGCCTAGAATATATTATTCATTTTTCTGAAATTTGCTGTTTTGTCAGATATCATCTCGCAATATGGTGTTACTGTATGCTTACTTCCTAAGTTAGTTTAGATTTCATACTGTGTTTCCTGCATGCAGCAACGAACAGTCAGAATGTCCAATTCGCTGTCAAATGATTCTTAAGAATCGGTTCTTTTTAAATGAGTCAGTCAAAAGGGTCCATGAATCGACGGCTGCATCCAAAATTGCATACTTCCCTACTATTTAGTAGGCGAAAAACAGTATAAAAGAGTGAAAAGTACCCAGATGACCTACTGCTTCCGGTGAGATTCTGAAGTGTGCTTATGATGGACACTTTACATGAGGCCACTGGAGAGGATTTTTCAATGGCGGCAAAGCAACGTAACTGACGCTGGTAAGTCACATGATAAGGACAACATTGCAAATGTTGTGTGTCCAGATTACATTCAAACTATATAGAACATGCTTTTTTAGTGGTCGTGAAGTAATTACTTGTTCAACATACAGTAAGTACCTACTCAAGAAAGTATGCAATTTTGGACACAGCCAATGTCGAACTTATGAGTTTGAATCAGACTCACTCAGCCAGTGAATCAGAGCTATTACTATACTATTACTAATGAGTTCACAACTGACTCCCTCACTGAACCATGAGTCAGTTTGTGGTTATGGACGAATTGAAATGAACCTGGAACCATTACTCTGATATTTGACATGTTATATTTTAGGACTTGCATACGATTATTATTGTTATAGATACTTCAGAACCTGTTTTTGTAGAGCCATTGAGCTAACACTGATTGTATCTTGCTTGAATACCTGATTGGTGCAGTTTGATTCTTCTGTGTCCACCAGGATTTGGGAGGGTTTAGATAGCGACACCAAAGTTCCCAGTCGAACCCTTGAGCTGAGAGGGGATACTCTTCTATCTCAAATGTGTCATATTTGATGTTGTCGAATGATGGCGAGATGACCCGTGTTCTGTCCTCTTTGATTCTGTGAAGGATTGGTTCAGCCCTTAGATCAACAGAAATAGAACATGTTTTAAGTTCATGGACAGTAGGTTTTGGATGGATCTATCTAATTTGTCTCTTGGAGCTTCGAAATCCCTGAATACAATGTTTAATGCAGTTATTGCAAGTGAAAGGTTATTTCACACTTCACAGATTATTAAAGCTGATTGTAGTTTTCACTTTGGCAGGCACTGACTTTTAGAACCCATCGATCTAAAACTTAAAATGTCATTGTCAGAGATAATGGTACTTTAAAAGACCATCTCAAAAGTTGTGAAGACAGGCATTAGTGTTGCATTTGAACTCGGAAAATAGCCTCAGGCAAGCTAAAAACTGTACTATCCACTTTGTAAAAACCACACCGAACCCCAGAGAAACGACCAGATGCATCCATGAACTGATGGAACGCAGCATGAATTTCGAGCAGGAATAAGCTGACATCCATAAGATACACTTTGGATGATATCCAAGCCCTTTAAGGGAGTTTTTTGACATATTGCACTGAGAATAATTAACAGGTATGCAAGTTGACAGCTGTGCCTAGCACAGTAATTGCAGTAGACAGGCACTTCTGCTCATATTCCTGCCCTCACACCCACAGGGAACTCACAACGCACAGGAAGAACAGCATTTCCATCCACATATACAGTTGCTATCCATCTACAATTTAACAGTTACACTAGTTTAACGTGATTTGTTAAGCAAGCAATATTTGAATTCACTCATATTGGGGTCAAAAGCGCAATGAGGGTCACAAGTTACAACACTCTGTACAAACAATGATCAAAAACAACATTACGCAGAAGGACTATTCAAACCAAATCTGAATTCTCAGCATGAAAATGCCAGTCCGACTAGATTTTAAATTAAACAATGTGAGCTTCTATGCAGTAAGATTTTTTTTTTGTTTGTTTGTTTTTTGGAGGCTAGATTGTTTTGTTATTTGTTTGAATGCCAAACAGAGAATGGCAATTTCAGAAAACTGCAAATAGTTTTGTTGCAAAGCTTTATGAATATTTTGTACTTTCATGCTGTTTAGTCATATCAGACATATCAGGTACAAATAGGCTGTAAAAGAAAACTGGCCATGAAAATGAG
Organism: Paracanthobrama guichenoti; assembly: GCA_018749465.1. Classification (NCBI taxonomy): domain Eukaryota; kingdom Metazoa; phylum Chordata; class Actinopteri; order Cypriniformes; family Gobionidae; genus Paracanthobrama; species Paracanthobrama guichenoti. The sequence continues at coordinate 13,269,741 of CM031967.1, read as the reverse complement.
ATTTATTCAGAACCTTTGGACCTCTTTCATGAAACACATGCAAATTGTTCAGTGTAAATTGTTCCTAAAGCCATTATTACACATTTTGTCTTGTTCAATTCAATACAGCAATTTCAATAATAATGGTTTTATGAACAATTCACAGTGATTACGATTTTGTTTAGCATTTTCTACATTTTCATTCATAACCCACATCCTACTACAAATCTACCTGCCATCATTCAGTATAATAAAAATGAATATGCGCCAACAGTATCATTAAAATTAAACAGTTTTTGGTCAGGTTTTCTTCATTAAATCAGGGCTAAATCAGTTTTACCAATATAAGGAAATGTTAATTTACATTAAATTTAGCCATACTTTTATTTAATACAAACCCGATTCCAAAAAAGTTGGGACACTGTACAAATTGTGAATAAAAACAGAATGCAATGATGTGGAAGTTTCAAATTTCAATATTTTATTCAGAATACAACATAGATGACATATCAAATGTTTAAACTGAGAAAATGTATAATTTTAAGGGACAAATATGTTAATTTTAAATGGCATCTCAGAAAAGTTGGGACAAGGCCATGTTTCCCACTGTGTGGCATCCCCTCTTCTTTTTATAACAGTCTGCAAACGTCTGGGGACTGAGGAGACAAGTTGCTCAAGTTTAGGAATAGGAATGTTGTCCCATTCTTGTCTAATACAGGCTTCTAGTTGCTCAACTGTCTTAGGTCTTCTTTGTTGCATCTTCCTCTTTATGATGTGCCAAATGTTTTCTATGGGTGAAAGATCTGGACTGCAGGCTGGCCATTTCAGTACCCGGATCCTTCTTCTACGCAGCCATGATGTTGTAATTGATGCAGTATGTGGTCTGGCATTGTCATGTTGGAAAATGCAAGATCTTCCCTAAAAGAGACGACGTCTGGATGGGAGCATATGTCGTTCTAGAACTTGGATATACCTTTCAGCATTGATGGTGCCTTTCCAGATGTATAAGCTGCCCATGCCACACGCACTCATGCAACCCCATCCCATCAGAGATGCAGGCTTCTGAACTGAGCGCTGAGAACAACTTGGGTTGTCCTTGTCCTCTTTAGTCCGGATGACATGGCGTCCCAGTTTTCCAAAAAGAACTTCAAATTTTGATTGGTCTGACCACAGAACAGTTTTCCACTTTGCCACAGTCCATTTTAAATGAGCCTTGGCCCAGAGAAAACGCCTGCGCTTCTGGATCATGTTTAGATATGGTTTCTTTTTTGACCTATAGAGTTTTAGCCGGCTAACGGCGAATGGCACGGTGGATTGTGTTCACTGACAATCTTTTCTGGAAGTATTCCTGAGCCCATGTTGTGATTTCCATTACAGTAGCATTCCTGTATGTGATGCTTTTCCGGCCTCTTATTGCTACCTGTCCCAACTTTTTTTGGAATGTGTAGCTCTCATGAAATCCAAAATGAGCCAATATTTGGCATGACATTTCAAAATGTCTCACTTTCAACATTTGATATGTTATCTATATTCTATTGTGAATAAAATACAAGTTCATGAGATTTGTAAATTATTGCATTCCTTTTTTATTCACAATCTCTACAGTCTCCCAACTTTTTTGGAATCGGGTTTGTAAGTAGTGATAAAATTACACCTGATCTGTTAAAGCAACACTATGTAACTTTTGGCACTCTAGCGGTTAATAGACAAAACTGCATGCATCTTGTGGAAGAACATTGCAGCCGGAGCTACTTCTCTCTGTTTATGTCTATGATGAGTATACTCCGCAGCGGTGCTGACCCGAACTGAACCAAAATAGTCTGAATATAAACACTTATTATATGTGTACCGTAATGATTCATGATAAGACAAAAACATGGTTTGGAAAATGGATTCAAGATGTACTCGCTCATTATATAAATGTAGTCAATTTTGAGCACAAGAAAGTTACATAGTGTAATTTATATTGCATATTATATATAATTTTTATTTATAAAATAAAAAAAGTAAATATAAAAATAAACCAAATTAATATAGTAAAATACAAAAATATAATTTAACATGAAAATTGTTTATAACTTTTATAAAAATCATATTAGATTTCATATTAGAAATATTTTGAAAACATCAAAATGTTAGACAGCAAAAGTAAAATAATAATAATAATAATAATAATAATAATAATAATAATAATAATAATAATAATAATATACTTTTTAGCATTTTCATGTTCAGTACTGGCAGAAAATGACTGAAGTTTCACTGACCATCCGACGCTGAACTCCACGTGAGCATCAAACAGGGCCACGATGGGGGCGGTTGCAGCTCTCCAGCCACTGACCCGAGAGCGAATCAAGCCCTCCTGTTTCTCATGCCGAACCACTTTAATGAAGTCGGGATGCTGCTGGTTGGTCTCCTCCACAAACCTCTGCAGGTTTTCAGACAGTTCAGCTTTGAGTCAATGGAAGGGAGAGAGGGATCAGTTGAAAAACCTGCAATATAAAAACTCATACCTCATACCGTTCACTAAATCATCCTTATGGCCTGTAAGAAAATTCAGTACTCGCCAGAAATGAAGTGGGGAGACCCTAGTGACACGTGTACCTGACTTTTATTACATTCTAATCAAAATTCGTTTATATAGACTCCCCCTTCGACCTCTCAGGGAATTACGAACATGAACTGAAGCGCTGCAAACATCAGACACTAATATTTGCCAGGGGTCTGTGATATTTGGAGTCTCTACCGCTGTCTGCCGGTGATTACTCCCCTCCCATCTGTCTCCTGTGCTGTTTGTTTTTATTAGAGAGAAAGCCATCATCCTGTCTCACCATGGCAACCAGATGGTGCGACATGGGGCCACTGCCAATCTGTGGGAGAATGAAATGTCCAAACCTCTGCACCTCACGTTAACCGCCCTGCCCCCTCGCTATATCCCACACACGCAGAGTAAAAGGTCACCGTAGCATAACCACTGTGAAGTCATTATTCTGGAAAAACCAAATACTCTAGAGGTGACTGGGAGCAAATAAAAAGCTTTACTTTCTGATGGGCCTGAGATGAACCCACCTCAGTAGTGAATTTTACCACACAACAAACCAGCAGTTACCTTCAGAAAATAATAATTATTAAGCCAATAATTATTAAGGTTTTCAAACACTTTGATGCCAGGGAATAAATTTGTTGATCCTTTTGCAGGGACCCACTTGCTAAAATACAAAGGCAGCTATATATATAAAATTTTCTTTACTTTTTACAGACTATTTATACTGTGTGTACACATATATATATATATATATATATATATATATATATATATATATATATATATATATATATATATATATATATATATATATATATATATATATATATATATATATATATATATATATATATATATATATATATATATATATATATATATATATATATATAATTAGATATTATTTAACTTTATATTACAGTATACCAGTATACCATCCTGGCACCTTTTGGATACTATGATTTTGGCAAATTTCACTATTTAGGACACAGACTATATGTAAGTTGGTACGCAGCTTTAAGCCGGGTGCACATTGTACGATTTATAATAGTCATGTTGCTTGTCAGACTGTACAAACATGATCCCTGCTGTAAGCCATGTCACACTGTAGGATCTCAGTTGTCATCAATGTCAGACTGTACGGCAGTCAAGACACATTGGACACAACAAGACTCGTCTGGAGTTTTACATAATACGTGACCCGTTTGGTGAAGGTGAGCTGCATTACATGAGGGATAGAAATGGTGTCTGGCAAACAAAAACAATCTCTCTAGCGTTATCGCACTAATTGTGTCAACAGGTTCTGTGCACCTATTGGTTTTTGATTTGATGGTTGACGTAGGAGAAGTCACACTGCAGGACTGTGCCTCAAAACTTCTGTCACTGCTAGTTGGAGGTAAAATTTGATCACAATAGTTATTAATCGACTGTCGACAAACATATCAAACTGGTGATCAAAGGCTTCAGATTTTGGCCTAGGATTAGAGGAATCTTTTGAGATACACAAAATCCGTTTCAGACAGCCAAATCGTGGCCAAAATCATACAGTGAACCCGGTAGATTTCTCTTTAAAGGCCCACTGAAGTGCCTTGAAACGCGTAGCCTTACTCAATGTGTTGACGTAATTTCCACTGAAACAGGAAGACAGGGCGGGACATATCGAACGGTTCCTCCATTTTTAAAATAGCCAATAGCATTTACTTGATATCACAGCTCGGCCACAGCTGTTGAGCTCAGTAAAGCCGCAGTTTCCTCCTAATCTTCTCCATATCGCTTTAAAATATAGAATTCTGTGCAGAATTCAAATGGATCCGATACATTTTCTGGACTGCGCCAACTGCGCATATGATCCCCTCTGTGCTATCGTGTCTCTGGACCGGAGCAGACAGCTGTGTGTGCTGTGGCGGTTCGTGTGACACTAATGTGAAACCAGACTTCATTCGCCCCAATGGACAGCATATTTACTGAATCGTCTGAATCGTCCCCTATCCTCTATATAGTGCACTATGTGCCATTCATCATGCAGAAAATAGTAAATGTGTAAACAAGTGACTGATTTTAGCCTCAGCTTCTGCGTCTATTTATTATATTGGGGGGACGGGACACTTTAGATTCTAGAGAGCATTTGATTGGACAGAAAATCTGACGAGAAGCTGATGAGCAGAGTGATGTCATCAAAATCACTGATCCATACAGACTGTAAATTTTGAATGCTTATATCTTCTAAATGCAAATTTTGTCTTTGTTTTGGAGCACACTAGCTTATAGAAAACAGCCTCACATATTCATACTAAAAGCCAAAAAGCTATTTTGATATCATGGGGACTTTAAATAAAGATTTTGCTTGATTAAACTGGCTGCTTTTAGACCAAAAGTTTTGCGAGAGAAATGTCTCGCTACTGACTCCAAAGCATAAAACATTTATGTGTGCATACTGCATACTGGATACATGTACATCTGCTGCCTATAATCCCCATGTTTTATCATGTTACAGATCTCAGATATTCTTTCCACATGAATCCACATTCATATGCATTATTCAACGTAATCTGTCATATAAGAATCAATCTCCACTGAAGGAGTCCCTGTATGCCTCTAGCAAATCAAAGAAAGTAGTGCTGGGGTAGCAACAGGCCCTCACCGTTGTTGCTGTTGTCATCGACGAGGATAATCTCCTTGAGCAAGTGGGAGGGCGTCCGATGGATCACCGAATGAACGGAACGCAGGATGACCGACAGCGCCTCGTTCACAAAGATGAAAATGATGCTGACTTGTGGTAGACTGGAGGGGTATGAAATGTTTCTGCACCTGCAGGAGGGAAAAAATAACATAAATAGAGAATCACACACCTGGAAGAGAAGTCTTTCTGAGATTAAATCTCTCACTTTTCTTTGGTTCTGACTTTAATTGCACTGGTAACATTTGTGAACAAAATTTAATTTCAGTTTGAAGAGTCTAAAAGGAGATGTTGATGTATTTTAAAATGAAACTAGGCTACAAGACTGGTTTGACTGCATATTTATTCTTGGATTCTGTCCATTTCCTCTGACAACACTGATATATATATATATATATATATATAAATTATTCTATTGTTTAATTTCCAATTGGGTTTTATTGACCAGACTGTGACCAGGAAACTGCTTAAGTTTGTTTTTAAAAGGACTGATGATTTAAGAGGAAATTTCCATATCTTAACTTCTTCTAAGTGAATTCTTTTGTTCACTATGACCATAATGATACAGTAAAATCATTGTTTGTATAAGAACAAAGGGTGTGTGCATATATGCTAAGAAGAGGAGGCAGAGAGGAAAAGACAGTGAGCAGTCAGTGATTCATTCACCCGTCTGGCCTGAGGTCTGGGATGGCTCTGTCTAGAGAGAGCCTGTCGCTGAGGTAGCCGTTGTAACCGTAGTACTGGAACTTCTTCAGGGCCACCTTGCGGCTTTCTGGGCCGAGGTCATGACCCCAGTGTGCAAAAAGAGAGTTTGAGAGGGACATGTCAGCTGTGTCGTCTCCATCTTTCAATGGTTTCTCTAGAAGTTCAAACGAAAAGAACAGTGTTAGCAGTGTTAGTGTAAGCACAAAGGCTTCTGGGTAAGGGTGGTCATCACCTGAGCAGTCAAAGTCTTTATCATTAACTCATTTTCACTCATGCTGAGTTAGTAAAAACAAATAATGTAGATAATTTCATAAACTATAATAACAATAATGTATTTAATAAACAACAAAAGCAATATTATTATTACATTTTCAATATTTTGTTTTAATATTTTAATTATTTTATTATTAGTCACATTAGTAATAGTATTGCTGTTGTTAAATACTAATAATTAAAATAATAATATTACTTAAATTATTTTAATAATTCAATAATAATAATAAGTATTCATACATATTTAAATTGTGTTATTCTTTAATAACAACAGTAGTAATAATGGTATCAGTTATAACAACAACAAGAATAGTATTAATACTATTTTACATATTTAATAATAATAATAATAATAATAATAATAATAATAATGCATAAATATTAACAATGCCACAAACCAATACACTCCAATATAATAAAATATATTACACACACTAATCAATATCAATTAACACATTTAAAACATTTAAAAACAACCAAAGTTGACCAAAGTGTTGTACAATGAATGAACAAATAGTAACTAATATGCGGAACAACAAAATGAAAAAATGCCTTCTTTTTTTTTAAAGATGATACTAAGGTAACACCATGAATTTTGACCACGTACCATGGTAAATCCATATTTCTTGGTCATGTAACATGACAATATCATATACTATAGAGTACGTGGGAGTATTTTTAATACTTCTATGTATGTATATACTCTACCATGGTGTGTGAATATGGTATAATTTAATACTATGGTATGATAACACCATAGGGTTACACTTTATTTTAAAGTGCCAGTGTAATTATATATTTAAGTACTATTTAGTAAATGTACTTACTGTAGGGTTAGGGTAGGATATGGTTAGTCGCATGTAATTATGCATAATTTACTGTTAATACTATGGTAAGTACATGTAGTATATGTAACAAGGACACTGTAAAATAAAGTGTTACCCACCATAGTACTTTGCAATGGAAGACAGGCAGTTTGGAAACTATTACCACAAAAATTATGATTTCATTACCTCTGTAACTTCCATTCATTAACTTAGCAAACCCTTCAAGGTCTTGAGGACAGTTCATCTTCTTGCAAAAACTCTCCATCAAGCTGCATAGGCAGCAAATATCTACCTTCCACTACATCAAATTCAAATACTAAGGGAATATTGTCAGATTGTAGAACTATGAATGCTGAGTATGCAGGCAGAACAGAGGAAAAGTGCCCTGGCAATGCTCAAAGAATGATGAAAGGCCAATGCAGGTAATTAAGGAATGCTAATTAACATCAGAGGTTATTTAATTACAGCCACTGCAAAGAGCTGGTCCATGGAGAATTCATCTTTGCCAATGCAGACACTGACAGTTTGAAACCAGCAGAAGACACTGCTTTCATGAACTATGAAAGCCTTTTAAGGGCCAGTCCCTTTTAGGCTGCCATTCCTTTACATTTACATTTGAAAAGGCTAATCTTTATGCTTTTTATTTCTAGCTTACTTTGTGATCATTATCTTTTTAAATTATTTCCAAACAGCAACAGCGATCTCAACATAGGACTGTGGCTCGAATTAGTCAAATAGAAGGCGAGGCGTGTGGCTTGAGAATCTCGTTTACAGTAAAATAGAGCTTAGCCTCATTCCAGCTCTATTCAGCATAGTAGCCTACATTCAAATACAGCCAATAGAAAACAGGCCACAACGTTTTACTGGCTGGGAATCAATCTGCAAGATTAATAACAGTATTTATAGTCCGAAAAGCCTCAATTATTGTGTTTAGAAGTTCAGTTCACCATGTAATTCAGGTAGTCTCAACATGACCACACTGATATACAGAGTAAATACTCTTAATAGGTGTCCTCTGTCGTTCTTTGCACTCAAAATGAATTTAGATTCAGACGATAATCTTAGCAGTTGCAATGACACTGCTGTTTTGTATCATGTTCAGAAAAGAGGAGAGAGTCAAACAGAGACTGAACTAGACAGAACTGCAGAACCTGACAAATCAGTAAAAGTAGGTTGAAGAAGGATCTTCCCTTCATCTAAAGTTTGCTGATAGCACCTACGGCGAGATTTATTTTCAGCTGTCTCTTCTGGACAGCAGTAGGTATGTGGCTCTGGTTAGGTGTGGAAATGACACCAATAATAGGTGCTAAGCAACAAGCTAACTAAAGTTAGAGACTAAACATGCTTAACTTGGCCATTCATTTTCTTTAAATCACCGTGGCTTGTTGTTCTGTGTGGAATAAATACAGGTGAAAAATGTATTTTTGCAACAATAAAATTATGTATAGGTTCCACTAGGCTAATTACCAATTATTCTACACTAGATGACAATAGCCCTATCCCAACTGATAAAAAGCCCCTCTAGTTGCCTTTATATTATTATTTATCAAATAAATACATATCTTTTCATCATCATGCAGTTTGCACCCAGCAATACAATAAAATAAAACATTAAAAAAACAAAATATATATCAAATAAATATAAAAAACACAAACAATAATCCTTCAAATGAACGGCATTTAAAAGACATTCATAGCTTTGCACCACAACCTCCTGCAGTGGCAAAATTATGTTTTTTAATGCAATAATTCATATTCATACTACTTTGTAATTCTGTTTTAAAAAAAGTTAGACTTAGTCAGAGCAGTATGAAATAAATTATTAATTACATCATGCAATTTTCCCCCCTTTTTTGACACCATATCAGCAGCAATGGCTATATTTATGGCAAAATCAACAGTATTTCATTTTTTTTAAACAACTGATTACAATATAATTTCTCCCCCTTTATATTAACTTTTTTTAATTTTTTTTTAAATACTTATTTTTCTTATCACACCATTTTCACCCATGCAGCAATAATATAAAACATACAGAAAATTGTCAGGGTTCTGTCACCTCTGTTTAGCGTATTCTTGGGTTTGTGACAGAACTCAGACACTCCCGGTTTGGTCTTGTTTTTGTGTGAGCACATGGCTGGTATTTGTCTTTGCTGGCCATGTGCTTGTGTTTAGGCTTGTTAGACTTCATGCAGCGATGCGCAGACCGATCTGCAGCTGACTTTATTGTGCATGCCGGTTAGAAATTTTGTCCAACTTGAGCCACGTGACTGTGATGTATGTCAACAAAGTGCCGCGAGAGCAATTCGACAGCAGCCAGCTGGGGCATTTTGTGCAGCTTCTCCAGAGCGGCTGCACAAGCACTGATGACGGCACAGCTGTTCCACGATTGGCCGGATTCTCCGCATGACAGCGAGCACGTGTGTTTTTCGTGTTTATTCTAAAACCTTCAGTTCCACTAATGCTCACAAATCAGTTTTTTTATAACAGTAAAACCTCTTTTCATGAAGTCGCAATTTTATAGTCATGTTTATCAAAATAAAACTGATAAAAAAAAACTGGGGCTGGATGCAACCGATCGGCGAGAGTAGCCGCGTGCAGGCGGGGAGGAGTGCTCTCATGTCTATTGTCTGGACCCCATCACTCTCGTTATCTGATTATTGATTAATTTGCTCCACCTGTTCTCCCTCATCACCAGCCTTGTTTGTTCCCTATTTATTCTCCTTGTGTTTGCAGTACTGTGCTGGATCGTTGTCTCCTGTTCCCTGCCCTGCTACATGTTCCTGACCCTTGTGTTTTGTCCTAGTCAAGTTTGGTTTGTTTTTGTTTTATTTTATTTAATAAATCATCATATCCTCCTGCAATTGAGTCTTCGCTCCTTTCTATTGTACCCTACTGTGACAGAAAATAAATATACAAGACATTCAACCTCATGCAGTGGCAAAAATGACTTAGTCAAGGCAGTATGAAATAAATTACTAATAAAAATATTAATCCTTGCCAAAGAAGCACTAGCAAATTGAGCTACTTAAAATCAAGTCCACAAAAAGTACAAGCTCATTTTACAAGGTTGTTTGAAATCAATTATTATAATCCTTATCCTCTGTGTTTAGTAAAGTTGATGAGACAAACCCCTGCACTACACGGCATGCATGTACTACTTACAGCCCTGATTTTTACTAGATTAAGTTCTCACTGTTAAGTAAATTACTTTTTCATCCCTTTAGCTCTAAGTACTGAAGCTACCAACAAAATAAAGAAACACTGTAAGCTGCTACAGATTTAATATTTTAAAAAGATTGTAGTGGAAGAAGGTAATTTTCTCTTTACCACCAAAACCTGGCTGTGGAACAGCCTGTGGAACACAAGATACATTTTTGAAAGCTAATATTTTCAGTATAATGACAAACAATGAGGACTGGGACTGTAAAGCTCCAAAATGATAAAAAAGCACCATTAAAGAATCATAACAGTGGCGCACCGTATTCCAAGTCTTCCGAAGTCATACGACAGCTTTGAGAGAATACATTATCCAATATTTTTCCTTTTGTGTTTCACAGAAGAAAGAAAGTCATACAGGTTTGGAATGACATGAGGGAGAACTATTCCTTTAAAACACAGCTAGAAGAAAAGATTCATGTTGTGAGAGAAACATAGTAGGAAGGATCCAATGCAAAACAAAGTTGTTTCTCCTTTTAAAATGCAAAAGCCTTGGGAGGGTTGCGTCACATCGGACGCTAGCATTTCTGACCTCGCCTGTGGCATGCCGTCTGCCTGTCACAGTGCCAGCTCTATGGAGCGAATGTAAAACTAGACACCCAGCATGTAACCCAAACCATTGAAGAGCACATCTAAACAGCCTGCAAATGCAAAAACATCATGTTGCTCTGACATTTCGGAGAATCTCTTTGCCACGGATGTAGGGTTCATGTGAGCGCGTGTCACATGTGGTTTGTGTGCATGTGTATTTTTCTGAAGAGGATTGAACACGACTCTGACTCACAGACCCAAGATGACGTTGAAAGCCAAAATATGAGAGCACTCACATGACCCTAATGAGTTACATAGCTGACCTAATGTTTAGCTGTCAAATGCATCTCTACAGACCCAAACACAGCAGGCCAACAAAGCTCTGCTTCCCGAAAAAAATATAATAGCCTACAACATACAATAAGCGAATATAATACGCAAATCACTGGAAAAACAATATATGGGTGTTTCTTCAACTACAGCCACTTTTATTTCCCAGGGTTTGGATTTTATTAAAACTAATTGATTTTAACTTGAAGGTCACATTATTTAAATAGCAAATGTACTCGCGCCCATCTGTTTGCCCATGGGTGTGCTGGTCTGAAAACGAGGTGTGTTCAGACGCATTGTTGGAGTGTTGCCATTTCGAGGCAACTGAAAACGACTGCGCCATTGACCAACAAAAAACAAACCGGGACTCAGGAACAAAACAAACTAGCAAAACCATAGAGAACAGGGAACATCATATACCTGCAACACCAAACAACAACCGACAGTGAACCAGAGAAAACAAGGGCTATATATACACAGGAAAGACTAGCTTAACGAGATAACAAGGGGTGTGGTAAATAGGAAGGACCTGGGGAGACTAATCAACATCAACAAAACTACAAAGAACTACAAAAACTCCACAGGAAACAGGACACAGAAAAGAACACAAAGACAATGCACAGAGAACTACACCATAAAAGTCCCACCGAGCTCCAGACACAGAAACAGATATGACAGAAATAAAGTACTTAAGTACTTAAACTGAAATAAAAATAAATTAAAGCTAAATAGAAATATAAAAAAACTAAAAGGCAAAAGCACAAAATTGACAAAATTACTACAACTTCAAAGTCCCCTACAGACAATAATTTTTAGAAATGTATTATTTGATTAAATGATACACAAGAGTGACAAGTGAAAATATTGGTTTAATACAGCCATATATGTTTAAACCAGAAACTGATTCAGAAGAGTGAATTATACAGGCTAATCTACAAGTCGATGTATCAGAATGGTAATGCGTTTTATGTATCGCTCTCTACAACATCGGACACATAATGTAATTGATTTGATTAGCCTTTGGCTTGAATACATTATCAAGCAGCTAATAATGTGTTGCTAATGTTACACAAACCATGTTCCTCTTCACCATCTCAGTCTACCTTCTAAAAATCAGTCATCATAGAATGTCAGTGGAAAAAGGCATATAGTTCATAATAACATTGTAATATACATCATATACATAACTCCCCGCTATATTGCTAAAAGTACACAATTCTGTGAAGATGCAACAACTATTTTAAAGCTATGATGTCATTAACTTTTTGGCCTGATCTGCTGCTGTAAGAAAATAAGTGCATGACTAAGGAGGTAACAGAATACTCTTCTTGATTAAATTAGCCAGTAGTATACAGCTTTAGTGAGGTGAGCACAGATGCACAACAATTAATTGTTTACATTGCCTAAAAAGTTTTTTAATATGTAAATGATGCTATTCTACATACACAGTCCACTGCCTTTTTCATGCAGCAATTTAGACCATCGGACAATGTAAACAGCTCTAAACGCACTTCTGTTTATTGTCTATAGCACCAAAGACCAATCTTAATCTAAATAGCTCTTGCATTTCAACACATTTGAAAGTCTCTCTTGCTGTTTTGCACATATCTCAGGGCTAGATCGTCTCTCTGTGCACTAACAGCGTCATTATACATTCTGGCCAGTCAAGAGCTGCTAGAAAAGCTTCACATTGCAGAACAAAATGACTAGATGCCCAAAGCCATTTCCACAGACTGTACATGGAAGCATCTGTAACCATGACAGATAGTGCTGTGAATGGCTTCTGAAACACTCTAAAATGCTCAATCAATTCTGGTATTACTCGTCGCATAAGAGGTTTTTTAGACTGCATTCCTGGATATATTATTCCATACAGATACATCTTAATATGTTGCAAAGCCTTAAGCCTTATTTGTACTTCCACCTGGCTCTGCACCGCGAGCCTCCGCTGACTGCGCTCGCTAATCTCCAAACGGACAAGGTGTTTAACATGACGCGCTCGTCGTTGTACTATTGTTTGAAACAACAGGGGGCGACTCGCCGTAATTGTTCTCTTAATCATCAGGAAGCAGCAGTGAGAAGTAAGGCACACACCTGACAACAAGGCCATAACCATGTGGTGAACACAGTTTTTTTTTTGAAGGGGGGAGGGGTCTTTTTTATTTAAATAATTAAAGGATTAAAAGGGATTTAAGTGAATAAAGATGAAATAAGAATAATAAAAGAAGTCCCACTTCCAATTGTAGCCTATTTCTTATATACTTGTGAAGTAATCCACTGTGTCTCATCAGATTCATGAATGATTCAAGCATTAAATTATAAATTTTAAATTATAGCATATTTTCAATTCAAAATGGTGAAGTTACATTAAATTAGTTGCATTAGAGTAGTTTGCATCACTGTATGTTACTGTGGGTTGTTAAACATCCATCAAATTTTGAAAGTTTAGCTAGTTATATCTTATCACGCACTTTTTCACTGTAAAAACTAAAAGCATTGCGTTGGAATTCACACTCATCTTCAGTGAACATTAAGCCCAGTGAACTTTGAGATTACTTTTAGACATTAGAACAAAATATATTGATTTGAGAACATATGTATAAAACTAAATTGAACAACAATCTCTTAAATATTTTCTAATTTCATTAAACATTTTATTTAATTTCATGAAAACATTTTTTCAATTATTTATGCTATTGTAGGCTCATTTTGTAAATGTAAGTAATTAATTTGGACAAGCACAAACTGGGTGCCTGTGAGAGACCAATCAGCTCGGCCAGAATCTCCTCAAAGTTATTAACGGTTTGTATATTTGTATTACTTTTGTATTATTATTTGTACTTTTTTATATTACTTCCATTTCATGTCGATACGCATACATTTTTATAGATTCAAAAGTTTGGAGTCAGTGAAATGTTTTTGAAAGAAGTCTCTTATGTTCATCAAGGCTGAATTTATTTGATCAACTTTCAGCAATCATTACTCCAGCTTTCAGTGTCACAACAAGTGACATGGTCCTTCAGAAATTAAAAAGTAAGATAAAATTATATATTTAAAAAAATCTGTACAATGACAATAAAAAGCTTGACTTTTTTTTTTTTTTTTTTTTTAGCTCAGGTCAATGGAGTAGTCATATATAGCCATTGCATGAAGCAACATTATATTGATAAACCTAAAGATAGATTGATCTCACCATCAAGTCCATTGTGTAAATAACTGGCTTAAAACCTGTTTTTGTGAAAATAATAATGTGTTTAAGGCTTTTGCACAGTACTCAATAAATGAAGATTTCTGTGTAATAAAATACGTTCATGCCACTTTGCGTTTCCTGGATCTCATAGACCTTGTTATCTGTCTTCCTCCTTTTCATTACACAGTTTTCAAAGTAGACTAATTACACTGATATGGGTCAGACCGACCTTATTCCCCTCAAAGCGATTATATTAAGCGCATATTTCAGATGAAAGAAATCAGAAGTTAGCGAGCACTCAGCTAAATTCATGTTTCCAATATGGTTGTAATTACTTCCTTTTCCAAAATAGTGATTTTAAATATCACAATATATTAGTTTTATTGTTTTACTGTATTTTTGATCAGTAAATGCAGCCTTGGTAAGTACTTCTTCAAAAACATAAAAAAAAGTCATCTTACTGACCCTAAACTTTTGTGACAGTGTAAGAGGACTAGAGAGAAAAAAGGGAAGAAAAACAGAGGGGTTTTGAACAAGAAAGTTTGGCTTTTAAAACCCAGATATCTTCCCTGATCATTAATGCTAGACCATAACTGCCCAGCAGCATTTTTATATATTCATTTTTCTGAGTATAGGACATGAATCCCTTGAAAGTACGATGGCTGCAGGGATAATGTCCCAACCACCGTCAAACAATATTGTGACCTGAGACAGGGCAACCCAAGGCTACAGAATGGAGAAACAGAAGGTACGTGTCCTGACAGTTTAAACGCTCCATCTGCACACATTCGCCTTCCCCTCCATCACACTCTGAGGAGCTTATGGAACAGGACAGCTTGCTGGCAAACCCAGGAAATATATTTTATTCAATTTCTCTGAGAGTTTTTGCAGCCCTCCGGGGATGGTGGCACAGAGAGCAAGTGAGGCTGGATTCGATGACCTGGCTCAGCCTGAAGCCAGTGCCGGTCCTGAGGAGAGCGAGGCGGAACGTGATTCGCAGTCCAGGCCGGCCATCTGTCTGACCACGAGAGAGGCAGAAAATGGGCCACCATTGAGTACCTTGATCAGAGGAGATGGATGCAGAGAGGCAAGACATTCTGAAGGGGCAGTTGCTTTGCTAACTCAAAAAAAAAAGCTTGCCATATTTCATTCATTAAAGGGATAGTTTATAGTTAAGGGCAGCACAAGTTCACGTTCATTCTCACACATACACACACACACACCTTCAGTGAAATGGACTCACAAACCGTTTCAGTATCGCCTTTGATACTAAGGGCTGAGGTGGGTCAGACCCGGCGTATTTCAAATCTGCTTTTATGCGGCATTGTGTCTTTACACAGAATTTTGAGCAGACACAGAGCTGCTTTAGATCAGCCTTAACTTGACTGTGTAAAGATGCCTTATGGTTCTATTTCTTTTCATTGTTCGTCTGTTTTCTTGCGTTTATTTTGCTGATGCTGATTGCCGTAACTGATTCTCTGGTGCTCAGGTCACAATTTCAATCACACAGCACAGAGCAACCTTTGGATTGCTCAACCTTTACAGCTATAACAGCTTCAACTCTTCTGAGAAGGCTTTCCACAAGGTTTAGGAGTGGGTTTATGAGAATTTTTGACCATTCTTCTAGAAGCGCATTTGTGAGGTCAGGCACTGATGTTGGTTGAGAAGGCCTGGCTCACAGTCTCCTCTCTAATTCATCCCAAAGGTGTTCTATCAGGTTGAGGTCAGGACTCAGGCCAGTCAAGTTCCTCCACACCAAACTCATTCATCAATGTCTTTATGGACCTTGATTTGTGCACTGGTGCGCAGTAATGTTGGAACAGGAAGCGGCCATCCCCAAACTGTTCCCACAAAGTTGGGAGCATGAAATTGTCCAAAATGGCTTGGTATACTGAAGAACTAAGAGTTCCTTTCACTGGAACGGGCCAAGCCCAACCCCTGAAAAACAACCCCACACCATAATCCCCCCTCCACCAAACTTTACATTTGCACAATGCAGTCAGGCAAGTACCGTTCTCCTGGCAACCACCAAACCTAGACTCGTCCATTGGATTGCCAGACAAAGAAGTGTGATTCATCACTCCAGAGAACACGTCTCCACTGCTCTAGAGTCCAGTGGCGGTGTGCTTTACACTACTGTATCCGACGCTTTGCATTGCACTTGGTGATGTAAGGCTTGGATGCAGCTGCTCAGCCATGGAAACCCATTCCATGAAGCTCTCTACACACTGTTCTTGAGCTAATCTGAAGGCCACACAAAGTTTGGAGGTGATTTTACGTGGCCTACCACTTCGTGGCTGAGTTGCTGTTGTTCCCAATTGCTTCTACTTTATTCGGAGGGGTGTCCCAATACTTTTGGCAATGTATTGTACATGCCTTTGCACTACGTTTCAGGAAATGTCTTCCACAAAAACAATGGACAGAAAACTGAATCGTTGTACATTGACCCCAATTAGGCATTGAATACAACTGACGACAAATGTACTGACTTCCTGCTCCTTCAATTAATTGAATCCTGTCTACCTCTCAAAACGTCAGGCCTAATCAGATCAGATAAAAGGGTTAAGAGTGCATAGGTGTTATATTAATAATAGTGGAAAAGACCGAGCTGCTAAGTGAACCACTCACTGGTGATGAATGCCATTTTGGCTGCTCTTCTCATTAAGAGCTGTTATGTAAGCATCTGTTGGGTTAAAATGTCCTGCTGGCGCCATGACGGCAGCAGATGAGACATCCAAGTTGACAGATCCTGTCGCTTTTTTTAAGGCACATTAAATACCCCACTGAAGCTACAAGACACATAAATTAATGGATCAGACAAAGGTCCTGAATGTCTCGGCAACTCTTAGAAAAATAATCAATTAATTTTTTATGATCTGCCATGGGATATATTACACCCGGGTGCATGCTAAGTAAGTACCCTACTTGAGAGGCGCGTGCCATTACGCAGCAACAAAGTCGTCTTCAATTTGCATGTTACTATGAATATCCCATCTCCACCAATCTCTCTCTTCAGATGTTAGAAGCACTTGATGCCTCCAAGATGCCACTGATGTAACCGAAACGCAATGGTTGCAGACTTCACAGAGACACGTCTGAGCATGTGCATCATACATGTATTCCAGAGTTAGACTTGACTCAGTGACAAACAGCTAAAACAGAACAAGGGATCACAATCCAAACAGCCCCATTCTATCAGACTGTGATGATTTACAGTCATAGTCTGACAAAACAAGACCACAAATACACTAGGCCTATAGAGACTTAAAAAAGATGGTTCACCCCTAAAATGAGAAATTCTGTCATAATTTGCTCACCCTCATGTCATTTCAAAACGGTTTGACTTTGTGGAACACAAAACAAGCTGTTCTTGGCATATTCATGGGAAACTGCTGGTAAACTAATCATTCTTTGGAGTCAGATCTTCTCATTGAACCAGTTTGATTCAATCATTCAGTGGACTGATCCGGTTCTTGAATTCAGCTTAACTCGATGCAGTGATTCGGTCGGAGCAGTGGTGAAGAACAGTGAATAATGACTTGAATTTCAGTGTGTTTTGAGAATTTTATGGTGCTTTTGCATAATTTTTTGACGTTTGAAAGCTTCAGCTTTGATTCATTGTGTTTAAAAAATAAACTAGCACAGCCTTCAAAATGTCTCCTTTTGTTCTCCACAGGAGACAAAAGGCCACAGAGTTTTTAAACAACATGAAGGAGAGTAAAATGGTTAGTTGACAAATTCAACATTGGAATTCATTGGAAAAATGTGCTTCCACCTACATTGTTGCAAAACTTCAAAAATGTACCTATACATACAATTCACTTCAGTTTCTAGCTGAAATGAACACTAGTGGCAGTCCATCCTTGCACTATTCTATGCTATGATGATCTCAAAACACTTTTACCATAATGCATGTTTTGTAGAGGTGTGAAACTTCACTTTCCTCATGATTCGATTACGATTCAGAGAGTAACAATTCGATTATAAAACGATTCTCGATATATCACAATTAGGGCTGTAACAATTCCTTGATTAAATTTGAGTAATCGATTTAAAAAAAAAAATCATAGATTGCAATTTACCCATGTCGAGTAACCGGCAAAATACCGGAAGTCGCGCATCCCACGGAAGAGAATCCATGAACTGCATTATTAGAGCTTTTTCTAAAGCCGCACGATATATTAAAACCGTACTATAGCATGGTGCTGTTGTGAATTTCAAAAGGCTGTGATTCAATTAAATATATGCCCTGCGGCTGCGGGTTTTATATTCATTTACATGCGTGTTGGTTATGTGTGTCTCGGAGCGGCTCCGTTCTGCTCCACATGAACGGTTATCATTCACATGCGTGGAGCGCCTCAAACTCCATCTCTAAATATGCTGCGAGTTTGGGTTGCTTATAACGCTCGTCTGGGAACACAATGTATGCATTACATCATATTTGTAAGGTAAATCATGTATAAACCTATGTCAACACAGGAGAATACATCATTATATGTTTCTAAATATAGAAACTGTTCATCGCGATTTTAAAATAAGAGCTCTAAACGCTTGCTCTGAGTTTGCAAGTTTTGTTGTCCACATATTCTTGTTCAAGAAATTACAACGGCTGTAGTATTTCTATTGTAAAGAAGTTGCCAAACATTAAATATTAAGTGAACATTTGAATTAAATGACGTTTTGCCAATATTGTACAAGGATTTGATCTGCTGTAAAGTGGGACAACAATAATCTGCAGGCATTTATTATAATAGGCCTACATAAAACACATAAGATGATTGTTTATAATGCATGTTATATTATGTATTTTAACTGTGTTGTTCTATAAAACCTCAAGATTATTTGCTTTTAAAACTTTATTTGAACCAAGTATTATTGCCTTGTTGTTATAATATGCATTTTGAAGTCATTTTAATGGCTATTGTTTGCTTAGGTCTACTTTTATTAAAAGCTTAAGAGGCTTAACATGCACTTTTCGATTAAAAATTTTTTACCCAGCCCTAGTGAAAACAGCACCAGGTTGGCCAAAACACCTAACATGTCAATGCATTACAGCATATCACTGCAGTCTGTGACATGCGCTAGTATGCTATCACGTACATTAGCCTCTTTAACGGAAGTGTGCTAACGGCCTTTCAAAGTCAAGCTGAAGCTGTTAAACAGCACACAGCTGAGAGTTTATTCAAGCCTGCAGAGTGTGAAATGGAGGCAGGTCTCACAATTATCACTTCTTCTGGGTAATTGAAACAGTTATTTGAGTCACTGGCGATACCTCCATGCTAGCTTGACACGTAAGCTACAGGCAAACTGCCATCATGTAAATCCATATGAAATGGTCTCTCTTCCTAGAGGTTTATAGAATACAGCCAACTGTGCTTTCTGCAGAAATTACTTTAAAACTTTTTGTTGCTAATAATTTGGTGCGCCTGCTGGTAAATGCTGGCCATGTGCACCACACTGAGCTAAATGATCATCTGTCAAAGCATTTCCTAACCAATTCAGAGAGCTTGTGAATAATCATAATAACTAACAGGACTTTAAGACACTGTAGGGAAGTTTGCTGTTCCGAATGGATTCCACACTCCGACACGGACAGTTATTCTTTCATTGGCAAAAGAAGATAGTGGTTCTTTGGGCGATTTTCAATGTCTTGCTATTTATCCATGACATTGAGCAGTGAATTATTCAAACGAATTTCAGTATTTTCACAATCACTTTCTCATTAAAGCAGAGTGCTAAAAGGAATGAATATTTTGCAGAATTGAGGTTTTCAAATGCTCAGAGTTGTTTCATAGAAACCTTATGATATAAGACTGAACAAAGTTAATACAAGTATTTCTTTGTGCCTGTTTTATAAAGCAAACTTTTGAAAGTCAAAAACTAAAGTCATCAAGTCAAAGTTTGTTGTGATTAAGGCTGACGATATTATCAAAATATAAATAATGTGATTATTATTGTTGTTGTTAATAAATAATGTTTATTAATCATATTATAAAAACATATTAATTTTGATGATTATAATGATAATTTTCTGTAAAGCTGCTTTGAAAATGTCTCAATAACTATAATAATAACAACAATACAATTTAAACCTGGTGTAAATGAAGAAATATTTCAGCTTGTAGTTGAGGGTTTAGTACGAGGAACACATTCACTATTAACTACGACTTTTGCATCAGTAAACTCCTAATTTACTGCTTATTAATAGTTAGTATGGTGGTTTTGTAGCGTTTAAGTTTAGGTATGGGGTAGGATTAAGAAATGTAGAATAAGATCATGCAGAATAAGGCATTAATATGTGCTTTATAAGTACTAATAAACAGCCAATATCCTTGTAATATGCATGCTATGTGTTTTGTTGTGCTATATGCTATAAGTGTTACTGAGGGTGGCCACCTAAAAAAAAATATAAACATCTTGTTCTAAAAATGCATTTTTGTTGCACTCACAACCCTGTCCTTTGATGTCCGAGTCTAAACAATCACATATCTTGTTTAGCAGTCCTCTGTCCTTAACAACAGTGTTACAAAAGGCAGCAAAAGCCCATTTTCTTTTTGCTGCATTTTATTAGACTTCCTGTCACACTGATAACATTCACTGGCTTGTATTAAAAACTGTAGAAAATTAAAGGACTAGCAACAAAATGATGCTCCAAGAAAACGGTGTTCTTTCAGTTGCTTTGAAATTGAGCACAGCCTTTTGTTCACATGGACAGCCGTGGGCTATACTAGTAATTGCATTAGCAGGTGACCTAGAAGTCGCCAGGATGTTCATACGAGTGCATGGGCGGCCCCGGATGGCCATGCTAATCGTCAGAACACCATTAGAAACAGGCTACATGGCAGTGAATGTCCCTCAGGTGATATAATGCATTATTATGTGTGGGCTTCAAATCTCAAATCTGTGTCTGAACCATTAACAGGCTTTGCATGAAGGCAAGAGTGTTTTTTCCCCTCTATAGAACAGCATGTTTGTTGATTTCCTTGCAAAATGAATGACTTTGGCCTCATAAATTAAACGTTACAGCTCATTGCCTCTAATTTCTACATGCAAAACACAATCCTGGAGAAAAAAAATTATGATTACGCCTCATCCAGCTTCGCCACTTCCACTTCTATTAAACAAATAAAAGCACAAGACGCTCTAGATGAAATTACTGTTAGTGACCTTGCAAACATGGAAACAGAAAACACAAAGTGCACTCAAAGGCCAACAAGTGCTAAAAAAAAAAGGAGAAACACATTTGTGTGACATACATTTTGACAAATGATGTGACATTTTGTAGAATAATGTATTGGTGTTCCTAAAGGCTGCAGTATATGAGAATGGTATAAATGAATTAGGACTGTGAATTGATTAAAATATTTAATTAAGTCAAGTACACAATTTGCACATTAATCAGAATAATAATGTATATCAGCAATCACAAGAAAATGTACAGATTTTACAAATATATACACAGACACAAATACAGGTTTTTTCCTAAATTTGGTGAACGCCAAAATGAATATTTGACCAGCCAAATATTTATTTTATCATTTAATGTGACGAATTGCATTCTTCTTGCTGATAGCCAGCTTCTTTAAAACATTGCCGTGAGTGTTTGTGTAAATGCTCTGTGAAGAGTGTCAAAGGTTTCTATTTACATGTTTTTGCAGTGTTGAGCTTTGTGGCCAATTTAGGGGCGATAGAAAGTGTAGAAAGTGCATCACAGCGTGGTATGGGAACAGCACCAGTCATGACTGCAAAGCCCTGCAAAGAGTTGTGTGCTTATCCGAGCGTATCTCAGGGTCAGCTCTCCTGTCTCTGCAGGACGTCTACACCAAACGCTGCAAAGGTAGAGCTACTAAAATCAACAAGGACTCTAATCACCCTGCAAACCCTCATTTCACGCTGCTGCCATCTGGTAAGCGCTTCCGAAGCCTGATGGCCAAAACTGAGAGACTCAGGAGGAGCTTCTTCCCCCAGGCCATCAGACTCCTGAACTCAGTCACTTAACATCACGTGACCATTGATATACTGACATTGCACTGCACTTTCTGTTCTCGTGGTTACTGTGTACTATGTACATACATATTACTATGTAACAACCTGTTATAAACCTGTTTGCACATTATACTTCTTTGTACATTTGTTAACCACATATTTATAAGTCTACAGTTTACTTCACTTTATTCTACTTCTTTATTTTTATTTTTTTCTACTTGATTTATTTATAATTCTACAGATATATATATATATATATATATGATATATGAATTTGCACTGTCCATGGAGCGGACCTGTTTACATTTCACTGCCGGTTGTATATTCTGTATATAACTGTGTATGTGACAAATAAAACTCTTGAATCTTGAAATCTTGAATCACAGACATATCTGTTGACCGAGTGAATGCAATGGCCAATCAGATTTGTTCAAGTTAGTCAGAATCCGCTCCCCACGCAAAACTGAGTTTTCGTTCTGCACACTCACAAATCCTTTTTTATTATAACCAACAAAGTATAAAGAAGAAATTAAAAAATAAGAAATTCATTGCAAAGCTTCATTGATTATAACAGGAGTTTTCACAAGAGTGCAGCTTTGTGTTCCTTGCATTGTAATTGACAGCTTCAGTGATTATAACGGAGGCTAATTACACATTACAAAGTTTCTGGATTGACATCCTTATTTAAATACACGATTGAATCCGATTGACAGTGATAACCATAGCAATGGACAGAACAAAACAATATGATACTTACTGAATGTCAAAGATCTGTGCATTAAGACTTATAAGAAAAAATAAATACATTTAAAATGTCGAATCACATATAAGATTTTTATTTGATTTTAGACAATCTCCTGCAGTACTTAAATATCCTATGATATTTATGAAGTGTGACTAAAATAATTCATCAATTACAAGCTCTACCCCTCTCTCTCTCTCTCTCTCTCTCTCTCTCTCATCAGTTCATTAACAGGTGGCCTAATGCATAGAGTGAGCTGTCAGTTTTAGCGGAGTCTTGACAACCCAACACAGGTCCCCATTACACACACTAAAAGAAGTCAAAACTCCACCATCTGTGATTCTGTTGAGCTACTTATTTATTTAAATAAAAACATGTTACATAAATGCCAGATCAGAAAGTGAAATGTGACTGAAAAATAATTCCTAGGGGCCATGTTTACAAAGTGTCTGCCAAGTACTGCATTACAATAAATTATCTAGTCACAACATGACACATACGACCGACCAGAACTATGCTGCGTGTCATTTACAACTATATGCGTGTCATTTACAACACTTTTGCCATGCTTTATTTTGTCCAAACCAATTTTTATAAAATAGCTTGCTGCTGGGATGTGTCTGACACAGAGGAACATCTTGTAAGAAACTGTAGTCTGCCTCAGCTCATATTCCACTCCAAAGTGTTCAGCTCATCACCAAAATGGCACAATTATCATAGAGAAAGTATGGAAGAAAGTCAACAGTTATGTTGTTTATGTACTATTTGGGTTGATAGTACATTTCCCCAATTAGTAGAGTGGGAATGGGTGTGGGACACAGAGAACCATCTCAGACAATGAAGTGTCACAACTTCATTAACATACAGACCACAGCTGTTACAATAGAAGCAATTTCATTTACATTGAGAGTGGTAAACAATAACAGGATAAAAGGTTTGAGATTTGGATGAGATCTGGGTTCATGCTGTGAAACCAAGGTGCTTCATGTACTTTGTCACTGCTATGAGATCTTCAGCATCCTAATCATTTTTTCTTACAATCTCTATTTGTTGAGCAGGAGCCATAATTTATATTTAGATCCATACATTTATCCAATGACCTACAAAAACCAGACAGTAAGATAAAGAAAAAAAAATGTAAAAGATAATTGCGACTTTTTATTTCAGAATTCTGACTTTTTCCCCACACAATACAGTTTTTCAGAAAATACAGGGAAAAAAAGACAGAATTGGCAATTGCGAGTTTCTTGCAATTTTTCTTTTCAGAACTGTGAGAAAAACTGTCTGAATTATAAGGAAAAAAGTCACAAATACCTTTTTTTATTCCATGGCATCAACAAGCTTCCATAAAAATCTGATTGAGCCATGCATGAATCATCTGCTAAATAAGCATATACAAACACGACGTGAAAAAAAAAAATTCTATTCTTGTGTAAGCAAAACACATGACACATCAACTTTTCCAAATGCATCAAGACAGTCATACAGGCCTTTTTGCAAACACAATGACCCTCCAGCTTTAGCACCATGATAACAAGAGACAGCTCCACTGATCTGTTTTCTGCTTCTGTTCAAGAGGCATTATTGTCCTGATGTACACAACTTGAGCACAATTGTCAGGATGCACTGTGACGCATATGTGATTAGAGTTTTAAGATGCAGCTCCAGCTGTGGCTGATATACTCTTGCACTCTCTAACCAGTGCAAAGGTTAATAAAGTCACAGAGAGACATTTGAATTCAGTCCCTCAGGTGCGCCCGCTGGGCAAGCCACAGCCCGGTCTCTATGAAATCCTCATGGGTCAGTGTATGAGATGTCCAGCTATGACAGACAGTCTCCACGGTTTGTTTTCTACTCTATGACAAACCTAAAGGCTCTTTCATTGGTTTAGTTGAGTAGCTAGTGTTTGCTCTTTTCATTATGTATGATCAACTACATATCTAAAAGCATACACAAAAACAATGTAAAAGCTTTAAACAATAATCAACAGTTTTATACCTTTCGTGGTTGATAAGATTGTTTTATGTTTTGTGCTCACCACCATATGTGTAAGCTGAATTTACTCCAGCATCATTAATCATCACTTTTTTCAGGATACTTTGATAAATATAAAGTTCAAAATATGAATATGGAATATAAATCTTTTGTAATATTATAAATGCTTATACTTTTAATCCATTTAATGCATCCATAAAAACTATTAGGCTATATATTTCTTTTTAATGTTTTTGACAAGAAGTCTGCTTATCAAGCCTGCATTTATTTGATAAAAAATACAAAAATAACAGTATTGTCAAATAGAACTACGATTTTCTATTTTAATATACTTTAAAATCGAATTAATTTCTGTGATGCAAAGCTGAATTTTCAATATCATTACTCGTCTTCAGCGTCACATGATCCTTCAGAAATCATTTTAATATGCTGATTCATTATCAATGTTGGAAACAGTTGAGCTGCTTAATATTTTTTTATAATCTGTAATCTGATTCTTTGATGAATAAAAAAAGAAAGAAAAAAAGAACAGCATTTATGAAAGAAATTAATACTTTTATTCAGCAATGATGTGTTAACCCTTTCACACACAAGTTTAAAATATTCTGGCTGACTCCTCAATGCAAGTTTTTCAAGGCGACCGTTATTTAGACCATATCACTTTATTGTTTCCATGGTGATGCATCATTGCTTGTCACATGACGCGCTGCAGTCACAATAGTGCTGTATGACTGATGATCTGCTTTCATTTCATTTTTTCTTTCAAAATATTCACAAATTTGTTACCTATAGCATGAAAAATCTGATATTCCGATTGTCAAATATGGGCAAGTGGATGTGCTTTGTTGTTTAAACACCTTTAAAACGATCGCGTTAGTTGAGATATGCGCGACACCATTTTCAGTTTGTGCCGCAGTTCAGAGAATCGGATCTATTGGATTTATAACACGTGAATTCATCCACTTCTCCCGAAATACATGAAAGTAAGTGGCTGGTGAACTGGGAGAAGAATGACCCATGACCCTGTCGCCGGTTCACCACTGTTCCTTCCTTGGAGCACTTTTGATAGATACTGACCACTGCAGATCAGGAGCACCCCACAAGAGCTGCAGTTTTGGAGATGCTCTGACCCAGTCGTCTAGCCATCACAATTTGGCACTTGTCAGACTCGCTCAAATCCTTACGCTTGCCCATTTTTCCTGTTTCTAACAACTCAACTTTGAGGACAGAATGTTCACTTGCTGCCTATTTTATATATATATATATATATATATATATATATATATATATATATATATATATATATATATATATATATATATATGAATTAACTCAATAGAAGTTATAGGCTTTGCATCAGAGTTTATTTGGTAAAATTACCAAGAAAAAAGTGTCAATTTCTCCAAACAGGACAAATAAACACAAGTTAAGAGTTCTCTAGAGTAGCTTCATTTTTATTTTTATTTTTTTGCCGCTAAGTAATAGCTAGAAAAGCCTCAGAAGACTTAACATGCTAAAGGTCCTCCGTGATATTCAGGGAACTGTCACTCATTCAAGCAAGGACATCTCAACCGCACACAGTATTTGGTCTCGCTCGGTTTGTCAAGGGCAACCGACTCATTTTTTAACCCTGGGTCATTTGCTCAGTGAGTGTGCATCACTATTCAAGAGCAGCACCAGACAACAGTGTGCTTGGCTAACGGCATACAACAAAAGAACATACAGGTCAAAGTGCTGTCTAATGTGTGAATCAACTAAGGCCATTCTTTCTAACAAATCAGCTCATTGGACTGAATCAGACAAGTCACTTCACTATATGTTTGTATCTGCATCTGTTGTAAGATTTCAGTAGATGCAATCACAAAGACAAATTACTTTTCATTCATTCATTCAAACCTCCTCCCTCAGCTCACATCTGACTGGACGGTGGAATAAAGCTGATTCGAGCTCTGAGGATTACCGATGCTCTAGCTTGATTACGGGCTGCTCTCCGGACAACAGACATCTGTGAGACAAGCTGACAAATCAGTGCAGCCGGATGCACCCTAAATGGAACTCACTGACAGAGGGGAAGAAAAGTGTTTATCAGGAGCTGACCTCATCATGACACAGGCAAACAAAAGCTACAAAAAAACAGTTCAATCAAACGGAAATGGCTCCCGTAACCATAATCATGACCCCAAACATGACTTAAGGGCACACTGCACGCTTCGCTTGTGATATTGCCTCCTTTTGTGTACAGTTGTTTTCCTATTGAGCACAACGACGCCGACTTCAGCTAAAAGCATGTTGCACAAGATTAGCATAAATATTGCATTCTGTGTTACATGTAAGTGACAGGTTCGATCCCAGCAATCGCCACCACCAGTGTGTCCTTGAGCAAGGGACTTTACTCCATGTTGCTCCAGAGGGATTGTCCCTGTAATGTGCACAGTAAGTCGCTTTGGATAAAAGTGTCTGCCAAATGCATAAATGTAAATGTAAGCTAATAAAATAAACTCTAATAACTCTAATAACTCAACTCTTAAAGACTAACTGTGGTGAAAATTTCAGTTTTTAAATGTTGTTTATAGGTCTATGTGGTGTTTTTAATATGCTTTAAGATACCATGTGCAAATTCATAAATCAACACCATTGCTGAATATTTTCTCCTTAAAACTGCAATGAGGAATATAAATTCCTCATTGCGATATTACGTATATTACGATGTTATGATGAACTATATGCCTTTCTCCACTGACGCTCTATGATGTTCAAAGCATTTCTAAGGATACAGATTTTTAGATTGCAGAATGAGACGGCGAGGAGGAACATGGTTTGTGTAACATTAGCAACACATTATTAGCTGCTTGATAACATATTCAAGCATAAGGCTAATCATTATGTAATCATAATGTAATCCATCATGACATGAAAATAATCTGAGGCCTGGAAAAGTTTGGTTCATGTTCTCATGTTGTCGTTTTCTGCACTGCGAAAGCAAATTCACTTTGCATGGACTTCCAAAGGATGAGGACTCAAACTGATACAGTAAAACTGGCGAAATTGTTACTGTTCATATCACTATGTATACAAATGCTGAGGAAGCCTTTGATACTTAAATTCAGATATATTTTGTTTCCGAAACACGCTGTAAACTGTAAACAATTACAACAGATTGGGCCATCTGACCAATTAGAGCAGAGTTGGCTCTCAGACAGCTTTAGAGAGACAGGATACTTGATTGTACCATTTCAGACCCTGTGAGAAAAGAGAGAGATACAGATACAGTACATTTAGTAAACAGATAGGGTGAATTTCCATTTCATAGATTTTTAATATCAGTTGGTGCATAGGGTTGGGTATCGTTTGGGTTTTTTACAATACCGGTGCCAAACCGATACTTTTAAAATGGTACCAGTGCCTAAACGGTGCCTGAACCGATACTTAAAAAAAAAACGACAAAACAATGGTGGATGACATTAAAGAATGTCTTTTATTGGAGAAAAAAATTCTTTAAATTGAACAATTTATTAAAAGTCTAAAGTGTACTTAAATATATAAATATAAATAAATACAAAACAAACAACAAAAAATTTGTAAACTTTATTTACAAATTCACAGTAAAACCTAAGCCACCTAACCCCACTACAATAGGCCTAATTTAACACTAAATAACAGTTACAGAACAGTACTAATAATAGCAAAGTAGTCGTTATTCTTGGTCTGCTACAAACCAGCTTCAAGGTTCAGCTTTATTTTTCAGAAATATGACCATATTCTCTGGCTAAATATTTTAGAACGCATCGCCTTATTATTTCCATGGCGACGTGTCATGCTTCTCACATGACATACAGCAATACACACCGCAATAGTGCTGTATGACAGCTGTATCGGTTTTATTTATTTTTTTATTTTTTATTTAAAATATTCACAAACTTGTTGGCTATCATGAACTATCTGATATTTAGATTTTCAAATATGTGAAAGTGAATGTGTTTTGTCATTTAAAACCCAGTCATGTTATTATTTGATCTATAACACGCGATGGATGCCGCCATGTTAGTTTGCGCCACAATTCAGAGAATCGGATCTGTTGGGTATCCACATCTCACGAAATACATGAAAGTAAGTGACCGGTGAACTGGGAGAAGAATAGAGTAAACTACACTCACCTAAAGGATTATTAGGAACACCTGTTCAATTTCTCATTAATGCAATTATCTAATCAACTAATCACATGGCAGTTGCTTCAATGCATTTAGGGGTGTGGTCCTGGTCAAGACAATCTCCTGAACTCCAAACTGAAAGAAAGGTGATTTAAGCAATTTTGAGCATGGCATGGTTGTTGGTGCCAGACGGGCCGGTCTGAGTATTTCACAATCTGCTCAGTTACTGGGATTTTCACGCACAACCATTTCTAGGGTTTGCAAAGAATGGTGTGAAAAGGAAAATCATCCAGTATCTTGGCAGTCCTGTGGGCGAAAATGCCTTGTTGATGCTAGAGGTCAGAGGAGAATGGGCCGACTGATTCAAGCTGATAGAAGAGCAACTTTGACTGAAATAACCACTCGTTACAACCGAGGTATGCAGCAAAGCATTTGTGAAGCCACAACACGCACAACCTTGAGGCGGATGGGCTACAACAGCAGAAGACCCCACCGGGTACCACTCATCTCCACTACAAATAGGAAAAAGAGGCTACAATTTGCACGAGCTCACCAAAATTGGACAGTTGAAGACTGGAAAAATGTTGCCTGGTCTGATGAGTCTCGATTTCTGTTGAGACATTCAGATGGTAGAGTCAGAATTTGGCATAAACAGAATGAGAACATGGATCCATCATGCCTTGTTACCACTGTGCAGGCTGGTGGTGGTGGTGTAATAATGTGGGGGATGTTTTCTTGGCACACTTTAGGCCCCTTAGTGCCAATTGATTCAAGAGTTTTATTTGTCACATACACAGTTATATACAAATAAAACTCTTGAATCAATTGGCACTAAGGGGCCTAAAGTGTGCCAAGAAAACATCCCCCACATTATTACACCACCACCACCAATTGGGCATCGTTTAAATGCCACGGCCTACCTGAGCATTGTTTCTGACCATGTCCATCCCTTTATGACCACCATGTACCATGTTCTCTAATGGCTACTTCCAGCAGGATAATGCACCATGTCACAAAGCTTGAATCATTTCAAATTGGTTTTTTGAACATGACAATGAGTTCACTGTACTAAAATGGTCCCCACAGTCACCAGATCTCAACTCAATAGAGCATCTTTGGGATGTGGTGGAACGGGAGCTTCGTGCCCTGGATGTGCATCCCACAAATCTCCATCAACTGCAAGATGTTATCCTATCAATATGGGCCAACATTTCTAAAGAATGCTTTCAGCACCTTGTTGAATCAATGCCACGTAGAATTAAAGCAGTTCTGAAGGCGAAAGGGGGTCAAACACAGTATTAGTATGGTGTTCCTAATAATCCTTTAGGTGAGTGTATATAGTTACTATGTACTGCGTATCTGATATAAATAAGACACGTAAGTTAGTAAAATTATAACTGAAAGGATTGTTATTGCCACTTCCATAGTCTTCAATGTGTATTTGAATGTCTGAAACCTAAAATAATCATGATGTGGTTGAAAACTACTAGTTTAGTGCCACTAGGCGCCAGCCAAAGTGTGAAAGCACGTTTGAATTTAAGTGGCACCGAAATGAGGCACCGAAATCTGCGTTCTGATTCGATCCGGTTACATACCAGTTTACATATCGGTTACATACCACAAGTGGTCTTTTAATTTTTTCCAGAGCTTTATATATAGCACTGGGTTTCGGTACCCAACCATATGCATCCCTACTTGTATCTTGTGTGCAGTTATGCACAACAAATCTTTCAGTGGTTACCATGTACCCTGATCATAAAAACAAATAATGTTTTTTCACAGAAAGACTGCAGTAAATAAACTGCTGGTAATACATTTTTACTGTCCAGACTGAGCACAACTCATTTAATTATCAAAATCCGATTGGTGTCTGAGCAGTTACTCACCTTTAATTAACTACAGCACATTTAAAGAGCCAATCAAGATTTCTTGAGAAAAATCACAGACTGATGAAGCAACTTTCCACTGTGCAGTCTTAATGCTCCTTGTGATCTCCATGTTATCAAGTATCCTCTTCCCACTTCCCTTCTTCCCTTTGGCATTTTTCCTTCATTTCCCATCAGCAAGTGAAGCATAGTGTTAAAACGAGCCCTGTGCGTCCTATCCTATAATGAGAGAACCGTGGACAAAAACACCTTTGATAACGATAACAATCTCAGGTGGTATTTAACAGAGGCGGTACGACAGAACAACACATGCCTGCGGGATGTGCGTGCAAAAACTTCCAGCGTTAATTGTCAGGCAAGCACACCGTAATGAGACGGTCCAAAATAAATTAGCGGGGTAACACTCGGCTCGCAAGTGTGACTCATGAACTTTTGAACTAGTGAACAGGGCACAAAGAAGAAAAGACAATAGTATGAAGGCGGTATTTTTTATAGCACTCAGACTCCCTGCTGATCTCCAGTGCAGAGCTGTGTGAAAATGGGAAGAGAACGGGTAAGTTACAGCACTGCAGTTCAGATGTACAGAATAACTCAGCAGCTGTTTGCACAGCAATCACCCATGAGCATTCAAACAAGACTCTACTGTACTCGCCATAAACTGGATCCTGTTAGAGGCCATGCTTTTGAAGGCTTCAAAGAGGAGGGAAGCATGTTTAATTGGCCATGAGCAGATGGAAACTGTGGACTCGTACTACATAATGCTCATAAAATGAGCATTACCAAATTGTCAAGCAGGTTTCTCAAAGGTTTGTGACAAGGTTTCTCAGGTTTCTATTCGTCATCCAATTTGGTAGCCCATTTGTAGCCCTGCCCCAAACTCACACCATTGGTTGAGTCATTGATGCTGTTGTTGGGCATGTTTGGGGTGTTCAAAAAAACCAATGTTTTCATAATGTCTCTTTCAAAGAAAGCCAGCGCATTTGATGGCCATATCCGGCAGCCATTTTGGGCACGCAAGACCGACTCCTATCAAAATACTGAAATCTCAAAAACTGCTTGCCAAACTCACATATAAATACCATGAACTGTCCTATGAATGTTGTTTTTATGGGAATGGAAACTTCTAATGGCAGCTACAGTACGATAAATTTACCAGTTTCGTGATTAGCTTCTTTATTTGAAAGGCAGGACTTTTTTCATCATATTGTGCTTTCTCCCATTCATAGTAACATACGTGCACTGAGTTGGTATAGACTTACAGTCTTTATTCATAGTCATAGGGTTTGCACTTGTGGATATTGACGGACAAATTGTTTAGTAATTTAAGTTAATTAAGCAGAGATTAAAAAAGTTAAGTAGTTAAAAATTCACAATTCTTTATGGAATATTGCAATGTTTATTAACGATTAATCCGTGAACATCATTATCCAATCAATTCATGATTAAGTAAATCAAGTCCAAGTTTTTGTTTTTTTTCCCCATTCGAGAAGCTGTTTCACTCGGATATACATCACAATAGAAAGAAAAGACCAGACATTCTTTTGTGTTCCACATAAAAAAGTAAATTATATGGGTCTGAACAACATGAGGGTGAGTAAATAATGGCAGAATTTTCCTTTTGAAAAGTTCTGCTAATTTAACTTTAAACCTAATTTTATATTAGACATACCCTTAACAGACATAGACGTGTTTTTCTTGCTTTCTCCCTAACTCTACAGCACATTACACTCCACATTTCAAGTGACAAAACTCCAGAACACACAAACCTGGCTCTCACAACTTCACTAGCAAAGCCAAACAATAAACGTGGTATTTCCACATAGTGATCTTCCATAAACCAATGTTCACATTTGCTAATTGAAACTGGGTTTCAGGGGAAGAATTGGCTACATTTCTTTCTCTCAGTAAGACAGCACAACACTGTTGCTCATGCCAACAAAAACTGGAGGTCCGTTCTAAGTCTCTGCCAATGACAATGCAATCAGACAGTTCAGATGGGCGTGAAAACCGGACTCTTCACTTTTAATGGATTTTGGAGAAATAGGACTCTGGCAGGAGCCACTAACTCAGTTATCGTAAAACTGGAGGAGGCAAATCTGAGATGCTTTGATTATTTCTTTCTCTAAGACTTGTGTCTTTGACGTAAAGTACAGAGGGGCAGTTTATATATATGGGAATTAGGGGTTTGAATACATTAAATTCCCAAAACTAAAATATTTATTTGAACTACCCTCTGTTAATATTTCAATAATTTAACAACACATTCATATGGTTTTATTTTTATATCATTTATTTATTTTAATTTGACATTTTTAAGATTTAATCAGCTAGCTTTTCTTCAACTCTTGAACTCCAGTTTGGGAACACCTGAACTAGAGCAGTGGCTCTTTCTTAATCAGGGGCCAGGGCCCACAGGGCCTTAGCAAACTTCCAAGGGAGCTGCAGGATGACTTTAAATTAAAGTATTTGAATTAATAAATGATTGTTAATATATATAAAAATAATCAAATTCTAAAGCTAAAAAGCACATGAAAAAAATAAATAAACAAAACCATATTTCTCCCCTATATTTCCCCCCATAATCAGAAGGCTCAAAAAAATAGCACAACATTTCGACAGGACCAAAGAGCCACAACACTTTTTAAGGAAATCAGCCGAAGAATGGTTTTCTCTGTATGGTATTTTAAAATCCCAAAAACACATTTCACCTAAAATAAAATAAAATACTTGAAGTTGCGGTATGTAGAATTGACACCTCGTGATTGAAATGAGTACTGCAGTCCAAATTCAAAATACTGGAGCTCGTTGTTTCCCTTCCCCCTCCTCCTCAGACTCAGGTTGCCAGATTGAGGACACGCAACAGGAGCGAGCGCAATTGAAAATGAAAGCCACACTGGAAGTTGATGAGTTGATTTATCCGCGTTTTAATATGCTCTTGTTCATAGAGATTTATTGATGGATGCTGAGGCTTTTTAGGTTGGGTCGATCTCTGATCCAGTTTGTTTGCTGACTTCCATGGCAACAATACACTGCATGTTTTTTCCGCCAACTGGCAACCTATGGTGTCGCAATACTATTGGGTAAACTGGCGGTGTGCGGTATCGCACAGACCAAAACAAAAACAGACATTCCGACACGGAACGCACATTTCAAAGTAAAAAAACTGGCTTTTCTAAAAAACAAGTAGGTGAATGTAGCATGTTCCCTACATATCTGCAAGTATAGTATGGTATTTTTATGCGTTAGTAAAGTGAAAAACTTACATACGGCACCTTTAAAGGGATAGTTCACCCTAGTGTTGGACGGTATGACCAAAAATGTATATCACGGTATTTTTCTAAATTTTTATTTTTTTTTCCCCTATGCATGACCAGGTATTAACCACATTTTCCAATGATTGAGAGAGGAATTACTGCATTAGATTGACTAGAATGCCCTATTTTACTGTCATGATGAGTGAATATTGTAGAAAAATTCCACACTAGAGTTAATACAGGTTTGCAAAACCCCACAAAATGACGCTGTGGGGAGACAACAACCAATAAAACACAAGACCTGCAACACGCTCATTACAGACACATGAATATTAAAATATGACCAAGGAGAGAATTGAGAGAGTTGAGGGCACATTAAGCATTTTGAAAATCTAACTCTATATAACATTAACAACAAACTGCCAAAACAAGGGAGAAACACGGAAGAACATTTAAAAGGTCTAACAATATTTTCAATACTTTAAAGAGCACTCCTCTGAACAAATGACACGCGCAAGTTAAACACAGAAAGAATAAAGCAGTTACTTTTTTGCCCAGTCTATTTATTTATTTTGTCAGTCTATTTATTAACTTGCATCGTTGACGTCCGTGTAGCAGAATATAATCTATGGTGTCATCGCGGTCATGATGTATCAGTGTCCTTGGCATACATTTCATTTGAAGAAAACGAGATGAAATGTGTGCATACACGCTGCCATTTCATTTTTAGAGCATTAGAGTATATGAAATAGGTCCATAAGAAACTTAAACGCGCTCGCTCCGGTCTGTATCTGATCTATATGATCCATGTGGAAAATGTTAATCTCATCATGGAGCTCCGCGCAGAAACCGCTCTCATGCACGCGCTGCGTGAAGTTTGAATTCTCGCTGTAATCAAGGGCTGAATCCGAAATCTCCCCCTACAACCTCAAATAGGACATTATTTGAAGGGACGGCCATTTGTAGTGGTGTCCGAAACCACAGTGGACGTTTTTGAGTGCACTCATTCAATCCTACATTGCACCTCAATAATGAGTGTACAGCCGATGTGTACACTCGTTATTGTGTATAACGGAGCAGAGCGGCTGTCCGACTTCACTCACTCCTTCAAGTGACCAATATAAGTGGATAACGCAGGGAATAGTGAATGCGATTTCGGATTCAGCCTTGCAATCTCAGCTGTGCTCTCACAACAGTGCAACAGTGAAAAGGGACCCCTCTCAGACAGTGCCGCGCTGCGCCGCGTTCCGAACGTTGTTTAAGCGACATATACCAGTATTGTGGTATAATCAAAATTCATATCATAACAAAAACGAACCGGTATACCGCCCAGCACTAGTTCACCCAAAAATGAGTTATATTAAAAATGTCCTGGCTCTTCCAAGCATTATAATGGCAGGGAATGGCAGCCCAAAATTTGAAGCCCAATAAAAGGTATCCATCCATTATAAAAGTAATCCACACAGCTCTAGGGGGTTAATAAAGGCCTTCTGGGAGCAAATAGATGGGCTCTTGTTAGAAAAATATCCATATTTAACATGTTATAAAGTAAAATATCTAGCTTCCGGAGCGACGATGACATCGGATGTAGTGTAAGTGCTTTGAAATGCGAGAGGCATTACACTCTCTTTGTAAATTGAATACAGAAGATGGTCCGCCTGGAAGCTAGATATTTTACTTTATAAAGTTTTAAATATGGATATTTCTCTTACACAAACCCATCGATTCACTTCAGAAGGCCTTTATTAACCCCATGGAGCTGTATGGATTATTTTTATAATGGATGGATGATTTTTTGGTCTTCAAATTTGGGGCTGCCATTCACTGCCATTATAAAGCTTGGATTAGCCAGGACATTTTTTAATATAACTTCGATGGTATTCATCTGAAAGAAGAATGTTATATACATATACGATGGATTGAGGGTGAGTAAATTAAAGGATCAGTTTAATTTTTGGGTGAACTATCCGTTTAATGACAAGGGAGGAAGGCATCACAATGTATTATCTTCTTACCAAACAGTAGATATACTCATTTGCTTAAGTGCCTTGCAGTGTAGGTATGCAAGGTATATTTTGATTGACATTTATGGCCTCTCTGTGACTGCAAGAAGCAAGCTTTAAGACCTTGAGCTCAGCACAGGAGCTGTACTTATAGTACAGGCCAACATATCCCATAAATCCAGCCAAATGCTTCTCAACAAGATTAATGCGTGCATTAATACCTTACAGTAATACAATTCCTCATACAAATCCTGTTAAGGCATAAATGGAAGTTTATGTTGGAGACAACACCCTCTTATTTCATTCCAAGGCCAGAATTTTAACACAGCTGAATCAGATTTACATCAAAGGTACATTAATGATGATTAATCATCAAGGATGAGCTGCTGTTCAAACTCTTTCAGGTTATCATCGCTGCCCAGCTGTCCTGTCTGAGTCCAGCAAAGCAACATGATGGCACCAGCCTCGGGACTGATGTTTACGTGAGGACTTTGCCAAGTGCTAAATTTATGCACCCCTCTCTAGCTGCAATAAACCTGAGTTTACACTGCACCAGCTGAATACAGTGATCTGTTAGGAGATTAATACAGTCCAGATAGAGGTGCTATAGTATCTCTATAAATATATGATTCATGCATGTGGGTGTATATAGAGACAGAGCCATAAAAGAGGCTCATCAGCATCTTAAGTGCAAAGCCCCTTTAAACCTGTATTGATCTTAATGTCTACTGCAAGTACGACTGTTAATAGGCTACTGTAAAGAGAGCGCATGCAATTATTATAAATCATATGTTGTCATATAAAAACATTATTACCTTGTATGTGCTGGTTAACAACACTCTCCAACCTGTCTAGTCTCTCTATAATCCTCAGCGTTTCTCCTCTGTTGTCATCATCAAACTTTTTCTCATGCATCCTCCCTGCAACTTTGACGTTGCCGTTATTAGACACATAATTGGTGATCCATCCGACGTAGAGCAGACACAAAATATTGGTCATGCCGCTTAAAATCACGCACGTGGACACCAAAGTTTTGGTTCTCCTCGTGCATGCCATCGCAACATCCCCACGTGCGCAGCGCGCGCAGAAACAGGCACAAATCCTTTACGCGTCTGGCGGCGGTTCTGCTCTCATACAGCCCGGCGGAATGATCTCCCGTATAACGTTTCGGCTTTGCGTCTCCAGCACATCTTATGTGACAGGAAGCTGGAGCTGTTCGGATATGTGCGGATGTCTCTCGCGCTCGTCCGCACTGTTTGACAGCGGGTTTACAGCTCAGCAGCACGCGCACGGCTTGTTTGACGGCGTCATGAGCCAGGGGACACGCGCACCATGTTGCAGCGCGCGCTGATGTTTTTGACAGCCAATGAAGTTAAACAGCAGTAATGGTTTAGGCCAGCTGGTTTTTACTCATATTTTACATTCGACATAAAGTGGGGAATACCAAATTGTTCACTATGCAAAAATGTAATGCTAATTTTATTCGCCTAATTTGGCTAGCTTCTTCCAAGCGCCAAAATGATTGGACACACGGCCTTTGACAATCAGGGAACATTAACAGAAACGTTTTGTCCTCGTTTTCAAAAACGGTAAACAAATTTGTTTTGTAATCCTAACTTTTAAATATTCATGAATATTTCTGTTCATATTTTGACGTCATACGTTAAACACATTGCTCCCTGCTGGGAAATAAAACGCTAAACCAGTCTAGGCTGGACTTAGCTGGTCTCCCAGGCTTTCCAAGCTTTTGTTCAGCTGGTTTCAGCTGGTCTCCCAGGCTTTCCAAGCTTTTGTTCAGCTGGTTTCAGCTGGTCTCCCAGGCTTTCCAAGCTTTTATTCAGCTGGTTTTAGCTGGTCTCCCAGTTTCAACAGCTAAGACCAGCCTGGTCAGCTAACAAAACCCCTCTACATAATGTACACAAAATCACCAATTAAACAAACCCTCTTTAAAACTAAAGCATTCTAATGAAAGTTTTAATTATTAATGCACGTTTCTGAGTTTATTGTGTGCAGTTAATCTCTACAATGTTATTCCACAATGTTATTTTTGCTGTTTCTAGTACAGTTGCTCCTTTTCAGATGACATACCTGCACAAAAAAAAAAGCGTCGGATTTACATGATTTAATTGTGTACATCTGTCCCACATGAATCAATTAAGTTAAACAAACATAATTTGTTCATGTAACTTCAACATCATAGAATTAATACATTTTAAGTGACCCAATTAAGTAGTCTCAAAGTGAATTTTATAGGCTATGGCTCCCTGACATGATTCAGGAATTCAATATCATATATTCATTCATCCACTTCAATTTCATATATTTTAATGTTACACAACTGAATTTAAATACTGCACTAGCTAGTCGACAAACTTTTAGCTAGCAATAGCACACATTAGCATCTTAAAAGCTACGCATTAAAAGCTCCTTCAGCAAAGTTGTTATGACATAAGTTGTATAGTCCACAGCAGAGGTCTTCAACCCTGCTCCTGGGGACCCACTGACCCACTTACATTAAGTGTACCATACTGATTCAGGGTAAGACAAAAAAACTGTTTGGAAAATGGATTCATGTTATACATTCTCATTATATAATTTTTGTAAATCTTGAACACAAAAAAAGTTACGGACAGCAGCTTTAATTAAGCAGTTTGAACAAGCATCTTCCCCCTGTCTTTGCTCATGGGAGCCACACATTTTTTGACTCACTCTTACTTTTCAATCCACCATTCTGGTATGAAACAGTCACTTTTAACAATCCAGTCAATTCCAGATGGATAAAATCAAGTATTTCCCTACAAAATTTCTAGTTGATTATTCAAATACATCAGACTGCATTAGTAAAATGGGTTAGAAATACATTTTATGTTCACTTTAAAGTTATGAAACAGTTACAGGATAGCATATATGCAAGTCAATCAAGCAATCTTGACATAATGTCTTGATAGATGCTTAATAGTTTGTGATTTACTATATGAAATATCTGACAGTGCTCTTTAAAGGTACAATCTGTAAGTTTTTGCCGCTAGAGGTCGCATTTTCAGAACGATAACAAAGGCGAAGCTTGATGTTGCTATGAAGGAGAGTGGAACAATGGGAGATGTCGTTTTCACCATCCAAAAATATATGGAATTCACAAATCATGTTCACGGATGAGGCATTTTTTGTATTACCTGTATATTTGATCACACTATTTTATGTCATCGTTAATGCTGCGCAGTTTTACGCATTTAAAACAATCATACTAAAAGTTAATTTGAACGGACCCACAGTATTTGCAAGTAATAGCTAAATATTTTTGTTCACTGCCACTTTCTTTTGTCTCAAGGCCAAAGTACACTTTGGCCGTCCCAGTCCATACAACAGCGCATGCACGAGTGAATTGAGTGTTTGAAAACAGCGCACGCCCGAACGAGTCTTTCCTGCACTCATGGTCAAAGACGTATAGTTTGAAAGGCTTGCGCACGCATCTATACCCGGTAAGTATACCCGGGGCTTCAGTTGATCTACGTTTATGTTTTTTGTGCTTTTCTGTACTCTCCAATGGTTAATTGTGATCCATGGTGACTGAACGACACAACAGCAGTGTGTGTTGCCATGGTTTCTACATGTGGGTATTACGTAATTTATAGGCGACAATGACAAGGGACGAGCCATCATTTAAAATAGGAAATTTTCTGGGTTTACAAATCCTTGGGAACTTGGGAAAAATTATGTAATTACACAACTGCATGAAATATATCACACTGTGCAAGTGGTTTTTGAATATTTTATTACAAAAATCTTACATACTGTGCTTTAACATGTGATTATTTTCTTAGGGAGATTAGGTATTTTAATGAATGTCTTTAAATATTTAGAGGATTTCTGTTTTGAAGACAAGGGGGGGGTCCAATTCCCTTCTCTGTTATATCCTCTTAAATGGTCAGGTTGTAACTCAAATGAAAGAGTGCAATCGAAACAGCCTTCAAAGATGCTCCTCATCAGCCTCCCCACTCCATTCAGGGCTTTCAGGGTGATCAAGCGAGGAGAAAAAAGCATTAGAGAAACATTGTGTTAACAGATGGAATCAAGAGCAAACTACCCTGAGGCGCTGGCTTTGATCTTTGTATTTGGCGTGCCAACTTACTCTTTCACCTGTTTAGTTTACCCAAATGTACACAGAGACACCAGCAGGGCCACCGCTGCATGAAATGATGCATGAAATATGAATGGACACTGAAATATTAAAGGACAGAGAATTTCTCTGTAGAGACCAAAGCCTGTAATTATACTTCAAAAAAATGTAGGGGATCTAGACCAAGCATCTATGAATGATTGATCTTAAAAGAGAAAATGTCACAGTTTGTTTTAGATTTAAAGGTGTCATGAACTGGCTTTTTACATTTTTTATACTGTTGTATGAGGTCAACTTTACATTCAAAAACATCATAATGAATAAGTAACAGGTTATTTTCTACCCTGGTTTTGAGGCTTTCTCCTACACGCCCGGTTTTTATGGGCGTGCCGCACTGAAGGCTTGGAAGTAAACGCCCACGGTTAGGATTGGATAAGATTTGCATATTTAATGAGCTTCAGCTCCCCTCCCCTATCAATACATGTGGAAATTGTTTTGAAAGCGTGTGGGAAAACGGCAACCAGAATGAATCGCCCACAGGGTTCTGTTCTGGTTCTTCTGTTCTGGTTCTGTCAGGGTTCTTCTGGTTCTGTTCTGAAAACTTACAGAACAAAAATCGCCACACAGTTGTTTTTATCAAACAAACACAATGATTTATCTGTCATCCACCCGCGATTGATTGGAATGGTATTTTTTTATTACTTGGCCTGCCCGAATGGTGGATATAAGGGCGAACCGTGCATCACACACACCTACACACACACACACACACACACACACACACACACACACACACACACACACACACACACACACACGGCAAGTACGTTGCAGACAGCATGATCAAAACTTCTGCAATTGTATTTTTCCTTCAAATATCAAGTTAAGAGAGTGAGCAACGCACATCAAGAAAGGAATGTTATTTTACTATTTAAGACTTGCGTTAGCTGCGGGACGTTGGGCTTTGCGAGCCCTGGCTCATACATGTCCGAGTCTGATCCCGAATCGCAATGAACCAGCAACACCACAAATAAAGGATTCTCCAGCCTTTGACAGCGTGCTAAGGTATATTCTGTTAGACACATACACACAATAGATATCAAACGATCTGTAACAATGCAATACTATCATATATAAAAAAACATTTACTCACATTAGTGTGTTGCTTCATTCATTTAATTTCATCCTGTCTGCAAATCCAGTCTCTTGTTTACAAATGAATCCGTGGTGAAATGAAGGAACAAACGTGCATGAGCTGGATCTTCATTAAAAATAAAGTTCATCCATGCATTCATAATATTGGAATAGGAATGAAGCTTATGCGGTATGTTTATTGCTTAGAAGTTTGATCCGGTTTAGCTCTATGCAGGCCTGTCATGTCAGGCACGAGTCGGTGGGCGTCTTATGTTGAGGCGGTGTTTCAGCATACGATGACGTCAGGTGTGGCATATTCTGAGATTGATCGTTTGCTGGGCCTGGTGTCAATGAAAGCTTTTCTTTGACTAACAAGGAAGTTTTCAGCTCTAAAACTTACAGGATATTCTGCAAGACCAAGACCTTTTATATATCAAAAGCTCAAGGGAAAGTTGAGTTCTCAATTCATGGCCCCTTTAACAAAGGCATGGCAAAAAAGGTGAGAACTTACAGCGTGTCTTCTAGGAGATGCGAAGACCTTGAGTCTTTATCTACAATATTCTGCTCCACCTGCTGAAATAATCGGATCGCTTTAGAGAGCACCTACAGTTTTTGAATCGCTATTTCGTTTTGTTTTACACTAAACTTATCTGTACATCCTTAAAACAAGATAAATGTACTCTGCACCACCTGGTTACTGACACATCCAGCCGTGACTTCCCGTGGCAATGTATTTAAGCATGGAGCCTATGACTCAGCTATGCATAAGATCAATGAGACAGAATACGCTCTGTTCTGTCTGCCACAGCCCCCACTGCAGTGAGATATTATTGGGCTGTAATTTAAAATGAGAGGTCTAGGGTATATCGGCTATGTAACAGAAGGAAGGAGACACTGCCTGGAATATCAATACCAATGTTGGTTCTTGCCCAGAAGAGCAATGTGAAATTTCCTTAATCAGAATCCCTAGTCCTGATGCAGAGCATGCGATGCATTAATCTGATTGCTTTTCAAGAGAACCTAGTTGACCTACTTGGTGAATGTTGAAACATGTGGAGGATTATGGTTGTGCAAAAATGGGGTGGGAAATCACACAAATCCACTAAGTATTGTTTTTAGGAGTTAAAAACTACTGTTTTTTTTAGACAAAAGCCTCGTTTCCACTAAAATTACCCAGAACAATTTGTCCCAGGAACTTTTTTTTTCCCCCAGACCTGTTGCCGTCTGCGTTTCCGTCGCGGTCTAAAGTGCACCGAAGATTAGTCCAGTGATGTAGGACTGCGTGCAACTTTCCAGTTCCCTCTGGATTTCGTCC
Organism: Paracanthobrama guichenoti; assembly: GCA_018749465.1. NCBI lineage: Eukaryota > Metazoa > Chordata > Actinopteri > Cypriniformes > Gobionidae > Paracanthobrama > Paracanthobrama guichenoti. The sequence continues at coordinate 13,226,885 of CM031967.1, read as the reverse complement.
TCCATATAAGCTTAATAAAGCCTGAATCTCATCGTCAGTCCATTGGTCGCATTTTTTAAACTCCATCGTTGATTGGAATAGCAATACCCACCCCCAAAAGTTCTTGAACTTTGAAAAACTACTTCATCGCGAGCAGGGAATTTTTACCCGGAGCTTAATTTAGACCACTGGTCCCTGCAGTCGAAACACACACCAAAGTCCCTAGTTCCTAGGGAAAGTTCCTGCGGTGGAAACTTTGTTCCTTTAAGGTCACACGGAAGTAGCAAAATAATTTTTCATCCAGATTGTGATGTACATCTGAATGTTTATTCAAATTAAATTAGATTATCGAAAAGGAAAAAAATGTAGGGCGGGGACTTCTGGGTTCGTAGGTTCTGTGGATTGGTTTTTGATTGGATTTTGAGATGTGGCCATTGCACTCAAAAATATAGGCAGGTGAATGTGAGCTTGCAGAGGCGGGGTTTAAGTGGATTAAATGACTGCACACATCACCAGAGAAAAGTCAGTGGAATATTTTGATTAAAGATTCGTGTGTGTGTGTGTGTGTGTGTGTTATATGGAGAGAGTGCCCAGAAATATAGCCTACAGCATGAATGAATCATTCACATGTATTTAGAACAGTGTTACTTTATTATTATTCAGATAATTGTATAGTTTGATATTTTGAATTAGTTTTTATTTCTTACATTTTTAATAATTTCTTTTAATATTAAATGCTAATAATAAAACGTTTATAGTTTTTCATTTTTAACTAGTTTTAGTTATTTCAGATTTATTCACAAACCTTCATTGTTTATTAAAGACAGAGAAATGCTACCTTGAATATAATAGAAATTCTATATTTGGATTTTAAAATATATTGCCCTCTACTTTTTCAAAGTGTAGCTTGACTATTGCTTAATAGCTTTTAATAATGATTAGCCTGGCAAGTTACAGTGTTTAAGAAGCTTCTCCAATACTGCATTAGATGTCATTTTAGATAGTGGAAGGATTTGGGATTGCAAATGTAGGTTTTCACATTGCAAAAATTGAGAATGCTGATGTTGGGTCATACTGTCCTGGGGAGAGATTTTTAGTGAATTAAGCTATGGTCAGATCAATTCAAAAGGCGTCTGAGCTCATTTACCAGTGAAAGATTTTTGTCCATACTCTGATAACAGTGGGAAAGCATGCTCACTTTCAGCGAGAACAAGACACGCTACTCATAATCATCTTTAGCTACAGTATGCATTTCAGAAATAATGCACAATACAGTGAGACTATGCATGTCAACATTTATGAAACGCATACTTATTACAGATGCAAAGTTACTTGTATCATATTCAGTGGAATCTCTCGTGCAAGTCTACATTCTCTGATACGAAAATCTGTGTGCTTAGTTTGTATTCATGTTCCTGGCAGTTTTAAGATAAGAGAATGTTAGAAGTTCCTGCCTGAGAGAATCCATTACCTCAGAATCCAGAGAGTCCGGCTTTCACCCCATTCAGACAGTATGATTACACTGTCATCGTGGTACAGCATGCTTGTGATAGCGCATGCTATATAATTTCATATTCTCTAAGAAAAATGATCAGGGTTCCCATGGTCATTGAAAATTTGATTTTCATTTTTAAGCAACCAGAGAAGAATGTGTGTCCTTCAATAAGAGCTCTGCTGATTGAGGATGAATATTTTTTACATTGAGTGTATAATAAATAATTCAGGCAAACGCTAACAATTCATCCAATGGAGGCGAGTTTGCAGAACCCAAGGGCAGCCTTTTAACTTAAATCTTAACATAAAACCCAACAAGGTTACGCCACGCCACGCCACGCCACGCCACGCCACGCCACGCCACGCCACGCCACGCCACGCCACGCCACGCCACGCCACGCCACGCCACGCCACGCCACGCCACGCCACGCCACGCCACGCCACGCCACGCCACGCCACGGTTACATGCACAATACAATACAAGACAAGGACACATGGCAAACACAAGAGCTTAAATACACAAGGACTAATGACAAGACAAGGGACACCTGTGAACACTGATTAACCAATGAACCAATGACATGACACAACACATGAGGGCATGGGAATCACATGACAAGACCAGGAAGTGCATAGCAGTGAACAAAGCAAACTAAGAAACATGACAGTGAACATGACAACTGAGGGTGTGTCTCATTCAGTTCCCTAGCTCCCTCTTGAATCAGTATATCATGTACACGGGTTCGGGCACTGGTAAGGACAGTAAAACTCGCTGGCTCACTGCACATTGGGACACTGATGACTCTATTTCCGGCGATGTGACATCGTCTTCATTGTACAACATCATTACTGGTATTTATGAACAACAGCAGAGCTGATATCTTTCTGAAATTACTTGTAATGTTATTAAAAGTACATTATGATAAATACTTTTCTTATTACATATACGTGCAACATTTCAGCCGTAAATAAATTATAAATGTTAGCTAGATTGTGTTCATTACCTGTCTGAAATATCATTATCTGAAATATAATAAAATAGTGGCTTCTGTTTTTAAAAACACATATAGCGTGTCATTACACATATACTACATTATGTGTAGTGAGTTGGCTCACGTGATTTGAGTTTCGCTCTTCAGAACTTCCGTTAAGGGAGCATAGTGACCATCGATGCACCCTGGTTTTTGCAGTGCATTGTGGGACTTTTTAGGGAGCAAACATTTCAGTGCACTTGAAGGATCCTGTGACTGATCAGTGCCCTGACTACTGAACTAGGGAGCTGATTGAGACGCACCCTGAGAAACGTGACAGTGAACATGGCAAACGAAAAACATGAAACATAACCAAAACACCCTTTGACACAAACATTATTGCAGTATATTTTTCAGTCAGGTATATTTTTCATCAAGTTAATTTGGTTCAAAGGCATTCAGCAGATAAATTTTTTATAGGATGAGGAACTCAATAAAACGTCCACTTTGTGGTAATGTACTCTGTAAAGAGTGGACGGGAGAGCTAATGCGTTTAATCAAGCGAGGGCCAAATGTCGAAACTAAAATAAGAAATGGTAAAATGCATTCAACAGAAAATTATGTTCTTCAAACACTGGCACAATTACCAAGAATGAGGCAGTGAATCATAACATAATCTGATAAACACAAAATGGATATTTCAAGGCTCTTTTCATCTTACACCATGCATCACTAATCATCTGCTTTCATTTCTGACATGCTTTTTCTTTCAAATATTATAATGCAGAAAGCAACAAATAGCTAAATGTTTCCCCCTCAACCAAATACATCCAGTTGAATTGATAAAATCATTTCAACTCCGAAAGCCATTGTTGTTATATCTCAAATTATCTTACATAACAGTTAAATTACATAGTTGAAGGCAAATACAAGGCTGATGTAATATTGTCCAGTGATTATGTAATGATGACCTAGCGATTTCATATATGCTATTTATGGGTAAACAGCTTTCTGTGAAAGCATGTGCAACAGCGTACAGCAAATGAGACTATGTAGAAACACTCAGCAAGCACTTTAAAAACCATGTTGCTTGATAAAATATTAAGAAGCCATTCAGAATCATATTCCATGCCAGCTGGAAGACTTTATTGGGTCCTTTCAGTGCCTCACCTAATATGTTGCAGAGCCAAATGTCAAATTTGTTTAGGCTCTAGTATCAATGTGTGTTTGTGTGAGGATGTGTATGAAAGAGTTGCTTTATTTTGGCTCCTCAAGTACTCGGCAGATGAGGTGTTTGTTTTATAAACATGTCTCAAGACTCTTGACATTCGCTGTGGCTTTCATTGGTGAGTTCATGATTCATGAATGAGTCATTCATTCATTTGAGTCTTTTTTTTAATGAATCGGTTGGTTCAGTTTATAAACCTGCTCTGTGCTGCAGCATCGTAAGCCTATGTAGATTATAGAAACTCTTTTTGTCTCTAGTAGTCTCTCCAATCCAGGCTTATACCTACAATGCTTTTGGAAAACTCAGCCTAAAACGATTAATTTGTGAACTGGACTGATTCTTGATTTTGTGTTCAGCTCATTGAATCAGTGATTTGGTTGCAGTACTGGATTGGAAATTTAAGTCAATAAGTACTTTTCATCTTACAAAACTATTGTGTGGCTTTAGAAGACTTGGAACATAGCACATAAAGCATATTAACTACTTATATTTTATGGTGAATTTGTGTTCATTCATTAATTGCATATATAGTAAGCAACCAGCACATTATTAAATGCTTTTCCTTTTGGGTTACGCAGAAGAGAGAAAGTCGAACAGTTTTGGAATGACATGAAGGTGAGTAAATAATTAAATAATTGTGCCATTGTATCTTTTTCTATCATAGTCTGTGTCAGATGTTATACTGCCTTCACAGTTTATTTGCTGCTAGCTCTGGCATGTTTATAATAAATTCCACCTGTAAACATCTTCTGGACAATTTCATCCATAATGGAGGAATAACATTCAGGCCAAACACAGAGTTACAGGATAACAAGAGGGATTTCTGCTTTGAAAGTCTGAAGCGTGACAGACCTTGGCTTCTTGCTTCTGCACTAACAGCTTCTTGCATGGTTGTATTATTATATGTGCAGTATTTGCATTGCGCCTGGTGTAAATGTAAGGTAGCCATGTAAGATTTTTAATTATGATGGCATGATTGCAGGGCAAAGCCTCAACCCCCTGGCAGAGAATGATGTCCAGTCTCTCATCCACTCCACGGGATTGTTACTGCTCAGCAAAGCATTGCTAGGAACAGAAAGTTCCTGCTATGGTGGACAAGGGAACTCTTTCACTGTTCCTTGCTCCCTATTGCCATATACAGCGGGTTTATAACTGAGCCTGAGTCTTGGTTCCTTTACAACTACAACATTATGATTCTTTACTGAATAATGTGGTGGATCTGCAGTTTGTCTTGATTAGGTTTGTAATTATGATGATGCTGATGAGCTACTGCGCCAACAACCACATTCGTGGTGGATATGGTTTCAGGACTAATGTAAAAATAGTGCACCTCCAATGAGTAAATATAAGCTTTATAAAGACCATTGGTAAGGCTTTGTCTCTTATTCAGTGAAGCAGCTGTTTTGCCATCACAGTAAATATACATTTTATGTGCAATTCTAAATACTTTTATATTAATTCAACTATAGACCATACGAATTTTGGTAAAGGTTTTGGCACTTGCTATGTAAACACACCCAAAAAATGTTTACATGATTTGAAAGGGTTAAATGGGCGGACAATAATGACTGCATTATGTCATATCATATCTTACCTTACCTAAATCCTATGAGATCAAGTAAAGATGAAATAATCCTAAATGTGACAAAGTTGTTTCTTATCTATTCTAAGATCCAGTAAACTGTTTTTGTTGTTATTTTTATCATGATCTTATGACGAGACCGATTCCTGAGGCATAAATGGGCATTAGAATCTCATCACAGTCCGAACAGAAGCTACGGAGATTAAGATGTGGCATTTTGTATTTTATTACCTGATTTCAGAGCTGCTTGTGGCCTCAAACACACAAAACAGGGCAGTGAGTCCTCAGGATGGATTAACTCAGTTCTGCCTCTCTCATTAACTCCATCCCAGACAGCAAGGCACTGCTTCAGAAAAGAGCTCTGAGCTCTATGAAGCCATAATTATCATCTCTACAAAGAGATTATGTGCTGCATGCAGAGATGGGAGGCAATGGGCTGTAAACTCAAATCATTAGGCAGGCAGAGATAACCTGAGGAGTAATTCAGAGACCCAGGGAGAGGGTGAGCTGTCTCCGGAGCCCACACTACACTTACACCCTGAAATACACGCACTTACATGCTTAGCTTTTCCCTCCCTCTGAGATGTACACCCAATACATTATGCTGAGAAGAAAATGGAAAAATATAGTTCTTGCACATGTTGCCTCCACCCACCATATGCCACTTTACAGGAACTTGATTAATTGTTCTCACAGCCACTTTTGCTGTATTACAGATTGATTGACCACATGTGGAGAGCTTCATCTAAATCCACTCCACTTCCTCTCCATAGCAAAGCCATTAACCCACTCCAATCACTGTGGAGACCTACGACCGGCCACCCACAGGTACTGGAAAGTGCTTCAACAGTGTAGAAAAATGTCTGGCCATCACTGGATGCATAAGTAACTCTATTATTACTAGCATTTTGAATTTGAAGTTCAATGGGCGGATTTCTAACTCTACTACAATGTGACTTTAGCTATAGGGGAGCGTGGGGCACAACCTAACGGGGAGTTCGTTGTAACACGCATGGTTTAAAACTTTCCACACATGCCAGGATGATGAAACTTTGTGTATTTACCAGTTGCCATATCAACATTATTTAGAGGAAAAATTTCGCCAAAATTTAAAAATCTTTGGAAGATATCACTGAACATTTATTTAACCATAGCAAAAGTACATTTCTTACTTAAGTTTATTTTTCATCTCTGTTTTCTGTGTTTATTTAAAATAAGACAAATCTGATATTATTGTAATCTTATATCTGTTATTTAACAGTTGAGATGGTTCCTTAATGCTGATCTAACAGCAGAAGACACGAGCCGGGGTTAAATCCCGGTTGTGCAGGTGGGGCGTGATGTGACGCTGCGTTACAATGAGCCCCTATTAGAACTGTGCTATTATATTCTATACTTTTATGAATTCTTTTGAGAAAACATGAGAAAAGGGTGAATAATGACTGAGAGGCAATATTATTATGTTTTGAACTTTGCTGTATAGTTGTATTTAGCGACGTGTTTGTTGTCAAACTCAAATATTAGTGTATTTTTAATGATTAAAAAAATGCCATTATTTTATTTAAAAAGTTAATAATTGTATTTTATTGACAAAATATTTTAGTTTGTCTTGGATATTTTTTTTATTATATCAGGTAACATTTTAAGCTGTCATTTGGTGATGTTACATCTTGCCCCCTCACATGTTACAATGTTCCCCACCTATGGGGCATGTTGTCACATTTCACTTCCATTCTTTCGGGTTAAATCAAGAAAAAAGTGTACACTGTATTAGCAAAACCACATATTTGTACTAGACGTGTGCAATTAATGTGGGAAAAAATAAATACTCTGAACCCCAAGTGAATTTACACAAACTGAGACAGTCAAAAAGCGTTAGGTTGTGCCCCGCTCTCCCCTACATATCTGATCAGTCAGACAGGCCATATAGCACTGGTAGCTTGTCAGTAACTTTTTGCATTGTTTTAATGCACAAATTTGTGTTTGAACTATTACAGTGTGTAATGGTGTATAACCAAATTTGTACAGGACATTGTTGTGTTTATGTAGCATTGTTAGCATGTTAACAACTTTTAGTAATTATTGTATAGCAACTTTAGCAATATTTTAGAGCACACATTCGTTTTTTGAGGTATGACTGTGTAATTTATGATGTAGAACATTCTTTACATGTTGTCCAGGACATTGTTGTGTTTATGTAGCATTGTTAGCATGTTAACAACTTTTAGCAATAATTGTATAGCAACTTTAACAATATTTTAGAGCACACATTCGTTTTTTGAGGTATGACTGTGTAATTTATGATGTAGAACATTCTTTACATGTTGTCCAGGACATTGTTGTGTTTATGTAGCAGTGTTAGCATATGTTAACAACTTTTAGCAATGATTGTAAAGCACAAATTTATATGTGAGGTATGGCTATGTGTAATATGTGTCATTTATGCTGTAGAACAAAAATGGAAAGTTTATTCTGTACTAATCAGAAAGACCAACTTGTTAGAAACTTTAAGCAATTTTTTTACATTAAAAAAATACATTAAAAAAATCTAATTTGGGGTAAAACTCGTAAAAAAAAAAACCAACAGGCAATTGGAGTCCTTATGTGGCATTGTTAGCTTGTTAGCAACATTTTTAGAGTGTCAATTTATATTTAAGGTGAGCTACTGTAGGTTTTATGCTGTAGAACAAAACTGGAAAGTATCCTTGAGTAAAACCCTTATTTTACTTTAAAATGGGAATCGCTAGTCTAAGAACACGTTTGAAATCCTAGAGTCAGCTGTATCCTAGAGTTCTTAACCTTCAGATATCTCTTTTTGAATGCAAACACTGATTGCACTGTAATATTGAGAATAACTTCATAGGTCCAATATTAAATGTTCTGTACACGTATCTGTTTGATGTGGAAGCTTTGGAAGTCCTAACACTGAGGACATCAGTGCGCTTGTTTGAAAAGCAAATGTCAGAGGAAAACATGCTTTAATGACAATACTGGCCAAATGGAAGAAGGTCACCTCAAAAGGTCAAGAGACAGAGATGCGGGATGAAAGGAAGCTTTGAAGTCTTGTGCTCATTCCTAAATAAAGCATAGGAAAGCCAAATTGGCAAAAAGGCAGCTGAGGAGAAATAATAAGGCAGCCCCTCCTCAACAATATTTTATAAGCTAATGTTATATAAATTCAGACTGATGATTGAGGAAATGTATTCATTCTTAACATTTGCAATGACACTAATAAATGAGCAGTTTTAAATGTCAAGCCTGTGTCAACTCTTAAAAAATGACCTGAAAGCTTTTTTTTTTTATTATATACCCCAGACTAAAAATGCATGCTTGCTGTGATCTTCTGGTATTACTTATGTTATACTATGTTTGTTTGTTTTTGCATTGCATGGGGTCATTAAAAACAAATAACTGTGGATTTACTTTTACCTGGCACAGAGACTGTATCAGCATATCACCCAGTGTGTGTGAGATGCAGCTTGCCGGCTGCGTTTGAAGTTCATCCTCTGACATGATGGATAATTGCTATAGAACGAGTGTTTATAGAAAGAGGTGATCCACATCCTGAGAGACAGAATGAGAGAAAGAGAAAGGATGGCACAGTGATAAATTAGGCTTATGCGAATGCATAAATATGTTTAGTACGCTCTTCCAATCCATTAATGACGGTCGATAAATTCAGGTAACGACGCCATGTCAAGACTTCGGCAAAGGTCATTTTGACTTTGGAGCCCTTTAAAGCACAAAGGTAGACCATTGTGAAGGTTTCTGTGAGCTGTTTATTTACTTTAGTAACATTTCAATTATCATTTCATCCATATCTAGAGACAAAAATATCATAGACTTGGGATGGCGTCCATCTAACAGCAACAACTTGGAAAGCAGTTTGTATAAGCACCATTCATATAAAAATAGTTTTGAATATTCTGTCATTCTCTTCATAATGTCTTTAGTAAGAACAAATAAGCATAGATTTATTAATAATCATATTCAAATAAAATGTATTTACAATCATTAAGCTCATATTACAAGCTTTACATGCAAATCACTGACTTGTTTTGAACATTTCTCCTCCAGGATTTAAACTGCACAGGACGGTTGCCTTGCTGAGCATCTCTTGCAGTAATCCAGATCTTTATATGGATCTGAAGAATTGTGACAAATTGTCTGAAGAATTATTCTGCATATGGAAGCTCCATAAAGCCATTCTGATGGATCTGGGGGCTTTGCCCGCTGCCCCCGTTATCAGCATGGCAATGCTTTCCCAGTGTAATGGCCGCAAATACATCATATTTATTCAAGCTCTGTTATTCTATACCACATCACTGCATTTCTGTCGACCCTTAAGATGGATGGTTTCATATGAGCAGGTAAAACTCACACTTCAACAAAAGAACAACAAGAGACTAGGCCAAAAAAAGAAGGAAATCTCATAACATCAAGTTCTGTATGAAATAGTGATATTTCATTCTTGACGTTTTTCCTGAATATTAAAGAAATTTTATGTCATGATCCAGTTTAAAAAGACCAAAGCTAACAAACCCTGTCAAGCGTGTTTCCTTGAAATGGAAATTTGTCAGAATACTTTTTTTAATCCTGCTCTGTATACAGTGAAAGCAAAAACATCCTCCATTTCAAATGGTGAGGAACAAATGACTGAAGCTCATTGAAAAAGTGGCTTTGTTTTAACTTTTAAGGCAAGTGGTTGTAAAGAAAAATATTTATTTACTTACATTTTTTACTTAACAGAATGTTTAAAGCTGTACAAAATGCTCTTTTAAAGATAAAACTGTAAAAGGCACCTATTTAATAGAACAATCCATTTCCTTTTGTTTAATGCTGCTGGAAGCCCAGGGCCTGATTACCTATGGAGATGCAATTCTGCGGATACATATTCATTATTCATGAGCTTTGGGCATTTCTTATTACTTTTGTTTGTGATGCTTTATATTCACACAGGAAATATAAAACAAGATATTGATTCAGACACATTGCATGGGACAGTATGCAAATTAAACAAGCATCAGTCAAAAGACACCAACATTTTGCCAGGAAGGAAGGAGCCACAGTAGCATGTGAGGTGCCTTAAAATGTAGCCTAGTAAATATCTTTATTTTAAAAATTAAAAAAGTAGTGCACCAGACTATTAGTATGAAGTCACTTGGGTCACATGGGATGTGGGCACTATTGTCACTTTTAAGTTGTAGCAAGCACAGGAAGATCAGGTTCAAAACTCTTTAATAATCCATACAAGGAAACAAACAATCTAAACGTCAGGCAAGCAAACAACTTCACATTAATGTGACCAGACAAATGAGAAGTGCAAAGAGCAACTTAAATGTTAAGACAAATGAGGTGCCAAGATGGAAGTGGGGATGCGGAGGACTGAGGTTGAGCTGGAGTGACCGAGGGTGGAGTCAGAGGGAGGGCTGAGCTGGCTGAAGCCAAATGGCCCACAAGTCCACAGTGCAGGCATGGCGATGTCTGACTCAGGTGGAGCTGACGGTCCGAGAGAGCCTGGCAAGACAGAATGGCCAATGGTCTACGCTGGAGTTGAGAGGAAGGAGTGCAGGTGTAGGAGTCAGGACGTCAGTTCGAGGTGGGACAGAGCACTCCGAGGCTGGGGGGCGGAGCCACAGGCTCATCACGCCTAGGAATGTACGCCACTGCGGGCAGGTAGAGGTGACACGAGGGATGATGACTGGGTGGCAGGAATGGCTGAGTCTGAAGAGGTGGTGGGAGAGGGAGGCTGAGTGGGGTTAGCAGGACTGAAGACGAAACAGATTATGGCAAGATCAAGGGACACAAGGAATTGATTTCTCCACACTCATATAAACGGTCCATTAGGTCCAGCCAGTACTCACTCTGTGGCAGGAGGGTGGGTGGGGCTTGCTTGCATACCCTCGAGCTCCACGAGGACTCCCACGGTGATTGACGGTGATGCCAGCTCACACCCCTGCTCACAGTCTCTTTGGTGGCTCTGGGGCGATGGTGGGAGCGCTAGACTCACACATCACGGCAGACGGAAGTTTCTAGTTTGCGGGGGGCTCTGAGGTGGTGATGGGCTGGGCTCTAGGTCTGGTTGCGGGATGTCTGTGAGATGGGGCTGGACATTGGTATTGTTGTTTTCATCCACGTCGCCCACTGTAGATGCGGATCCGTTTCCCCACAGAGCGAAATTGATGTACTTTTCCAGGGTTCAACAGGGATCACCTTAGGGTATGATTAAGTGGATATCTTCGTCCAGCCCACATCTATATCCCTCCATTAAGCAGACGTCGTCGCAGGCAGCACGGTGGCTGGTGTCGATGAACTCCTCTACAAACTCCTCCTGATTTCTGCCTCCTTAAAATAAAACCTTTAGTTCCCTCCAAAAGTCTACTGCCCCTCATTGGGGCAACATTGATGACACAATGTCCATTAATTTACGTCTTGGTATGGTCATCTGTCATGTCTAGGTTGTAGCAAGCACAGGAAGAAGATAAGGTTTCAAAGTCTTTAATAGTCTATACTAGTGATGTTTGGTTCTTGAATGAATTGTTCTTTTGAGCCAGTTCTCAGCAAGTAACTGGTTGAGCTGGTTCATTAATCGAACTGAATCGAACTTTAGTTCTGGGTTATTCGATTGTTTCAATATGCATTGACACAGATTACTTTATTTGAATGTTTCCTTGATATAACATGACACTGAGAAATGCATAAAAAAGCATAAAAGAAATGCATAGTGACATCATTGCATGATGACGTCAGGAACCTAGGAATCTGCTGAACTGTACGAAAAACAAACCGGTTCGCGGAAATGATTCGGACTTTGCATCACTAGTCCATACAAACAAACAATCCAAAAGGCAGATGCACAAACACAACATAACCTTAATGTGACCAGACAAATGAGCAGTGCAAACACAGCAACATAAATAGAAAGGTAAACTAGGGTAATTAATGACCAGTTTTTTGCAAGTTACTTCCAAACTGTAATACATTATAGATTACTGTTATTTAAAAGTAATTCTTTACCTTACAATATTACTGTCAGAATTGTAATGCGTTACTTTACTCCTGTATTGTTTTTGAGTTACTTTCACCAAAATAACTACAGAAGTAGACCTTAACATTCTAAAATGACAAAATGTAGGCTACTACAGAGCATTTTACATCAAGTAGAAGGCGATATGATGTAGCATAAAGACTGTGGGCTATCCAGACTACTAACAATATAGCATATAATTGGCAAAGTGAAGGCTCAAGACAATGCAAGAAAGGATGACAGACAGAATCACAAATGATCAAAGTCTGTTAAAAGTATGAGTTTGGTGTGCATATGATACGCACTTTATGGCGTGTATATTACGATATACAGTTTGCTATAGGCGATGGCCTAGGGCGACAATTGTGTTGGGGTCGCGGGCGCCCTCTAGTGTCGCCCTTAGGCCTACTTCCCAATCCATTAATCATAGAATTAGAACAAGCGAAATAAAGCATAATGTTTATTAAACATGATCATCCAATAAAATAATGACAACAGTAAGTTTACATACAGGTCTGTTGTTTACATACAGGTCCCAAGCTATTTCCAGATATGGCCAGATAATCACTTTTAACAGACTTGGATCATTTGTGATTCTGTCTGTCATCCTTTCTTGCATTGTCTTGAGCCTTCACTTTGCCAATTATATGCTATATTGTTAGTAGTCTGGATAGCCCACAGTCATTATGCTACATCATATCGCCTTCTACTGGATGTAAAATGCTCTGTAGCCTACATTTTGTCATTTTAGAATGTTAAGGTCTACTTCTGTAGTTATTTTGGTGAAAGTAACTCAAAAGTAATACAGGAGTAAGGTAACGCATTACAATTCTGAGACAGTAATATTGTAAGGTAAAGAATTACTTTTAAATAACATCTATAATTGTATTACAGTTTGGAAGTAACTTGCACAACACTGCCAGCAAAAGGGAAATTAATTAAATAAATCGCTATACAAATATATCAAATATGTAATTTAGTCTTTATTTGCAAACTTGTACACCACACAAAGCTACTGACTGACCACGACAGGTAATAACTAACTTGCTGTCACATGTCTGTCTGTCTTCAGTTGTGTTTTTGAATACGTCACAACTTTGTTCTTTTTCCTCCTGTGTTCCCATGGTTACCCTCATTAGACCCAGCTGTGTCTTGTTAATTAGTAATGTCATTCACCTGTGTCTAGTCAATCACCTTGTTTGCCCTGTGTATTTAGTCTTCAGTTCTCCCTCAGTGTTTGTCGGTTGTCGTCTGTGTTATATGGTGTGTTGCCTTTGTGTATCCTGAGTTTTTGGCATTAAAGTTCCTATTCACAGTTCTCCAGTGTCTTTGAGAGTTTTTGACACCATAGTGTGTGACACTAGCATTTTTCGTTTGTTAATGTCTTGCTGGGGTTTTTTTTCTTTCTTTCTTTTTTGTGTGTTGTAATGCAAGCGTAACTGAACATGTACAGAGTCAAATATTACTGAAAATTTATTAATAATGCCCAAATGTCTTTTTAAAATGTTTTCCTAAAATGAAACTGTGGCTGGATAGTATGCTCCCAGCAATGTTATTAAGAGAACAGGAAGAGTCCGAGTACCAAACCATGAGGCATCCCAGCAACAAGTTGATGTGATTTTGACAAGGCTCTAACACAAGGCACCTTGAAAGATCGACTGGTAAGGTAGGACTCAAAGAGTTAATGTTCCTGTGATGCTCACTGTCAAGAGGATGCATAGAAAAGGTGAATGATGTATAGAAGCAGCAGACATGTTAACCCTTTAACTGATTTCTCAACCTCACGGTAAACCTTACTTTGAGTGAAAAAATTCAGTCAAAAGAAGGAGATGAGACAAAAATCTTCTACAGCTCTATGGCTCCACCCCGCTGTCTGCTTTTGGCATGGAGGGATGGGACTTTTCAGTTTTCAGGTGACAGCATCAGTTTGCACACTTCAGTCGGTCGCACAAAAGAATGAAGTTGCTGATCGGTCATCAAATAATAGGATCAAACATGATATCGGTTAAGTAGGGAATCAAACCATAATGATGTAGTTAGTAGGGTGAAGTCTAAACAATAAAAATATGGCAAAATATAAGAGAAATACATAAACACCTGTTTGCCGTAATTTCCCAAAAGTATGCGTGACTGTACGGTTGATATGTCTGTAAAGGGTTAATGCCACTAAACAATCAACTAACATTATTTAAAGTCACAATAACATTATATTGATATATCAGGTACAAAATTCTTTTTTTCTAAAATCATATTCTAAAAGCCTATTAGTTGAGTGAGTTGTAAGCTAGAAATTGCTATTCAAAAAGCACTCTTTATATAATTAAATATTCATTATACATCTGTGCATGAGTGACTTAATTGGCTCACAAAGAGAATAAACAGTTTTAATGAGGAAGAGATGGCCAGAGGCAAATTACACCCAAGAAAAAAAATAAGATATGCTGGACATCTATGTTTGTACATACAGTAGATGTCCGGCACATACATTTGTCTGGCAGAAGAGATATTGCTGCATGTTTTTAAATCATTCAAGTCTTTAATGATAAGAGGTTCTTATAGTGAGTAAATATGGATTTGGATTTCAAGGTGAATGTATTTCTCTTCTTTATAAACATTTACACGGGATTCTAAACACTGCACTCGGGGTTAAAAATGGACTAACCCAGCGGTTGGGTTAAATGTTTGCTTAAAACAACCCAATTGCTGGGTTAGTCCATTTTCAACCCAACTTGGATTGTTTTTAACCCAGCATTTTTTAGAGTGTGTGTATAATGATAGACTATAAGAGCTTGGTTCAAGAACATTCAACTAATGTAGCAAATAAAATCTTCCTATATACATGCAAGATTCAGATTGTACTTGCAGAACAAGTGCTCTGACTCATTTTTTCCCTGTGTGGTGTATGTCAATACAGTGTGTGTGCCTATAGCTGTCATACTGCCTGGTTGACAGTGTATGCTTTACATATGCTGAAATAATTCTTAGCTATGGTAACAAAAAAAGTGGTAATGTTGCTTATATCAAATATCTAGTGTTAATTAAACATCTAGGATCATGGATCCATAGGATTGCAAACTGTTATCACGCAGCTCCTCTGTTCCACCCTTGTAGCTGTGCTAAAAAGCAATGAACTGAAATGCCTGTGCACTAAATCATTTTTGACAAGTCAATTTCCTTTAATTCGCCTCTTTAATAAAGATAAACAACTTTTGTGTTGTTTAGAATTTGTAGTTTAAGTTAACAGAGCTGAAACAGATCTGCATAACAGCAGCAACTGAAAACGTTTCTTTCTTTCTTATTTTTTTCTCTGAGCTAAGCTTGTCAGTGGCACTAATGTGTGGGAGTGAATGGATGAGGGATATAGAGACAGAGAAATCCTCTATTTGAGGTGTGGAGGAAGTTAAAATCCAATCTCTCATGGAAGCAGTCTTTTCACAGATCAGGGCTTTTTGACTAAGGAGTAAAAGTTCAGAGCCCATCTTTCCAATTTGTGCTGATTGCAGGGAGCGCTTTTATTTGAATGAGTTCCAATGCACTCACCAGACCTTGGATATGATTTCTCAAGCAAACAACTCAAAGGCAGTCTATTGAATTTGTATTTGAATAGAGAATGTTCTGAGAAATAGACATATCAAACAGGCTGTGAAAATCATAATTTAAAAGACTTGCCTACATTTATGCCCAACTTGAATCCACAGAAGTTATTAAAAAATAACAATTTCAATGCAATACATTTATTATTGTTTTGCTCTATACTCCATCCTGCTGCTCAAAATACCTGTTTATTAAGTAAATAATAATAATCTGAGTGTCTATTTACACTAAGTGCAAATAGTGTGCCTTGTTAGCAAATATGGTTAATTAACTGTAAATAGTTAGTTTGTGAAATCAATTGTATTTAATGTTATTGAATGAAAGGAACACCTTTTGTTTGAGCATCAGTAACTCAGTGGTTGTGCTTGATCGTTCAAAATTTGATACATGGTAACCACATTTGTCTGCTACAAATATAACTCACTTGGACATGTACAACACAATCACAGATTATGCGAGTTAATGTCAAACACGAAGAGTTCTGTTATTACAACCTCCACTACTGGGGTGAGCTGTAAGGCTGGGGATAGATACACAGCGAGAGCTCATTTGCTGTAACAAGGACTTTAAATTTAGCACAAAAACAACTGCCGTGTGTATTTGTGTGAGTGATCGTGTGTCTGTACACTACTGAATTTCTGTCACTATAGTTCAGTCACTGTGTTGCCATCCACCTATTTTATATGAATTTTGGGATGTCACATTAAAAATGCTGGATGGAAAGGCAGAGATGTGCATAAATTCTAAGAATGTGCACAAAAAACCAAAAAACCAAAAAATTGCTCATTGAGGTGGATAATGTTTTTAATGTTTTTGCGCATAAACTATGACGGAAACATGTTTACAAACCCGATTCCAAAAAAGTTGGGACACTGTAGAAATTGTGAATAAAAAAGAAATGCAATAATTTACAAATCTCATAAACTTATATTTTATTCACAATAGAATATAGATAATATATCAAATAGCTCATTTTGGATTTCATGAGAGCTACACATTCCAAAAAAGTTGGGACAGGTAGCAATAAGAGGCCAGAAAAGTTAAACGTACATATAAGGAACAGCTGGATGACCAATTTGCAACTTATTAGGTCAATTGGCAACATGATTGGGTATAAAAAGAGCCTCTCAGAGTGGCAGTGTCTCTCAGAAGTCAAGATGGGCAGAGGATCACCAATTCCCCCAATGCTGCGGCCAAAACTAGTGGAGCAATATCAGAAAGGAGTTTCTCAGAGAAAAACTGCAAAGAGTTTGAAGTTATCATCATCTACAGTGCATAATATCATCCAAAGATTCAGAGAATCTGGAACAATCTCTGTGCGTAAGGGTCAAGGCCGGAAAACCATACTGGATGCCCGTGATCTTCGGGCCTTAGACGGCACTGCATCACATACAGGAATGCTACTGTAATGGAAATCACAACATGGGCTCAGGAATACTTCCAGAAAACATTGTCGGTGAACACAATCCACCGTGTCATTCGACGTTGCCGGCTAAAACTCTATAGGTCAAAAAAGAAACCATATCTTTTTGGAAAACTGGGAAACCATGTCATCCGGACTAAAGAGGACAAGGACAACCCAAGTTGTTCTCAGCGCTCAGTTCAGATGCCTGCATCTCTGATGGGATGGGGTTGCATGAGTGCGTGTGGCATGGGCAGCTTACACATCTGGAAAGGCACCATCAATGCTGAAAGGTATATCCAAGTTCTAGAACAACATATGCTCCCATCCAGACGTCGTCTCTTTCAGGGAAGACCTTGCATTTTCAACATGACAATGCCAGACCACATACTGAATCAATTACAACATCATGGCTGTGTAGAAGAAGGATCCGGGTACTGAAATGGCCAGCCTGCAGTCCAGATCTTTCACCCATAGAAAACATTTGACACCCATAGAAAACATAAAGAGGAAGATGCGACAAAGAAGACCTAAGACAGTTGAGCAACTAGAAGCCTGTATTAGACAAGAATGGGACAACATTCCTATTCCTACTCCTCAGAAGAAGAGGGGATGCCACACAGTGGGAAACATGGCCTTGTCCCAACTTTTTTGAGATGTGTTGATGCCATGAAACTTAAAATCAATGTATTTTTCCCTTAAAATTATACATTTTCTCAGTTTAAACATTTGATATGTCATCTATGTTGTATTCTGAATAAAATATTGAAATTTGAAACTTCCACATCATTGCATTCTGATTTTATTCACAATTTGTACAGTATCCCAACTTTTTTGGAATCAGGTTTGTACTAGATAAATGCACATCTACTTTATTTTCTTTTAACTGAGTTCTTTTGTGATTCCTTTTCAAGACTAAACCTGTGAGAGAACATTGCTGAGTAAGTCACTGAAGATCATGTGACAAAAAAGCTGAGACTGGGGAAAGCGAGCTGTTCTCTTGCACCTGGTTGATCCAGAGCCAGAGTTTTGTCCTAGGCACTTTTCCTTTAGACTTTTCAGAAAGCGTGTTGCTTAAACTGGAGCAGCAGCGAGACGTGTCTGTTTACAGAGAACAAATGCAGTCTTTTTCCTCACTCTAAGTGCAAGTATCATAGCCTACCTAGAATAAACACATTAGATTTGAAGAGAATGAAGGGAACGTTTGTCACAGTGTTCCTTAGCCACATATATAAAGCAGAACAATTGATGTCAAGACATTATTTGACCATATATTTAATTGTCGTGTTTTTAGGAAACAAGTTTCTGTGATGGAAAGTACTCTTGACCTTCCTCTTCAGTTTAAGTTGATGGCATGATTAGATTCCTAAACCAGTCAAGTCGAGAAATATATTCAGCTTCTTTGCTGACAAAGAGATATAAATGTCATGTCCTCCAGTAATCCTGAAGTGAATCTCATGAATACACCTAGAACAAAAGTTTTTTTCTTTTCCCCATAATCTGTTTTCAAGAGCATTCGCTTCATTTCATTACCTAGTGCATCACCACTGGGGAATCATGTCAGCATTTCTATTTGCATCTCTCTGTAGGAACACCACAATGTGGAGATTGAATGTGGTTCCAGGGATGAATTGTGGAAATGAAACTCCTCGAAATCCATTGACTTGCCTCAGCATGGGGCTCTGAGTTTTGTAATCGCAACCTGGTGGCACAGGGGCCAGGATCCGCTCTTGTGGCTATAATATATCTCTACATTATAAGTGAACCTCAAAGGGACATTAAAATAATAATAAAAGAATCCATGTCCTATCCATTTAAGACAGCATTTCACCATCGTATTTTGCAGTTGTTTTAAAGGGGTCTGATTATGCTTTTTCACTTTTTCAGTTTTAGTTAGTGTTTAAGCGGAGATATTTTGCAAAGAGGAGATATTTTATTTAACAGAATTAGGCCTATCATGATAATTACTTTTTGTTTCGGCATATATCGTCACAGAAATAATTGTGATAAACGATATTATTGTCATTTTGAGACTGTTTTATGCCACTGAATATATAATCCTAACAGCATAATGATGCTAGTAGACCTACACACTTTCAAATGACAACCTTTTAATTCTTTAGATCATGGAAATTAAGAGTAAAAAATATATTATCCTAAATAAAAAAATTGAATAATTATAGTAAATAAACATTTTCCCTTGTGAAAAGCTTTAACACTCGTCATTCTGTGTTGACGTTTGAACAGGGGATTGCGGCTTTGAAATCGAGTCCATTTGGGCTTATTCTTCCAAACTGTCAGTAGTTGTCAGGAAAACACTATAACGTCTCAAATGGAGCCTTTTTTTCACCTGTCGATAACCGCTCTGTGTATGAAGGAACTCCCCAAGAACCACTTTCGCCTCCGTCACGGAAAACGTACAAGATGACAGCACAATCGAGTAAAATGTGTGTGACATTCATTATCATGTAAACATAATGGGCGATATATTGCACCACAAAAAATTATTGAGGTCATGTACATATATGCGATATATTGGTATATTGATTATTGCGACAGGCCTAAACAGAATCCACTTTCCAAGAACCACAACGAACGACTCGTTTGTACTACAAGACCTGGTTGAGCTTCTGCTATGTTAAAGAGACGCTGTTTTTTCCACCCTTTTCCCAAAACTCATTTGTTTGACCTTCCTAAGGCTGACGAACTTAGAGTGACTAAGATGTATTTTTAACACTGTTCCTGAACGTTTATCTGTGTGCTGCACATTTTACGGAGAACAGTTTCCAGAACCACAATGCAGGCTATGCACAAAAGCTTCTCCTGAAATGGAGCAGTTCCCACTTTGTCAGGACAATCTGTTGTTTGTGGATCACAGCTTATAAGTATCTCTTATAAGGGGAGAGAGGTGCTATAATAATGTAAAATATGTGAAAAATAATGTTTTCTGAACAATCAAGCATGAAAGATATTCTAGTACAAACTCAAGAAAGAAGGGCATAATAGAACCCCTTTGAATTGTTACCCTTGAACTAAATTGTATTTAAATTATTAATAAGAAAAAAAAAAGAACTTTGCTTATTAAAAGTGTGTGTGTAGGGGGGTCTAATGCTATTTCATGCTGCATGCATTCTGACTTATTTACACTGTGTACAAGGAGTTGGATTTCCATGCAAAACATGGCCAAAATAAAAATAAATTTCTTTGCCAAATACACTCATTTTCGGAACGTTTTTTCTTTTCTTTTTTTCTTTTTTTTTGAGTATGGCCCTTTATGACTTCATAAAGGCCGGAATTGCTTGTATGAGCACTTTGTTCGGGTTACAGAAGTGTTTTTGGTTGTGAGAGAAAGATAACCTTTCACAGCTTCCCAAATAACCCAGCGTTAAGGGAACAGTGGATGCAATACTACTCTATAGGTACTCAAGATCAACATGAGACTTTAACAAATTTACCCTTTAACTTATGCCAATAGCTAAGTTTCCATCCACATATTTTTATGTGCATTTTGGGATAGACCTATTGCATAAAAAAATTAAATAAAAAAAATACTGGAAGGAATAATTTTTCATCTGATAGGAAGATATGCACATAAACTATGATGGAAACACATTTACCAAATAAATCTCTCTATGCGCAAACAAAAAACTCTTGCGACTTTGCCTCAACAGAGGATGTGATTGGAAAACTGGACTAACCAGCGGCACCATCTCATCGCACATCGCATCTCAAATGTTGGTTTGATCATTCTGAAATGCCTGAGCCAAAGTATGTCATCAAAATGATTTGGTTTAATATCCTCCTAGAAGTGTCTCACATACTCAAACATCAGCATCTGAACTCAAGATAACATAACAGCGTTTAGTCATTTATGATGTCGAAAAAAGAGCTTAGTGGCTTCCCCGATTGCAGCAATTTCCATTTTATTACAGATATTTTGCATCAATTTCTCAGGAAGTGATGATTTTGTTCTCTTGAACACATAGGGTGCTTTATGCACAAATGTTTTATGTGATAGGCCTATTCCAATTTTGCGCATAAGTTAAATTAGCATATTTTGATCAAAACATAACTAATGAGCCAACACTCATCAGACTTCCTCGTTTTATGTTGCACAGAAGAAACTTGTACAGGTTTGAAACGACATGATGTGAGTAAAATGACAGATTTTCATTTTTAGGTGAACTCTTTTTGTCAAACTTGATTATCATTCAACATGCTACAAGAGTTCTGTATGGATTTTACTTCTAATCTTTATTTGGCAATGCTTATCTTGTGCTAAGTGATTTTTAGACTACTCTAACTTAAATGGTGAAAAGACTAGCATTAGGTCTAGAATTACTAGAAGGTCTATTGCAAAGCACTGCAGACCTTTACCCGAAAAACCTTGAGTGTCTAAAACAAGCTCCTGGAGATACAACAAAATGAAGTATTGACTGCTTGTCAGAAAAAAGAACACAATCATTTGTCTCCACTGAAAAGCAGGAACCAATCTTGAGAATGCAGGCCAAACAAATTATGGTGTGTTTGTCTGAAATAACGGAGTGTCTGCCACGGCAAGGTGAATACTGCAAACAGTGAGGAGAAAAACCGTATGCAAACCATCTCTGGCATGAGATACTTCTATTGGATCATCAGGAAGCGACAGAACCATCCGCAGTTTGCCTTGAATATATTTCCCCACATCTCTATAAATAATTATTTATTGATCATTGAAGGAACTATGCTTCATGAAACTGCTAGCCTAGACAAAACCCTCCATCATTGAGTCACTATGATTAGTATTTCAGAGCAGGGTGAAAATGCAGTGCCACGCCTGGCAAGAAATGTAATCATTTTCTGTCATTTACTCGGCACATGATTTAAGAGACTGCTGCAAGAGGATCCTTGACTGCTTTATGCAGGGGCCGTATTAGGGAAGTCAGAAATTTAATAAAGATGGCACAAATGATCATTTTAAAGGGGTAGCTCACCTGAAAATGTAATTTTGTCATCATTTATTTACCTTTATTTCTTTAGTGAAATGCAAAAGGATAAATTAGGAAGTCTTGTACTGCCTTTTTTGTGTTACACGGAAGAAAGTCATACATGTTTGAAACAACATGAGGGTGAGTAAACATGAATGACTTTTTTTATAAGCCAGAAACTTCATATTACTTGTATTGATGTGACTCAAAGGTGGTTATTTCAATTTCCCAGACTTCTCAACTGTGAAAGGAAGCAGAGATAAAGCAGTCAGTGCGGTCAACTCTGATGTCTTTGATTATTTTTGCATCAATGCACAATTATTGAATGAAGTATAGAAAGGTTCAGTACTATTTGTGTTACATTTAATAGCTGATCTTTTGAATCTATTAAAATACTTCTGAATAAAGCATAAAAATGTGGTACATGTTTGTACAGGTTTTACTGCTTTTCTGTCCCTTCTTTTTGAAACAGGAAGTTTGACCATGGCATATTAAAGGGCTCTTTCTTTCTTTCTTTCTTTCTTTCTTTCTTTCTTTCTTTCTTTTTTAACCCACTGGAGTCGTATGGATAACTTTTATGATGGATGGCTACACTTTTTGGACTTTAAATCAGGACTGACATTCACTCCCATTATAAAGCTTGGAAGAACAATGATATTGTTTTTAATATAACTCTGATTGTGTTCGTCTGAAAGAAGAATGTCATATACACCTAGGATGGCTTGAGGGTGAGTAAATCATGATCATTTTATTTTTTTGGTTGAACTATCCTTCTAAATAGCCAATATCCTTTAGGGAGGGGGCATTCTCATATAACATTCTCTTATAACATTTGATTGTACAAAATGTTGTGTATTGTGTAGTACAAAATATTGTGTAGTACAGGATGAGTCATTAATATTTTTTATCCAGTTTCCTGGGGGTGACAGATACAATGTTTTAATCTCGTAATGTTTAGAAGTATGCTAGCATATACGCCGATCAGGTGAAGTGATTATCTCTTCATCACGGCACCTGTTAGTGGGTGGGATACAGTGGCAGCAAGTGAACATTTTGTCCTCAAAGTTGATGTGTTAGAAGCAGGAAAAATGGGCAATTGTAAGGATTTGAGCGAGTTTGACAAGGGCCAAATTATGATGGCTGGACGACTGGGTCAGAGCATCTCCAAAACTGCAGCTCTTGTGGGGTGTTCCTGATCTGCAGTGGTCAGGATCTATCAAAAGTGGTCCAAGGAAGGAACAGTGGTGAACCGGCGACAGGGTCATGACTCATTGATGCACATGGGGAGCGAAGGCTGGCCCGTGTAGTCTGATCAAACAGACGAGCTACTGTAGCTCAAATTGCTTAAGAAGTTAATGCTGGTTCTGATAGAAAGGTGTCAGAATACACAGTGTATCGCAGTTTTTTGTGTATGGGGCTGCATAGCCATAGACCAGTCAGGGTGCCCATGCTGACCCCTGTCCACCACCGAAAGTGTCAACAGTGGGCATGTGAGCATCAGAACTGGACCACGGAGCAATGGAAGAAGGTGACCTGGTCTGACGAATCACGTTTTCTTTTACATCACGTGGATGGCCAGGTGCGTGTGCGTTACTTTCCCTGGGGAACACATGGCACCAGGATGCACTATGGAAAGAAGTCAAGCCGGCGGAGGCAGTGTGATGCTTTGGGCAATGTTCTGCTGGGAAACCTTGGGTCCTGCCATTCATGTGGATGTTACTTTGACACGTACTACCTACCTTAGCATTGTTGCAGACCACGTGCACCCTTTCATGGAAACGGTATTCCCTGGTGGCTGTGGCCTCTTTCAGAAGGATATTGCAGGTAAACAGAGCAAAAATGTTTCAGAAATGGTTTGAGGAGCACAAAAACAAGTTTGAGTTGGCTTGGCCTCCCCAGATCTCAATCCAATCGAGCATCTGTGGGATGTGCTGAACAAACAAGTCCAATCCATGGAGGCTCCACCTCACAATTTACAGGACTTAAATGATCTGCTGCTAACATCTTGGGGTCTAGACCCTTCAGGGGTCTAGTAGAGTCCATGCCTCGACGGGTCAGGGCTGTTTTGGCAGCAAAAGGGGGATAATTTTATAATGTTATGCTTGATCTGTGTATATGGCTTCATTTAGATTTTACAAGCTCTTTGAAAGTTCAGATTAGTTTAAACTTTAAACTTTTATTGTGTACTCTAAAGCTATCAATGAAAATTTAAAAAGACATGAAACATGTATGTATTAATTAAAATGATGCACAACACAATATTTTCAAATAGTATTATTAATCTGGAAATAAACAAACATTGCATAACTGAGCAGAAACAACTCATTCTCCAGTGATGAAACCAAACAAACCGTTTGCCTGGGGGCAGCAAGGAAAGTGGGAACTGGCTACAGGGTCATTTGTCATTTCTGTACAAAGCAAAAGCCCCCAGGACCTACATACTGAGACACAGTCGTATATAAGGACTTGCTCATAGTGAGAGGATCCTGGAAAGCAATATACAACGATTCTCATTCAGACAAAGCAAGAGATTGCCGCCTATTAATCATCTTAGGCCTGGACAGAGAACAACGGCTTTTCTTTGAGCATGTCTCCTATTGTCAGCCTCTTTATAGGATTTGGAGGAAATGGGTCATGACTTCCTGCGCTCATTTTATAGCTGAACGATCTCACCTCCAAAGGTGAGGTTTAACAAGAACTTATGAGCCTGTGTGTGGGGAACATAAAGTACGAAGGGAAAATTCTCAAAGAGAGGCTGGTATAATGGCATTCAGGGCTGATATAGTAGGGTGCTGGGGTGAGCTACGCCCCCAAAACTTTTTTTCAAAATGAAATTCATTCAAATTATTATTTTTAGTGGAAGTGAGTATGCATCTTTTCTACATACTGATTTTATGTCATGTCTATATTAGATACACATCAAAACATAGGAAAATGTTGGCGTTATTTTGTCACTTATTGAGCAGTAGGCTAGCTGGAGCCATTTACCTCCAGTCTTTGTGCTAAGCTAGGCTAGCGGTGGGTGCGTCAGTTATGGCACACATGGAGATAAGAATGGTATGTGTGGACTTATCTCACTCTGGGGGATACGGTGAATAAGCTAAAGTCCCAAAAAGTCGTGTGTTCCTTTAAAGCGGCTAGGCTATAAGATAATTGTAAAAAAGAGCATTGTATTTCACCAGATTTTATAGTATAAACATATTCAAGCGCGAATGAGAACCGTTTCGATGGGGATGCCGGATTTGCGGAAAAAAACACGAATATTCGAATCCCAAAATTGAAAATTGAATATCAACCCACCAAACGAATATTCGGATATTCTTGTCCAGCCCTAGTGAACAGCCTTACAAACGTTACAATAAACACTATATCAACACTGATGATGGGTGAGCTTTGTAACCTTGCAGATCTTTTTTTTTTTTTTAATGCTCAAACAGCAACTTAAACACTAACTAAAGTTGAAAAAGTGAGAAGGACCCTTTAAGTTAGTTTAACTCAAAATGTGCCATTCTCAAAACCAGATAAACAATTTTTATCTACATAACAAACATAAACAATTTTCATCTAGGCAATCATGTCTTCATGTTTTTTTTTTTAATACTTATATTTTATTTATTGTTATTTAGAAATACTTCATACTTTTGTAGAACCGCTTAGCAATTACATTTTTATTAAAAAAATATTTAGTCGAATACAGGGATACACTACTTTTGAATAGCCATCACTGGAGAATGAGTTATGTTTTGTTTTTTTCTCAGAATGGTGTGGTTACATTATCACACCAGCAGGGTTAAGCAGATAAACCCAGACACCTTCTTCACGGCAGTCTAGATCCAGATTTCATTCATTTTTTCATTCAGCTTCACTAGCGCAGTCCACAAGATCTGATTAAATGCAGTCTGAGAGTGTTGCTGAAACTCAACAAGATGCACCTGACAGCCTGTGGAGTGGGAAATGATGAATATCTGAAGTTTTCTGCTCAGCTAGAACAGCAAGCCTTGAGGCAGTCTGAAAAGAGCAAAGGCACAGACAAAGAACAGTTGCACACTGCATATCAAAGATCATCTCCAGCAATCTATTATTAATCCAATATCACTGATAGCCCACCGGAGAATGGCAGTTTTCTCATTCTTCCATTTGTCTTATGTCCACAGTTTCCTCAAAGCACAACCATTGCCGGAATGAGCCAAAGTTTTGCTAAAATCAGTCAAGTGAAAAGATAAGCCTGAACAAGTGTTCACTCCAAGTTTTTGTATTTTCCTCTTCTACTACCAATACAATGTCTCTAGAGAGAATCAGGGTGTGAGTAAAAGCCCTAGTGAGCCAATTAAACCTTACAGAGCAAATAACAAACATAGCATAGCATGCGTAACAATCTCCACATGGAGTGGATGACTTCAGTAAACTAATAAATGTTTTATCAAACCATTTACACTGTCTGCCTCTATAGAGACATTATCTCTAGTGCACTACTACTGGACTTTCATTGTTTTTCTATTATTTACTATACTGTTTGTGTAGACTGCAAATGTTGCTCTGAACATCTGAGCAACTAATCTTGAAGTTGATCAGTAAATGGTGAGACATGGTTTCTTATCTTATATTAAATGGTGTTTTTTTTCCCCCTTATCTTTCAATAGCCTATTCTTAAGCAGACTAAGAAAAAGACACCTTGACCTTGGTTTATGCCATGTGCTTGAAGTAGAAAGGCAATTCATTGACCCTTGGAAGTCAGTGAAGATTAGCCTACTTGTTTTAACTGTTGGTTAATAAATCATTGGCGCCTTGACCTATATAGTTAAACCGTCATTTGAGTGACGTGTTGATTGGGATAGTTATAGAGTTGTTGGGTGGGAAGACCAAATCTGGGCTGTTTTATGATTATTTTGTTGGGTTTTCGTATATTTTGGCATCCAGTTAGATAAACTATGTAACTTTTTTGTTGTTCAAAATGTTTATATTTTAGACCAATCGGGACGGTTTTCGAAGGTAAATTGCATAGCCTAGGCCTATATGTGACGTCACACTGCAAAACAACATTTCTTAGCATTTTTGTCTTGTTTCCAGTCCAAATATGAATCAAAATGAGGTGAGTTTTTCCTGTTTGGAACAGAAACAAGAAGCAAGATTTCAAAGAGAAACAAGATTATTAGCAGATAATTTTGCTTGTTTTAAGCAAAAACTCACTTTTATTTTCCAGAAAACAAGAAAAATATCTTATGTCATTTTACTTATCTAGTAAATGCATCTTGATTTAAGAACTTTTAGATGTTTGGACTGGAAACAAGACAAAAAATACTAAATAATTAAAGCATTTTTTGCAGTGCACTCGCCCGTGAGTGTCTCGTCACATCTGTAAATAGAGAAAAGTTTCTCCGGTTACTTTGCCGCGTGTATGGTGAGGGAGTGGCATCAGTTGAGAAATGTTGACATGAAGGAGCAGCTAAATCTCGAACCTCCGGGGAATCACCCGCTTAAAAAAAAAAAAAAAGAAGAAGAAAAAAAAAGAGAGGAAAGTCTGCTGGCGAAAAGAGAACGCGACAGAGCTCGTTGAGAATCAACGTTGGCTTTTCGGAGAGTGCGAGCGAGAACTGATGGATTGGAAACGTTGTAAAAGCGACGCGGAGATGGCGTTTTTCAACAGGTGAGTAAGGTATTTGTTTGATCAGCCATATGTAACTCTCTAACAGAATTCATTGTAAAGCATTAGGCTTTATTGTGAAGGGTCATTTCGTGGGTTGTTGTTGCGCTGAGCTGGAATTTTTTAAGGAAGTAATTTACCATGTCATGTGTAAAGCTACAGTAATGTCTTCAGCTAGTCAGCTTCAGATCCTTTCCATCTTCTAATCTGGTTATATATCTTAAACCTATAGTGAATGTTTTATGAGCAGTAGGATAATCTTTTTTTTTTTTTTGAGTTATGAGAAAGAACCATATTCATCCGCACAGTCACGCAGAGCCGAAGCACAACCAAAACAATGTTATTCCGCAAAATGCTTGCCCTATTGTTTTGTTTTAGGGTCAAAAGTTACATAGCTACTGCTGTCAACGGCAAGCTTAAGAAAACGTACAGTAGCAAAAATAAATTTGAATGTCCTTGTATCTCAAGTTATAGATGATTCAAAGAATCAGTGTGATCACATTGCCCATATTGAAAGTTCATGTGGAGTGAATCTCCACAAGTGACACCAGAAATCACACGGAGTTCCAGCTTCTCTCCAGTGTGCCCAGGCCTACACAGGATTTTATGGTTAAAACACTGAAATTCGTTTGATCATAGAGCATAGAAGCATTCGTAGGGTGAAAACTCAAAAAAACTATTCTAGGCCAAATTGTTGTTCAGTGTCTGGATGAGTCTGCAATAAGAGGACTTGAGAGAAGTGTTATGTTTAATGTGAAGTTTGATTTTTCGTGTGGAATGGAGAATGTTCAAAAGAATCCATGATCAAAGAGCTAGAGAATGAGAGAAGTTTCAAAAGCAGATGGGCTGATCTTCATGTCTTCAGACACACAGGGCAGCTTTAGTGTTCTCGTGTCAGTATAGTGCAAGCATGTATTCGTTTTAAAAGCTAAAAAAAAAAGACAATACTATGAAATAGACTAAATGCATTTTATAACATTAGCCTTAGGCTTAGTCTACCTTACTTAAAATTACGATGGTAATCATCACTTAATAAATTAATGCATAAAATCACCCTGAAACCTTTTTACAGTGTGAAAGAGCTCAAATTAACCTGTTGTGATCTGCAGTATTCTATTTTTGGCTGAATCTAGCAACCATGGAAACTCATTGAGTATATTTTTGTGTAAAATTAAAATATACTATTTGAAAGAAACAGTGGCTAAGATTAGTAGTTTAAAACATGACAGTTTTGAATGCTATGCATAACATGAATTCTGTTTTTTCTTTTAAATGTTCCACGTCTGGGAATCGAACCTGAGTCTGGGATCTGAAAACAGATTATTTTAAATTCTTATCTTCCCTAAACTCATCCCGTTCATTCTCTATGGTAGTGCTAATCACTACCGATGCGATATATATTTGGCCACACGCGAATTTCATGGCGCTGTTGCGAGTTGGTTTCTTTTACAGTCTATAGTTGGTTTCCCTGCGTCGTGTTTCTATTTAATTTAGGAGAGCGCATAAATCCTAACCAGCGGTTATCTTCCGTCCTGAAAGAGCTGTTTTCGTTTGAATACAATATCACTATGTGTTTTAGCTTAAAATTAAAATAAAGTGTTTACACTACAAACAAGCTAGTCATACGTTTTCATTTAACATTTAAATAAAGCGCTTAAAACTATAAACAAGCTTAGTCATGTCAAACATGTTAAAGCCGTCGCATGGCACGATAACGCGGAGAAATTAAGAAGAAAAAACTGGTCTCCCCGTCGGGGAATCGAACCCCGGTCTCCCGCGTGACAGGCGGGGATACTTACCACTATACTAACGAGGAGTGGAAAACACTTTTTTTGGGACTTTTAAAAAATGTTGGAAGAACGTTATGGCCATGCGAAACCATTAAATTCCCTCATAAAAGAAATTCATAACATCGAACTCATATTTTGGATTAGTTGTAATGAATTTTGTCAGTCAAGAAGCGTCGTCTACGGGCTTTCGGTGACAAATTCTCTTACACCCAGGTGTTGAAAGGCTTTTCTTACAAAAAGTAATACAATAGCACCACCTGTTGGATTGTAAAAAGTGAGTTTCCGGGGTTCTCGTGACAAAAAATATATATATACGAATATACGAAATAATGAATCATCTTCCACTTTATTGTAACTGTCTTCACATTACAGAGAAATGGCTTTCATATACATAAGGCCAAGAGTTACACTGTGTTAATATGGACAAAACTTAATGAACAAGCAGACTCCAATGGAAATGCTAAGAAAACAGTGAAAATTATTGGTGGTGGATTGTGAGAGATAAAAATCACAATACAAAAAAAAAACAAAAAACAAAGACTGTCCATTCAAGACTCATTTACAGTAAATGTCATGTTTGAGATTAAAAGTTCATAATGATAAACATTCAGGGGTACATGCAAGGTGATCTGTACAAATATTCTGTGGAGGGTTACATTAAGTTGGGAATGATATAACCATTGGCCCTTAATCTGTAACTGATTACCTAGTCAAATTTTGTCCAAGTGTGTAAGAAGTACATCATCTCCAGCACCTGAACATAAAGCACTTCACGCATCTTAAAAACAAAGCACGTCAAAGGTCCTCATGCCTATAGTAAGTCCAATACATTAAAATCTGAACAAGGTGATACATGAATGCCCACTAAAGGTCTTACTGAGGCTCCAGTCTGCTATGTAACATTGTTTTCAAACAAAAGCTACGTAACCTTGTCCTGTCTGTGACACTTTACAACATCAGCTTCCTGTCTGGGTGCTCAGAGCGACCTGTCCTCTGATGCCTCACTTCCAGGTGTTTGCTCTGGACTCGTTCGAAGTGCTGGAGCAGTTCACTGTAGTCAATGTGCGGCTGGGCCAATCGCTTGTCCTTGACAGGTGCCTTTGGGACTTCTCTGGAAAATTAAGACACTTGAGAATAGGCTGACTATTTAAGCTAGAAGATATCAAACTATTAACTAAGTATGAGAACAGACCAGCTGTTTGTTCAGTGTGGTTCTGGTACTTACACGGTCCTCATGAGTTCAGGGTTTGGCACACAGCTGAGCCGATGCGAGAGCAGCTGGAAAGCCTGACTCTGAGGAAGCAACATCAACAGGCCGTACAGAGCCTTGATGAGATACGGGTTATGCTCTACATCCAGTAGCTGCAGACGAAGGTCTGCAAAGAGAATGAGTGTTAATGCGGAGAGCGATCCTAAAACGATCCAAAATATGAGAAACAGTTTGCAGAAATACGCACAGGTGAAGATAGGGCTCTCGATTAGCTGCACAAGTTTATCCACCTCCATGAGGAAGTCCACAGTCACCTCCAGATCTCCGCTGATCAGCTCAAGTAAAGGAGTTATTTTATTAAATTAATTAAATTAATTAAATTTCAATACGCTTTGATGAACTACATTTAATTACTTCTACAGTAGTTTGTGACATGATAGATTTTTTTTTTTTTACACAGATAAAGATTACACTCAAGCAATTTCCAGCTCTTTAAATAATAATAAAAAAATAAAATAAAAAAATTATATATATATACAAAATGTAATTAATTATTTAATTGTACAATTATTACATTACGTTCATTACCAAATTACCTTATTTTTATCACTGTGGGAACACATTACATTGCTTTTAAAAATATACATGCAAAAATTATATACAGTTTGGGGACAGAAATAATTTTTTTTTTTCAACGAGGACACATTAAATTGAGTGACAAAGATGTTTATAAAAGATTGTGGTTTCAAAATATTTCTATTTCAAATAGATGCAGTTCTATTCATCAAAGAATCCTGTATGTAAGTAATGCATCATGGTCTCCACAAAAATATTAAGCAGAACTGTTTTCAATATTGATAATAATAATAATAATAATAATAATAATAATAATGTGTCTTGAGCAGCAAATCATCATATTAGAATGATTTCTGAAGGATCATGTGACCGGAGTAATGATGCTGAAAAGTCACAAGAATATATTACATTTTTAAATATATTAACACAGAAAACAGTTATTTTAAATTGTAATATTATTTCACAATATAACCTTTTTACTGTATTTTTCATCAAATAAATGCAGCCATGGTGTAGCATAAAGACTTTCAAAAACAAAGAAACTTTTGTGTGTAAATAAATGCATATATAAACTAGAAATTAGCCAAAAAATATGGAGTCAGTCTGGAACAGAAAGATGTATTATAGACCGTTTACAGCTAGGATACAATTTCTGGATGAGGTCGTAGGCATGCTGATAGTTCTGGGTCAGGAAGCAGAGGGACACAGTGGCCACTGGATTGTGACACCAAGAGCGATAGAGGCAGCAGAAAAGAGCACAGCTTTCCTAAAGGGTGAAAAGTAGAAACGGAGAACAATGATTATCAGCATATGGATATCATGAGGCATTCTAAGTGCGTTGGATCTGTTTTAAAGATTCTAGACCTCAAAGCAAATGTTACCTGGGAGCGCAAGTCCTTGAGCTGGTTTCGCAGCTGGAACAGTTCGGCTGAGGTAAGCAGAATAGTATTAAGTGTCTGCACCATGGTGGAGGCAAACTTCAGATCTTCCTCCTTGAGTAAGATGTCCGCCATAGAGTGAAATATGTTCTCCGCGTGCAGGAGGAGACATAGCTGCCTGTTGGGAAGTAGAAGAAACTTGTTGACCAAAAAAAATAAAACTACTACAATTCGTCGGGTTTAAATCTTTGAGGAACTAGTTCTCATTGAAAGGAACTAGGACGGTTTTACCTGATAATGAAGGCCCCTCTCACTTCTAGAAGTTTCCGCTCTAAACTGAAGCGCTTGAGCAAATTAATCATGAACTTGTAGAAGTATGAGTTCATGCTGGGAGTTGAGGGAGATAAGTCTGTCATCTTAGATCCTGTCAAAAAAAAAAAATTGATTTCACAAAAATGTTTCTGGTTTATAACCATATATAAATAGTACCAGGAATTGGTTACCCACCAACCACCATTGGCTGCCCATCTCTGACCCCTCCTGGAATATGGAGCTCTGTTTTGTTATCCGTGCTGTTGCACAACCCAGAAGTGTCCGTCTGCCCAGCAGGTGATGATGCAATTTCTGCTAAAACCTCCAAGTCTTTTAAAATCACCTGTGAGACATATTCGTTCTTTAAAACAGCTTTTTGCCTTGGTAGATCGGCACTGAGATGATTGAAAGTTATGATGACTTACTTCATCAGACTCATCTGATAGTGTCTTCAGTAACATGGGGAACAAACTATCTGTGTGCTTGAACATCTGTCGTGGACATACAGTGGAATTAATCAATTTAGCATTGTTAGCATTGCAATTTAGCAATGTAGCAATGTTTTTAGTATTACCTGAAACTGCATATTTAAAGGATAGTTCACCCATAAATGAATAAAGCATCATTTACTCTAGGGCTGTGCGATATTGAAGAAAAATGCAATATGCAATACCTTGTTAAATAATGCGATATACGATACAATATTGCCATTAGTGTGTAAAATCTATTTTAATTATATTAAAAAATTATTTAAAAACTGAGAATGATACCATTTATGTGTTTCACAGTCTCTCTGGGAAAAGAAAGCATCGCTAAAACTTCTGAAAGTGACCAGCAGTGTTTAATCAAAAATTAATGTCACAAATCTGACGATATAATTTTAACATCAATGTAAACAAACAAAAAATGTAATGCCAGTATTTAAATACCAAAAACTCTTTGCTTGACTTGGTAATATATAGTTATATCCACCTAAACCTTAACATCAAGAACATCCAAGTAAACAAAGGCACCTGAACGATTATTGTGACACGGTGGATTTATTATTTTTGTTATTTTAATTTATCTTTGTTATTAAAAATAAGAACCAAAAACAGTAGTCTTCACATTAATTAAATATACACTGATACAAGAAAAAAAAAAAGCTACAGAGGTTATTCAGCCAAGAGCACTGAGTGATTTTCTCTTTATCTTTTTGGTTTGACAGACAGCTGCAGGGTTTACTGTATCGGCAGGGTTTACTTTATCAGCAGGGTTTACTGTATCGGCAGGGTTACTGTATCGGCAGGGTTACTGTATCGGCAGGGTTTACTGTATCGGCAGGGTTTACTGTATCGGCAGGGTTACTGTATCGGCAGGGTTACTGTATCGGCAGGGTTTACTGTATCGGCAGGGTTACTGTATCGACAGGTTTACTGTATCGGCAGGGTTTACTGTATCGGCAGGGTTTACTGTATCGGCAGGGTTACTGTATCGGCAGGTTTACTGTATCGGCAGGGTTTACTGTATCGGCAGGGTTACTGTATCGGCAGGGTTACTGTATCGGCAGGGTTACTGTATCGGCAGGGTTACTGTATCAGCAGGGTTTACTGTATCGGCAGGGTTACTGTATCGGCAGGGTTTACTGTATCGGCAGGGTTACTGTATCAGCAGGGTTTACTGTATCGGCAGGGTTACTGTATCGGCAGGTTTACTGTATCAGCAGGGTTTACTGTATCGGCAGGGTTTACTGTATCAGCAGGGTTTACTGTATCAGCAGGGTTACTGTATCAGCAGGGTTACTGTATCGGCAGGGTTACTGTATCGGCAGGGTTACTGTATCGACAGGTTTACTATATCAGCAGGGTTTACTGTATCGGCAGGGTTTACTGTATCAGCAGGGTTACTGTATCGGCAGGGTTACTGTATCAGCAGGGTTTACTGTATCGGCAGGCTGTCACTTTAAGACCTAATGCACGGATTGCACCTATTGACACGCATTCGGTTTCTTTCCCCAACTGATATCGTTCATATAACCAACCAACTGTGTTTACATGAATACTCGTCAAGACAGCCATTTTGACATAACTGTGTGTATTTGACAGTTTGAGTGTGTAAGGCACGAAACAGAACTGAAGAGATCACACGCTTTCAGAGAGGTGGCTTGTGCGCACGTTTCGGTGTGTGTCAGACAGTAGACATCGCGAGACTGCAAGGAGTTGTTTTTCGCAAGTTATTGAGTTTAATACCTTTTTTTTTTATGTCAAGCAAGTCACATAAATAACAGTCATGTTCCCAGTCTATTCTCTGCTATATGCGTCAACCTAAAATGTTCACTTTTCACAATGTTGAAGTAGCCCATTAAAATCATTCCGATATTGCATGCCTTTGCGATTATGCATATTGCGATATGTACATTTGCGATATTTCTATATATTGCGCAGCCCTAATTTACTCACCTTCATATTAACCAGACAGTTGACAGCACCCATTGACTTCCATAGTAGGAAAAATCTCATGGGTGCCGTCAATTGTCTGGTTACCAACATTCTTCAAAATATATATTTTTTTTGTGTTCAAAAGAAGAAAGAAACTTGGAACAACTTGAGGGTGAGTAAGTAATGACAATTTTCTTTTCTTTTTTGGTGAGCTATTCCTTTTAAAAGGACATTTAAAGAAACCTTGCGAGGGGTCTTGATGTACAAATGGTACAGCCACTTCAACACAGCGATGCGAGTCATCATTCCAGTGGATGAATCGTGTAAATGTCTGTCCAGTACTTGCACTATGCCATCCAGATCCAGAGTTACCGCAGACCTGTCAGAACTACACATCACAGAGTAATTCTACAATGACAACACTACATCCTACAATGTCTTCTGATCTTTTAACCAGACAATTTGTTGTTGCATTTATTCTGAGGAGCAAACTAATCAGGTTTAAAGCTACTGGTTGACTCTTCTACTACAATTAGTGTTAATTATTTCCTATGTTTAATGCGATACATCATAAAACAGAAAGATGTACAGTATTTTCTTGTCAGTGACTGTCGAAATGTACCTTGCTGGAGTGAAGAAAGAGATGTTGCTGAAGCCTACAGACTCTTGAGATTCATTTAGGGAGTCTAAAACCAAAAACAGAGGTATCAAATCAAAGCAGGCAATATTTTCCCAAAAAAGATTGAAAAATGTTGTAACAATGTAAATGTCATTTTTGGTCAATTTAATGCATTCTTGCAACAACAACAACAAAAAAAACCCTGACCCCAAACACTGTAAATAAATGACTCATTTAGAAAATATGAAGGTGCAAAAAAAAAAAAAAAAAAAAAAACGGTTGGATGCATTGGCCGGGAATCGAACCCGGGCCTCCCGCGTGGCAGGCGAGAATTCTACCACTGAACCACCAATGCTTTCCTGAAAATGGATCACCGCCCCCTGGCTTCCAAAGTGAGGACACTGGCAAACACAATTACCATGTTTGACCACTAGTTGGCATATTTCAATCCCTCCAATGGCCCTTCCTCCTGTTAAAAAGCAGGGGGCGATATTATCTTTCCAGATATGCATTGGTGGTTCAGTGGTAGAATTCTCGCCTGCCACGCGGGAGGCCCGGGTTCGATTCCCGGCCAATGCAATCACTTTTTCATACCCTTTGCCCTTAAGTTTCTTCCACAAATATAAATAAAGTAAAAATATAAATGAAATTTTATTTTTATATATACCAAAAAAAAACACTTGCCATTCAGATCTCCCTCTTTCTTTAGAGTCTCCTCACTTGGAGGGGAAGTTTTGGTCAGTGATTCTTCATCATCTTCATCATCTTCAGGAGTCACCAGCTTCATCAGGCTATGATTACATGCATTGGCAGCCTCTTTAGTACCTGGAGATGATTTATTGAGGATATAGACAACCTAATATTTACAGAGCCACATCAATATCACAAAAACACTTAGCTATCTAACATAAAATGCAGAGTATATGCAAACACAGCGAAGGATACTCTTTTTGCGGTCATCGTATGAAAGGCAAGGTAGCACTGCTGTCAGTATGCCAGAGGAATACGGCAGTACAACTCTCCCAGCAAGCTGGATGAATTCTCTCATCCATGTCATAGACGTCAACTGGATGAGATCGTTAGCTGCAAAAAGGCAAAATAGATAATTACACTACTTACCGATACACTACTTATACATATTTTTACATTTGACTCACTGGACTTTGATTCATCAGACACTTGACAGTGGATGACTAAGATGTTGGCCATTTCTGCAAATTTGACACTGGAAGGATTCTTCTTAATTTCTTTCAGGAATTCCCCCAAAACCACCTCACACCTATTGAATAGCAACCATTAATGCTCTTTAAAAATGAGAAAAGGGAACAGAAAAAAGGAAGAGGGAGACACAATATCAGGTAAAGGAGAAGATGGCGAGCCATACATCCGCCTGATCTCTTTGCTGCTGTCTCCAAGAATCTGGAAGAGTCCGTCTAGAAATTCTGGCAGATAATCCAGGAGGTTGATATCAGGAACTGACTCCAACACGTGGATCTGGAGTCAAACCATCACAGGAAGTCACAAAAGCATAATACAACTATTATCAGTGTTGTCATTTTCGTTTAGCAAAAATGTAAATATCAATATTACGTAAAAACAAAAGCTAATTCAAAATATGAATAAATACTATAAGATTGTTGAAAGTGCTCAACTCACCCAGGAGATAATGAATTGGCGGGCGTACTGGTTGTTCGAGTAAATCCTCTCACGCAACAGAGGGACAAAAGCCACAAGGTCAAATTTGTTGCTCTCTGTTACGATGTCCTTAAAATAAAAGACAAATGTAAGTCAGGTTATGTTGCTATTACATTTGATACCTTCAAGCTTGAACTGCTGAACCCACACGTTTCTCATCAAACTCACCTTAAGAAGCCGATCCAGGAGCTCAGATCCACTCTTTACGTTTGGATCAGGATCTGCAGCAAGCTATAAGGAGCAGATCATATGCAAGGTGAGTCTGTGGGTCACTCAACAAAAAGTGACTTTAAAGCAGGAAATAATTATAATATTAATGATGTTCAAAATGTCAGTTACACAATTAAACAGGCCTGTGTTATAACCTCTTACATATGAAATGTTCATTCAGTTTTTACTGTTTTTAGAACAGAA
Source organism: Paracanthobrama guichenoti (assembly GCA_018749465.1). NCBI lineage: Eukaryota > Metazoa > Chordata > Actinopteri > Cypriniformes > Gobionidae > Paracanthobrama > Paracanthobrama guichenoti. The sequence continues at coordinate 13,189,089 of CM031967.1, read as the reverse complement.
ACTTTTTACCAGTGTGCATTTGTCATTTTTATTTTAAGTTTGTTTTTAAATATTTCCATTTAGCTTTATTTATTTTTTGTTTAGTAACTTCAGTACGTCAATTTGTCAATGCAACATTTCTAATGGTTGTTTAAAGTCAAAAATGAAAATTCTGTCATTATTTACTCACCCTCATGTCGTTCCAAACCTGTAAGATTTTCGGTCATCTTCGGAACACAAATGAAGATATTTCAGATATTTCTGTACCTCCACGACAGCTACGCGACTATCACTTTTACACTTGAAAAAGTTCATAAAGAGATTGGAAAAGTAATCCATATGAATTGAGCAGTTTATTCCAGATTTTCTGAAGAGACACGATCACTTTATACGATGAACAGGCTTTTATTCACAACTAAACAAACTCTTGCGGAAGCTGAAATGTGCTCCATAACACAAGAACGAACCTCATTGGTTCTTGCACGTCAAGCGAACATGCTTAAGTTTCTGTTTACCACAACTGATGTGTGCGTTGATGAATGAATGTTTATATGTGAATAAAAGCCTAAATTAAAACTGTTCGGCATATAAAGCGAACGGGTCTCTTCAGACAATTTGGACTAAACCTCTCAAGTCATAGTTTTACAATCTTTTTATGAACTTTTTAAAACGTCAAAGTGGTAGTTGCATAGACTGTCAATGGAGGGACAGAAATCTCAGATTTCACTAAAAAGATCTGTATTTGTGTTCCGAAGATGATTGAAGGTCTTGCAGGTTTGGAACGACATGAGGGTGAACAATTAATGACAGAATTTTCATTTTTGGTTGAACTATCCCTTTAAGTTCTTTAACTAATATTTATATTTAATTTCAGTGACCGAAAACGGGGTTTCATTGAGTGTTGTTTTTTACCCCCTAAGAAATATTACTTTCTATATAAAAACTCATGGTACTGATAACTAAACTATTCAAAACTAGCAAATGATTCCTTTTCTACCTTTCATGCATGCATCTAAACATGAAGGGGCATCAGTTTACCTTGCTAAGCCCATCAAACAGCACATTGAAGTGGGGCAGCACTGCTCCCCTGGCAACCTTCACTATATTGTAAAGGGCCTCACAGGCGTAATAGCGCAGACGACTGTCAGAGTCATTGAAACAGGTAAGAACCGGATCAATGAGTTCCTTCAGGTACAATCCAGAATCCTGAGAAGCACAAATGATAAAGATAAACAGCAAGGTCATCCATATTGGAATTTCATGCATACTAAGCGTCTAGCAGTCCATTTTAATAAGTACAAATGACTCAAAGACCTTCCATTTTGCACAATTAGTTCACATACTTTTCCCAGGGCAATGGAGCACGCCGCCAGCCCGATGAGGCCTCCTTTTCGGCTGTGAGGGTGCTGGGACAGCGCAAACTCTGTGGCCAATATCTGGATGACATGTCTGATCTGTGCAGAGTTGTTCTGGGCTACAAATTCTCGAACAAGCCTGGCAGAAGATTTGGAAAAAACATTCTAATAATAAATTTTAAAACGCAAGAGTACTTGTATGTATGTATGCATGTAATAGATGCTGTTTGGACTATGGGCTATTGATCAGAAGCATGACTAATGAGATCATGTGGCAGGTCAGATGACCAGCTCTCCTTTGGAGCAAAATAACAAATACCAACGACCAATAACTATGCATGTTAAACTACTGCATTCAGTAGAATGTATATCAGTAAGAAAGAATAAACATTTAAAAGCATATCCTCTTATTAATGAGTATTTTCACCAACTAAACAACAAGTTATGACTCACTTTTCAATCTCAAGAGCTGCCACCTTCCTCTTCTCGTAAAGTTTGTCGTTGAGAGCTCTCACAATGTTTGGTGTCAGTGGAGAAAAATCCTTTTCTGTGTTCATTTTTTCAAAGTATTTCAGAAAAAGCCCTTAAATTACGCATGGAATTTAACTATGAATGTTAAAACTGAACTTTGAATACAGCTCAGTGAGTGAATAAGGAGAATGTCTCATTAGATGTTCAGTTCGTTTAGTCAGTGTATGGCTGAATAAATGTGTTCATGTTCTAAAGAGATTTTCCTCATCACGCGCTTGTATTGTTACAGACAAAGCGGCGCCCTAAAATCTGCTTCCGAGGCAGACTCTCATCACAAGCATCACTTATAAAATAACAGGACCTGCTGTCTGCGACACTGAACTGAAGCGATGAGCAGTTACAGCCCAAGCAGAATAAAAGCCTTAACACCTTTACAACTTAAATAATATACAACCGATGATCCGGGAAAAAATGCGATTGCTTCTGTACAGAACATAAACCAGATGGATATCTCCTCGCCAGTGATGACAGAAGCAGATCGCAGTGTTGTTCAATGTAAGAAATTGACCACAGCCGCCATATGTCCCGGCTCACATGACTTCCTACAAACATCAACGGCTGGTGAATCGAGCGCCGACGAATGGATTTGTTTTGATTACGTCAAAAGAGTCACGTGTTCTTTGAAAACATATGACTGGTGCTAAATTTTACTGTATACTAGCTAGCATGCTATTTTTGCTATTTCTGCCATAGAAAGGCATGGTAAAAATAGTAAGATTAATGCTGAGGTTTTATTTCTTGAAAAAATAATTAAGCTGTTGTGTGTATATTTATAGTGTATGTATTGACCTAACATAGACTATATATTATTTATATATGTGTTGCCTTTGTAAGAATATGTTTATTAATCGCCACTTTAATTATATATTTGTCTTGATTTTATTTTGTGTGTCTGTACTGACCTCAGAAAAAGTGTGATTGGTGATTTGGTTAAGACCCAGGAAAACAAAAGACTTCAAAAAGTATTTTGAATTTAGTATTTTTCATGTTAAATGGATTTTTCTTTTTCTTTTTGAAAAAATATATTTTATTCATTTGTTATGCTATGTCCTCATAAGTGGACAAATGAAAACAAAGAAAAGATTCTCCATTCACCAATCAATGTTCAGGTTTTGAGATTTAAAAAAAAAAAAAGATGAGTCTCAACTATGTTATGAAAGATATAACGGAATTAATTGATGCAGGAAACCATTTTACTTTATGCAATGTGTGACTAAAATGGCCATATATGGGTTTTCCCATTCCATACAATGTATCACTGTATCTAATTTGCATATGAATGTGTTCTTGGAGCAACATGTAATGAAAATAGAAGTGTAATAATGGGAGTAATAGTTAGCAGCATTTTCATAATGATATCTAATATTTTATAGGAACATTGATATGTAATTTCTTTCCCTATTCACTTGTTGTGTCTCCCAAAATGCCTGATAAACATGTTTTAAGTCCCGGTGTCCTCTATTGAGGACATGCAGGCCTATGAAATCAGTGCCCTTTTGTAACAGGTCATATTTTGATTAGAAACCCTATAACATTTTGCTGAGATGTTGATTAATAACAAAAAATGAGAAAATTAGTCGATTTAAATAAGTACAAAATATTATCATATTTCCATAAGAGTGCCAAATTTGATCATTCAGTCATTTTTAAAGCCCAAGGAGAAGTTGTTGTCCTGGTGAAACCTCAAAACAAATGGTATCTCTGAAAAGCCCTGAATGTGCTCTTTACAGGACATCCAGACTGTAAAACTGTGACATATGTAGGGTGGCCATTTCCATAACACCAAAAAGGAGGACACTTTGCGGCATTTAGTGAGGCAAGAATAATTGCATAGAACTCTGGTGTACTTGCTACTACAATACAATTTTGTCCATCTGATCGATGCTATCATGATACAGTGATTCTGAAATAGCCTACTCTATTCGTTGCCAGACAATTTGATGCACGATATATCTTGATGTAGACCTATGTGTAACAGAAGAGGCAAAAAAGTGATTGTTCACAGTATTTGTATTTATTCAAAAACTGACCACTGTGTCTTGCACAGTGCCTGAAAACATAACATTTCTGGACTTCTGGAAATAACAGAAATACATAAACAAATAATGAATGCGGAAAAATAAATAAATACACATTTTAGTTCTTAACAAAGTAGTATGCTACACAGCTACAGCAGCTCAGGCAGCTCTTTAAGAACTGAAATGTATATTTATTTATTTTTCGCATTCATTATTAGTTTATTTCTGTATTTCTGTTATACAGCATGACTGGTGATGCTTGACTGCATGACAGACTTTGCAAAGCTCTGCAGCGGAGATTTTGTCATCCTGAGGTGATGTTGCTTCTTGAAAACAAAATGACTGTGGCGGAGGGGGCGTGGTTTCTGCACGAAGATGGCGAGTTGGAGAAAGATTGCTGTGAACAAGTTATATTGAACTTGTTGAGTTGTTGAGAGTTTATTTTGTTTGTACCACGAGAGTTATGAATAAACACGAGTCCCAGTCTTCTTCCTCCTTATTCTACGATCTTTGTTACAATGAGGTCTGACGTTTCGGCATGTTAACAATATGACGTAGCCAGCACGTCGCGGAGGCTTGTTTACGTTTTTAACCAATGATATATCAGATATTTATTTGATTGACACCGCTTTCAGCCAATCGTTTTTTGACCAGAGATCTTTATGGCTTTAGACGCTATGCTGCTGCGTCCCAATAAAGACTTTAGAGCGGGGTTTTTTTGGCCGATTCAGCATGACTTATTTTAGATTGTCCGGCTTGAGGCTGCGCCTCCGACAGGAGGCTTAAAATCCGGACTGTCCGGCTAAAACTCGGACGTATGGCCACCCTACATGTATGGTGTTAGAGAAATTCACCAAAATATAATGTTCTCGTACGAGGACGTACATGGCCAGTGCACTGGTTAGGTGTGTTCGCCTTGAAGCGGTGCTGCACATGTGTATGATGTATGACATCAAGCAGTTCGAAAGTATGTTTCTCAAACAGAAGGATGCAACTTTTTTTTTTTTTTTTTTTTTTTGCAAGGTTGCGTCCTACGAAGGCTGGATATCACAAAAAAAATCACACAAAAAATAAACTGATGGAAAACGAGTCAGTAATGAGCTTGTCTGAGTTTATTATGAAATGAAAGACAAATATAATGTTTTCGGACATGAAAGCATGTTATCTTTTGTTGTGCTGTAGGTAAATTTATCTCTAACACTAAACTCACAATAATGTAAGCTGCTGGGAGGCCGCAGACAGCTGTCATTCACTGTATTGCATTAATAGAAAGCCCATTAATATAAAGATTTGTAATAGCCTACAAAGTATTTTTCCCAAATGAAGTGCCGTGAACGTGGGGGCGGGAACGTGCGTGAGGTATCAAATGCGCACTTACTAGACCGTCTCATTCTAATGTTTAATTTCTGAGGAGGACACTAGCCTACAAGCCTCAGAAGGATTAGATTGGAAATGAGTCAGGACGCAGTCTCGGTAGGATGCAATGGAGCATGCTCCCTATAATCGCTCTCGCGGTACTTTGATGTCATACAACTGTCGTCCGCGCAGCGCCGCTTGTTTTCAGTCAGCAGGTGTCACTCATCAAATTCATTTAGGGCTTTGTCTCTGAAGTATTTAATCCATGTTTACTTCAGCAAGAGCCCTTTGACATATAGACTAGATATTAGGCTACTTGCTATATTGAAACTGCTATTTTCTAAAACAAATTAACAAAGAAAATAACTAAATAAATAAGGATTTTGCGACACAAATGGCACGCTATCATAAATCAAAGGTGTGAACTCTTAATTTTATTTTATTTGGGGTGAAATACAATATCAGTGTTTTAGGGAAAGATTTTAACGTAATTTTTCTCTCACAGGTGTTTCTGCATCTTGCAGCCTTACTTTGTGCTGTTGAGAGTGTTTCTGGTAAGGTAACGTAATGGAAATGGTGTCCTCTCAGTTAAGTGTAGTTATTAAAGCTATTTTTCATACAGGTGAATGTGAGGTATCACAGTGTTCTGATCCGCCCACCTGTACTTTGTTGCGGAGGCGAAATTGTAAATGTGCAGTTGGCTACTTCGGAGATCTGTGACCAGAGTAAAGGACAGTCAGTCAGCTTAAACTAGTTGTTTAAGCAGTTAAAAGAGACTGCTTAAACTAGTTGATTTTGCTAAGCTGACTTAAACTCATCTCCCAGCCTTGCGTTTTGATGCGCGAAAAGCTTAAGAAAAATTTGTAACATTGCACGTTTTGAAATATTTCCTTTAATATTAGTATTAATAAGATAGTAAGTATAAAATGTAACCTCTCTCTACCTAAATTTAAAGGCACCATATGTAAGATTTTTGGATTAAAATATCCCAAAACCACTAGAACGATTTGTGTACTTCCTCCCAAATGTTTCCAAGAATGTTTAAATCCAGAGAAATAAGCAATTTTAACCAGGATACGGACCGTGTGACCGTGCGTCGCCTATCAGTGACATCGGGTTACCCTCGATTTCCATGGAAACGCCAAAGACACTTTAATATATTATGCGTTTTATTAGACAGGTGAGCAACTGTTTGGATACATTCATAGACAGAAAACTAATCATTGTTCTAGAGCTCAACACAGTTAGTCTTATTGTTTAAATTTCGTTTTCTTGAGTTACAGTGAGTACCATGTTTTACCATACTTAATATCCACCTAGATTACTGCAGTGTGCAACAAGTGTCTCATAGTCGTTGCACGAACACACAGAATAGCATTATAACATAACTTTCAACATACTCAAATAATGTAAATAATATGTTAAAACAACGCTGCTTTACCCCACATACGCATGACTGAAAGAAGTGGAAGTGCTCATCTGCGACATTATATAAGCTCCATGAAATCAAGGCATCATCAAGCTACGCCTTTTTTGAATAAGCAACCTCTAGCGGTGAAAAATTACATATCGTGGCTTTAATAAGAATTTTATTCTTAAGAATGTTTTGTGAATCTGGCCTTGTGGCTGGTTGAATAAACTGCTTAGTCTTGTCTTACGAGTTAATCCATTTTTTTCCTAGACTTTTTTTTTTTTTAGGTTTAAATAAAATTGTAGAAATTGTAGATTGGTCTAATTTGAATCCAAAAAGACTAGTTTAAGACCGTGTGTTTATACAACTGGTCTCTTTACCAACTAGGTACCTGCTAAGACTAATAACCCAACTGTTTTCTTTGTCATGTTGTTGGTCAATTTAAATATGAATCAAATATTTATTTTCAAGTTGCAACAATGAATGTGACGTGTGGCAAAGACTTCATTTCCATCCTGGTGGACGAAGAGTTCTTCAAATACTACAATGTGGGAGTAGAATCGGTTCATTTGAATAACGCCAGCTGCCGTGCACATAGAGAGGAGATCTCTGGATCGGCCTATTTCACAGTGCACACACCAATGGACCAGTACACTGCCTGTGGAGGTAAACCTCTGGAGGTAAAGAACATTTTTTTTTCTCATTTAAAAAAGTATTTCCATATTACATATTCCTAAATGGCACCTACTCTTAACAGAAGAACATAACACACATTGTTTACTCCTTAACACTGATGTCTGACCCACCTGTCTACGGAAACATTGTGAGAGATCCGGTTGTGCAGATTGAGTACAAGTGCATCTATCCGTACATCCGCAGACTTAGCCTGGCATTTCCAGTCCTCTCTTTCTCTAGGTAATGCTCTGATGTTAAATTATATCGATAAAGAATGTGTATTCAACCAATTTGATTGTTTTTGAAGTGAAAGAATGTTCAAGGTGGATGAAGTGGATGCCACGGTGGAGATGAGTTTGTTCAAAGATCACACATACACTGAGGCTTTCACCAGCCCACCTACTATTAAGCTCGGGGATAAAATCTACGTGCAGATCCATGTGACGGAGCCGGAAGACTTCTTCCATCTGAAAGTCAATGAGTGTTGGGCTACACAGACTCCTCAAGCTAATGATAAGTCGGGCTTTACCCACACACTACTGGCAAACGGGTGAGCTAGTATTAGGAATCGTCTCTAATTAACATCAATAACCAACAGACTCTCATGGCAGTTCCACATAAGTGGTGTGGCCACATAAGCAAACATTTTTGTGGGCAAATAAAATTAATTTGTCCATCAACAGTGTAGCGATGCATGAAGCACCACTTAATGTGCGTCAGAGCCATTTCAGTAACATTTAAATGGGGGGGGGGGAGGCGGGGTCTATTGTCAATAGTGAAGCAATGCATGAAGCACAGAAGTCATTTTCAAATCAAGCAGCTTTCTGTCAAATTTGTGTGACCACCTTGGAACACGAGTGAGATCACACAAAACTGATCAGATCATGTAAATTTCTATTTAAATGACTTGATATTTCATGTGAAATTTCACCGAACAGTGAAAAATGTGACTGGACCTTTCCTCAGAGGTCACTTCCAAATGAAGTAGTTTTATATCGTGTAAACAGCGAATTTGTTTAACCTTCATCCTTCCCTTGCATCCTGTAACAAACCCTTCCCTCAAAGCCCTAAAATTATGCTTTTTTTTTTCTTCTTTTTTTTCTTCTTTAAATGGAATGAAATTAAAAGTTTTTCATTTTTATAATATTTTTCTTTTTAATATGTTTCCTTTAAATTACTAGATTTTATCAATAAATTATATAAACATTCTTAAATTTAACTTAAATTTAAAATAACTTTACAATACATGCAATAATCAGCTCAAATCAGCTCAAAATATCTCACATTGGGTCAATTTGTGTGTCTCTACCGACCTCTTGTGGAAAAAAAAAAAATCATGATTTTTGCCAATAGATTACCTTATAGCTCTTTATGTAGCAAATTAACTGTTCTGCTGGGTCCTAAAGTCAGTTACTTCAGTTTTTCTCTTCAGTTTGAGCGTTTTTAGTTTTAATTGAGCATTTTTAGGTTTTTCAGTATATACTGAAGTATTCCGTTAATTCCTAAGGGGGTCAATTTGACCCATGAGGGAAGGATTCGTTACTTTTTTTTTATTACGATCACACAAACTCCTCGAATCCAGTCCATGTTTTTTATGTGTATTCGTGGTTCAAGTGCAACAAAAGTCCTGTGGTCTTGGACCACTCAGATAAACACTTTTTTTTTTTTTTTTTTTTTTTTTTTTTTTTTTTTTAATGTGACCCGAGGGAAGGATGGAGGTAGTTTAACAAACTTGAATCCAATGCGAAATCTGCATAGGGAAATCTCGCTTGTCCCTCATGAAAAAAACACCTGCAAAAATGTGCCAAAGAATGGTAAATGTGACTGTACTCTAATTCATTTGAATCTAATTTGTTTTAGTTTTTTGTATAATCTGCTTATTGCCCCAGTGATGGTTAGGTTTAGGGGTGAGGTTTGGAGTGGACCTTCATGGAGAAGCTGCTCACTGCAGAGCCATGGGTGGAGTGTGAAATCCAGTTCCCCCTGTCTGGATGTAATTTGGGTGTAATTGTTGGAGCTAGAAGGTCCAACCATACCCTAACCCTACCTGTAACTAAGGCCCTGTCCTAAATGGCACACTTTATGTGCACTTTTGGTCTTGTGGAATTACAATGGCCGTTGCGTGTCCTTTAAGTCCTCAAGACCGTAGAGTGTCCCATTCATCATTTAAGCTTAAAGAAGGATGCTCATGACTTCTACCCAGCAGTCAAAGCGGCATTATGTTGTGAAAGTGCGGACTCAGAGGAAGACTGCAAGAGTTTAGGGTGCCATTTGGGACAGAGCCTATATCCTTCCACCCATTAGATCCACAGAGGTGGAGCTGGACTAGGTCAAGCTCAACCCATGACTTCCAGAGAGGTGGAGCTGGACCTCATTTGGCTCTGCAGTGAGCACCACTTGCCGTCATGCTTTTCTAATAATTGTACGTTTCCATACGAATCTCATTGTATGATTTTGTACAAAACTGCCACCATAAAAGTTGTGTTTTCTCATGAGATTACGTTGCAATTTGCAAATAAGCATTTCACCCTTCAGAATATGCCTTGACGTTTTCCTATTTGTCTTTAAGGTGCGCAAATGAGAAAACAACTTTATTTGGTAATGGTACACCGCACCCTGCAGGAATAAACGGTGAGGGGTCGACTGTCCGTTACTCGTTTGATATGTTTCAGTTTGTACGCGAGCCCCACAGTTTCTACCTGCACTGCACTGTGCATCTCTGCACACCTGAGGATGGACTGTCTTGCATTCCTGTAAGTGTTTTCTTAACCTACTAGTTTTTGGACAATCACATTTTCCATTTTTAACCTGACCTGATTTATTTTTAGGAATGTAAAACTATATCCAAAAGAGCGGTTGTTGTGGATGAGCAGGCTCAAAGCCTACTGTCTTATGGACCAATCAGACAAGAGCTACCAGTTACCAGACCCAATATAAGTATGTTTATATATAGCATTTAATATTAAGATACCAATGTTTTTTTTTTTTTTTTTTTTTTTTTTTTTTTTTTTGTATCATGTTTGAACCGAATGGATTGTCTCATTTTAGATCTCCTCGCATTGGTGCTTCCATTTGGAGTCATTTGGACTCTGGGCATCTTCCTTCTCATCCTTATGAGCATCGCTAAAGCTGGAATCAGACGACACCTGACAAATAGCTAAATAAAACTCATTTTCAACCAACACCTAGTGGTTTGTTTTGGGTACGAAAGCTACCCCAAGTACACAAGCTAACTATTAGATATTGTAGCCCTGAGTGAACGCTCCGTGATGGGCCCTTAAACATGTATGCTGTCAAGAAAATTCTTTTATTTATTTTTTTAAATAAGCTTAAATGTGATTTCCAGAGAGAGGCATATTGAACAATCAGGGCTGCGATTATAGTTTTCTTATATGTACAGTACTGAATATGAACAACAGATGGCAGTGAGAACTAAAATTGGAATAAATTTGCTTGCTTTTTTGCGACCTGTAAATAAACCGATTTCAGTACGGTTTCTTCATCTGGGTTTTCTTTTTAAATGTATAGATTGTTTATTATAAAACTAAGAATGGCATGCATAATATCACAAAGGTAAACCGAGAAAGTGGGCTGGGAATCGGGTGCGGCTGCGTGCTGCAGATCAGCATGAGATCCTGGTGAGCTCTCATGCTCATATTTGGTGTCCTGCAAAAAAAAAAAATTGAGTCTCACTCTTCGAGGACGCGCCGCCTGGTCCTCGACATTCCTAGATGGGTTTATCCAGGCGGCACTTACATCATAGGCAATGCAAACATCAACAAGTCGTCTTTTATTCAATATTTAATGGGTAGCTGTTGTTCGCGCTAATGTTATAGTTTACAAGCGTGCCGCGCCACTCGAGTAGAGACCTTGACCAACTGTTTGCACGAGGGAAAACTTGACGGGAGAAGAGAAACCTGCACTAAGTTGGTGGGTTTGTAGTCAGAGAAGAACAATGACCGTGTTTTGGTGGTAAAAGACTGTACAATATCTCAGGTTTCCATTTAAGCGGTTCCAGGGTGTGGGAGAAGGTTGTGTGTTCATTTCTCATTGCCGTCCCGGGAGTGAAGAGATGTCAGCCCGCAGGAGTAGATCGCATCGGTCGCTGAGACCCATTAGTATGATTTTCATCCTTTTGTTTGTCGACATTGCCGAAACAGCTGTAGAAGATGACGCTTTCAACGCAGAGGTTTGTAGACTCCCTCGTTTTGAGTGTACAAAAATACCGTAAACCGTGTGTGGCCTTTATATTTGTTCATGAGTTGTGAAATTCTCAATCTGTTTGGCTACATTTCATTTTGTTTTTGTCGCTCAGGTTTGGACAATGAGTTTTAGGTTCTGTTTAGGGGAAAGCATCACATTTAATTAAACTTTACAATTAGAGATAGTTTTGTGTGTGTGTTTTTACGACATTCATTCACAGATTTCACATTTTTCAACCAGTTCTTTAATATCAGGTTTATTTAGATAAATGGCACCATTCACAGATGAACTCTTTATTGTATTGTTTAGATAATCAACTTTTTAAATAGCCATTCACTGTAAAGTGAGAAATGTGGACAATTTACAATTAGACAAAGATGAAAATATAGTTATGGTCCTATAGATAAGTACAAAGTTGAATAAATATGATACTGGATAAATAACATTATTATTATCATTAATACATTTCTATTGGATATTGCTTTTTGTGTCATAGTATATTGATCGTTCTATTTTTGCATCAGAAAGCATCAATAAAATGGTGCCACATAATGGTTATTGGACACATAACTCATACATAAAAAATAAGCAGTATCTGTCATAAAATAAAAGTAGTGCCAGTCTATCTCTCTTTACAATTAGAACTTTATTAAGTTTTTTTTTTTAATTAGTTTTTAAAATCAATAATATGTAATATGGTGTGTTTACATCTGTCCTCACTCATAGCCTGACCATGTGGCAGATGTCTTGGCTGTGGATATATTTAGATTATTAATATTCAGTGCTTAACCAAACATTCAAAACTTGTCTCTGGTGCATTTTTTTTTAAAATATGGTTTGAGTTTAGACAGTGTTTATGTAGTTTAAGGCTTAAAATTTATTTCGTACCTCCATAACATTTCCCTTTGGATTCTAATGGATAGTTGCGTAATAAGAAAGCATCTCATCTTCCCGATCTGTACGTTTATTTTTCCTTTCTATTGTGTAATCCCATCCTCACAACACTGCTTGGTAGTAGTTGTTTCAACACATTGTCCACTCCAACATTTTCTGTTTCTGTTGTTCCTTAAAGTCATGGCTGAGGATGTTTGGCTACCTGTCCCAGGCAAGCAGGCAGATGTCCACCATGCAGTCAGCCCAAATCCTTTCTAGCGCCATCAAGGATATGCAGCGCTTCTATGGCCTGGAGGTTACCGGACACGTGGACTTGGCCACTCTGAAGTATGATTTCCTCTTATTCAACTGCCCATGAAACAACAACAAGAGCTCAGTCTGTTTTGATTGTGTGGAGTCATTTAGATGATCCATAACACTTATTATTAATATTACTTATTACTAATTATTAATAAAATATGTATCTTTAACAACAACATTAAAAATGTATTATTATTAAAATAATTTTGTTTATTTTCAAATATATTTTAGATTTATTGTTGTTAATATTATTAAAAGATAATATTTTATACCAGTGTTGATTTTCTTTCTTAATTAAGAGAAAGAAATTATTAATGGAAATAAATCTGAAATGAAATGAAATCAAATATGAATGTTAGATGAAAAACCTTAATAAAAAATAACTGAAATAAAGTAAGTTTAAGTTGAAATTTTATATATATATAAAATTAATCTAAGAAATAAAAAAATAAAAAAACTTAATTGGTAAAACAAACTAAAAAGCAAAATATAAAAAAACGTATTTCAAAATATTGATACACATGATACTATATAAATAATATTAAAAATACTCATTTTATACTCATTTAAAAATAGAGGTAATGATTTTAAATAAGTTTTAAGTAAATTTTAAAATGAGTATAAAGTATTAATACTAGTAATAATAATGATATTAGCAACAACAGCAATTATTCTATATAAATATATTTTAAATATAAAATTATTTGGAAAAATTTAACTCTTAATCTCTAAAGATTAATTTTTAATCTCTAACTTTTTTTCAGAGCCATGAAAAGACCTCGCTGTGGAGTGCCTGATCGTTTTGAGGAGTCAACGGAGCAAGGTGCTCGGCGTAAACGGTATGCGCTTACTGGCCACAAGTGGGATCAGGACAGGCTGACATACAGGTGAATGAAACATCTACACAAAAACAAATTCAACTTATATTGATCAAGTTAATGATGACCAGAAAAACGTCTTTATTTCCTGCTCAAGTATTCAGAACCACTCACCCAAAGTTGGCCAGGAGCTGACCTATGAGGCTATTCGTAAAGCCTTTCAAGTTTGGGAGAAAGTAACGCCTCTGCGGTTCGAGGAGGTCCCATATCATGAGATAAAGAATGGCAGTGAGGGGCCTGACATAATATTACTGTTTGCCTCTGGGTATCATGGCGATATGTCTCTTTTTGATGGGGAAGGAGGGTCTCTGGCACATGCTTTTTTCCCTGGTCCCGGGATGGGAGGAGACATACATTTCGACATAGACGAGCCATGGACCTTGAACCAACGGGAGGGCTCAGGTGTGAACAATTTTCTGCAGTCATTTTCCTACTTCAAACTAAATTCACTTTTTTTCAAATCAAATCAAATCACCTTTATTTATATAGCGCTTTTAACAAGTCCAATTGTTTCAAAGCAGCTTCACATTGTTAAAAGTAAAATAATGCAACAGAATTTGTACAGCCGTTCTGGTGAAACGGTGATGTTATCCAGCTAATTTCAAGTATCATATAGCGTCAATGCGGGCAGATCGGTAATATAGAAGAAATTTAGGTGTCCCCAACTGAGCAAGCCAAAAGCCAGAGGCAACGGTGGCAAGGAACCAAAATTCCTTCAGGGTCAGAATGGAGAAAAAAACCTTGGGAGAAACCAGGCTCAGTCGGGGTGCCAGTTCTCCTCTGGCCGACGAACAAACAGTGTATGATTATAATTCTGGCAACATAGCAGGTCTTAATTCATATTAGGCAAATTGATATTTGTTAGATTATTCGAGAGATTGGAGTCGCACGCCAAGACAGGTTTAATGAGGATGTCGTGTCGATGCAGCATTTACGGGGAGTTTATTTGACATGTTCTCTGCAGACACTTCAGGGATGCGTTGGTCATGTCCAGGCGCTGGTCCACCATCTGATCTGGATACGGCCTGGATCTGGCTGACTGCAGTAAACCTTGGTATAAACAGAGAGACTAACATTAGCATAGATGCCATTCTTCTTATGATGTAACGAGTACATCAGGTGTTATGGGAAGTGTTCCCGGTTCCGGCTGACCTAGTTAATGCAGCCTGACAATCATTTACTGATTTGAGTAATAGAAATTGATAATGTTTTATGTGTAAGCCATAGTAAAGAGATGCGTTTTTAGTCTAGATTTAAACTGACAGAGTGTGTCTGCTTCCCGAACAATGCTAGGAAGACTGTTCCAAAGTTTAGGCGCTAAATAGGAAAAGGATCGACCGCCTGCAGTTGATTTTGATATTCTAGGTATTATCAACTGGCCAGAGTTTTGAGACCGCAATAGACGTGATGGAGTATAATGCGTTAAGAGTTCGCTCAAGTACTGGGGAGCTAAACCATTTAGTGCTTTGTAAGTAATAAGCAAGAT
Organism: Paracanthobrama guichenoti; assembly: GCA_018749465.1. Classification (NCBI taxonomy): domain Eukaryota; kingdom Metazoa; phylum Chordata; class Actinopteri; order Cypriniformes; family Gobionidae; genus Paracanthobrama; species Paracanthobrama guichenoti. The sequence continues at coordinate 13,174,003 of CM031967.1, read as the reverse complement.
TTTAAAATTTATTCGATGTTTAATAGGGAGCCAATGAAGTGTTGACAGAACCGGGCTAATATGGTCATACTTCCTTGTTCTAGTAAGAGCTCGAGCTGCTGCGTTTTGGACCAGCTGGAGTTTGTTTATTAAGTGAGCAGGGCAACCACCCAGTAAAGCATTACAGTAATCTAGCCTTGAGGTCATGAACGCATGAATTTTTTAGTGTATATTAGCTAAGCATTTACTTTCTCAAAGAACCTTTAGATGTTAGCAGCATTTAAATGTCTTAAAATGTTCACCAACAGATTTGACCCTTTGTTTTTTCTTAGTTTATGGTTTATTGTTTTTGTTTGTGGTTGTAGGTGTTGACTTGTTTCTAGTGGCGGTTCATGAGTTGGGTCACGCATTGGGGTTGGAGCACTCCAACGACCCTTCCGCCATAATGGCGCCTTTCTACCAGTGGATGGACACAGAAAGCTTCTCATTGGCTGAAGATGATATAAATGGCATTCACCAGATCTATGGTAAGCTAGTCTAATATATATTCTGTTTCAGTTATCTTATCTTACTATCCATTATAGTTAGTTAAGTTAGATCTATGATATGAATTCACAGTCATTTGTGTGTGTGATACAGCTTTTACGCAACAGTTTAATAAACAATAGGTTAATAATGAGTTACTTACATTTGAGACACAATATTGACAGTTGCTTTGTTTCTTATTCCGGCAACAAATGTAGTTTCAAACAAAGCAAGTAACACACAGTGGTGGTGCGTTGTTCCTAAACAAGTGAATTATTCAATTATTTATTTAAAAAGATAGTTTCGTACCTGAATGAATCGATGTTGCAGTGATTGATTAACATTAAAAACACAGACAGCAGCAGGAATATTAGGCTGTTGTCACTTTAAGACAATCCAGCATGCTGATACTGTTGCCTAGTTTTTCTTGACTGTTTATGTTCATTTAAGGCAACCGACTATGTTTACTAAGATACTAGCCAAGGCAGGCATGTTGACATAATTTTGTGTGAAATTGTCCATTCAAACGCAAGAAGACGTGAAGTAGATTCACATGTAAATTTTTTTTAAGCTTTACCACATTTATAATATAGTTGTTATCCACATTCTGTTGTTTTATGAGCTTGAGACTTCAGTTCAATTGCATTGGTTTCTGCACCAAGGAATTTCTCAGTGTATGTGTCTATGTTTGAGTCTGTTTTCTCCATTTGAAAGCCTTCCACTGCAGGCTGAATGAGCCTCATGGGCCTTCTGGTGCTAGATGGAAAACTGTGACGCGTTTCTGTGTCTATTCAGTGTGTGTGTGGAAAAGAAGATGATTAGCTAAGTGTGAAAATTCATTATGGTTTGGTATTTATAGGCCCTCCAGAGATTGTCATCACTCAAGCAACTACCACCACAACCCTGTTTACAACCACTGCCGAGCCGGAGCCCACCACTACAGTTGCCCAACTGAAAACTTCCAGACCCTCGCTACAGCCCACCAAGCCCTGGGTGCCTCCGGTCAACCCCACCAGGAGACCCCAGCCCACAGCACGCTCGGATCAGGATGCACCTGACATCTGCGAGGGGAACTTTGACACAGTCACCATGCTGAGAGGGGAGATGTTTGTGTTTAAGGTTAGAAAGTGTGGTCTTCAGTAAATGCCATTATAGTGGTTCTTGATTAAACCCAGTCAAAACATCTTGGCAACTGCATAACAAACTGCTAAAAACTACTTTGAACATCTTAGCAACTGCATAAAAACATTGTAAACCACTAGCAATGTCTTTTGTTTGTTTTTAATAATAATTTGGATCAGGTGTCTGCAAGAAGGTGGTTGAACTTTTTCCAACAAAGCATAAATCGCCACACATCTTTCTGTTGAGTGTTATGATTATATGAATGTTGTTTTTCTTTATCAGGGACGTTGGTTCTGGAGGGTTAGAAGGAACCGGGTTTTGGATAATTACCCAATGCCAATCTCCTTCTTCTGGATGGGGCTTCCAGAGGACATAGACGCTGCCTATGAACGGCATGATGGGAAATTTGTATTCTTTAAAGGTCATAAATTAAATATTTAAGAACTTAATTTTAGTGAGATTTATTCTTTAAAAAACAGTAAAAAAACAACACAATGGTGTATTTTTTATTATTTTAAAATATGTATTATTATCTTTTATTATTAGAATGTTTTTCAGTAAACAAGTCCCACTATCTTATGTAGTTTTGCTTCTCACATATGTATATTTTTTTAAGGAAGTTTACAGATAAAAAAAAAAAAAAAGGAAAACAAGACTAAAATGCTAATTAGGTGGGGGTTTTTTTCCCAGTGAAGCTGCAAATTATGATCCAAAAAGCAGAGAATGTGTCTCTTGTTTGTATTAGAATTATAGACTGGCATCTTTAAAAATGACAACACCAAAATCATTAAATATTTCCTAGATATCAATCCTATTCTCTTTTAAACATCTGTTCTTGCTGTAACAGCATTTTGAAGTCAAATTATGTCACTTGTAAAACACTCGGAGAGGAGAGAAGGAAAGTCTGGCAGCATCACAGGACTTCGTATGCATTGCGTCAGCTTCAACTCCAGATGCTGACTGCTCTGTTTTCATTCTGAGAGAAGAAACCTGGAGAAGTTGCAGTAGGGAATGTATAGTGGAAAGAGCCACAGTGTTTTTATGCAGATTGTGAGACTTCATCTGTGCATTTGTTTGAAGGGAAATTTGCTTTCATGCAACACAAAACATCTTTTGTGAAATCTCACTAGTTGAAAAGAGAGCTCTGTGATATAATCTCTCAGCCATTCAACCCCTCCCTTTCCCTCTAATTTGGCTTTTTGTCCATCCCCTCTTTGTGTTTTGTATCACTCCCGCAGGAAGTAAATACTGGCTTTTCAGAGAAGCAGACGTGGAACCTGGATACCCTCAGGACTTGTTTCGTTATGGTCAAGGCATGCCTGACAGAGTGGACACGGCAGTGTGGTGGGAACCATCTGGCTATACGTACTTCTTCAGAGGAGACAGGTAAACATGCTGGGGCCCTTGTGGAAAAGGCCAGATGTGTCAAAAGGTTGGGAGTTAGCCATCAATAGAACAACATAATATTTAATTTAAACTTGCTTTTGAGTGCAGTTTGATCTGGTTTTATAATTACTGCAATGTGAAAAAAAACTGTTTAATAATGTATAATTTTAATGTAAACACCGATCAGGCATAACATTATGACCAAATATTGTGTTGGTCCCCCTTTTGCTGCCAAAACAGCCCTGACCCGTCAAGGCATGGACTCCACTAGACCCCTGAAGGTGTGCTGTGGTATCTGGCACCAAGATGTTAGCAGCAGATCCTTAAAGTCCTGTAAGTGAGCAATTTCAGCTACAGTAGCTCGTCTGTTTGATTGGACCACACGGGGGAGCCTTCGCTCCCCACGTGCATCAATGAGCCTTGGCCACCCATGACCCTGTCGCCGGTTCACCACTGTTCCTTCCTTGGAGCACTTTTGATAGATACTGACCACTGCAGATCAGGAACACCCCACAAGAGCTGCAGTTTTGGAGATGCTCTGACCCAGAGCATCGTCTAGCAATCACTTTTTGGACCTTGTCAAACTCGCTCAAATCCTTACGCTTGCCCATTTTTCCTGCTTCTAACAACTCAACATTGAGGACAAAATGTTAACTTGCTGCTTAATATATCCCACCCACTAACAGGAGCTGTGATGAAGAGATAATCAGTGTTATTCACTTCACCTGTCAGTGGTCATAATGTTATGCCTGGTTAGTGTGTGTGTGTGTGTGTGTGTTTTATATATATATATATATATATATATATATATATATATATATATATATATATATACACACACACACACATTTAAAGGGGTCATGAATTGAGAAATCAACTTTCCCTTGAGCTTTTGATATATAAAAGGTCATGGTAATATAAGAATATCCTGTTTCAGAGCTGAAAACTTCCTTGTTAGTCAAAGAAAAGCTTTTATTGACAGCTGGCTCAGCAAACGATCAATCTGCGAATATGCTTACCTATGATGTCAGAGTTCAGTGAAACGCCGCTTTAACCGACGAAAGCCTAATTCTGTAGCCTCTGTAGGCATGTTAGATAAATAACATAGGCCTACGTGGAGCTAAACTGGATTGAACTTCCGAGCAATAAAGCTTATGGCATGTTTCAAACTTGCATGATTCCAAAATGCATGGTTGAACTTTATTTTTAATGAAGATCCAGCAAGCGTGAGGAAGACATTGCATTTGTTTGCTTCATTTCACTGGATTCGTTTGTAAACAAGAGACTGGATTTGCAGACAGGATGTGATTAAAAAAACAAATCTGTGGCTTCTGGATCTGACAGGAATGATGCAACACAATTATGTGAGTTAAAAAATGTGGTAGTATTGCATTGTTACGTACTGATTATGTACGTGTCTAACTAAACATAACTTCCACGCTGTCATAGGCTGGAGTATCCTTTATATTTAAGGTGTTGTTGGTTCACTGTCCTGCAATTCATGATCAGACTCAAACATCCTAAATAGTGAAATACGTGTGTGTGTGTGTGTGTGTGTGTGTGTGTGTGTGTGTGTGTGTGTGTGTGTGTGTGTGTGTGTGTGTGTGTGTGTGTGTGTGTGTGTGTGTGTGTGTGTGTTATGCACAGTTCGTGGTTATATCCACTGATCGGGCAGGCCAAGTAATAACAAAATAACATTCCAATTAATTGTGGGTCGATGAGAGATAAATCATTGTGTTTGTTTGATAAAGACATTTTGCAAGCCATGTGTATGAATCATTTCTCCACATTGGAAGTTTTCAAAACAATTCCTCACGTGTAATGACTGGAGTGCCAAAGCTCATTATAATATGCAAAACTGTTATACAATGATAGCAGTGGGCGTTTACCTCCAAGTCTTCAATGTGGCACACCGATAAAAACCGAGCGCTTCAAGAGCTAGGCTCAAAACCAGGATAGAAAATAGCCTATTACCTATTCATTATGATGTTTTTGAATGTAAAAACCACACAAACAAATTTTTTTTAAAAGCCAGTTCATGAACCCTTTAATACATTTGAGCTTTTTCCATTACGATGATACAAATTAACAATAATACCACAATGCAAAACTTGTAAAAGTAAGCTTGATTTTTCTGTAAGCAAAATATAAATTTCTAGTTTCTTTTGATTATGGAATGAAATATGATCTGGTTAGACAAAGCACCATAAAATGTGTCCTTATGATGCTGTATTTAAAATTGTTGATTACTAATTTTGTTTTGTTGGTAAACTAAATAGAATTCAAAAAGAGAAGTTGACTTTTTTCCCCATTATTGCTTTCTCTTTAAGATATTGGCGGTTTAGTGAAGAATCCCGTGCCATGGATAAAGATTACCCTAAACCAGTGAGTGTGTGGGGTTCCGTTCCTGGCGCCCCAAAAGGGGCCTTCCTCAGTGATGATGGAGGTGAGTCAGGAAGGGGGGACGGCTGCCCGAGAAAATGTCACAGCTAAATGCAAGAAAAAAAAGACACAAGTCCATTAATCCAAAGCTGAGAGGGAAAATGTGACCTCATTGCTGAAAAACTGGGGCGCAATAAGACCTTTGACTTGAAAATGTTCTGCTCTCATTTCTAATTTCACGGCATTGTTCATGATCGTCTTTGGCACATCTCTTTATAGCTGTGGAATTCGGAGCCTGCCAATGATTGCCTAGAATCTCGCTTGATCAAACATTTGGTGATGATGACATGGAATTTTATGTCATATTAGTCGCTAGCATATTTATTCACACTAATTCACATTTTAACTCTTTTCCATACAGCGTACACTTACTTCTACAAAGACACCAAGTACTGGAGGTTCGATAACAAGCGAATGAAGGTTGACACTGGATACCCGAGATCAATTTTAAACGATTTCATGGGCTGCCGGGTGCACTTTGATGTGGAAACGGATGTAAATCCTGACCACCGATCGCCAGAGACAACCAACAACAATCAAGACCCTGACAACAACAAAAATGGTCATGAAGAAGATACCGAGGACAGAAATGATGGCAAAGAGGGCGAGGAAAAGGAAGTAGATGTTATTCTAAGAGTGAAGGAGACTGATGAGCACATCATGACCCTCATCTTGGTGACTGTGCCTCTGGTTCTGGTGCTGTGCATTCTGGGAGTGATATACATCATTATTACCACAGTCCAGAGGAAAGAGACGCCCAAAATGTTAGTTCACTGCAAAAGGTCCCTGCAGCAGTGGGTCTGACAGAGTTCGCACAAGTTCGCTACCCAATAGCCAAATATTTCTGCACATAGATTTTCTAAGAGACACACACCTTGTCATTTGATTGCTCATGGTGCTCATCCAATCAAAAACCCTGTTCCCAACATAGAATTTGCACTTTTGATAGTATTTTGATTGTTTTGTGGTCATTTTACGGCTGCGTGTGATGTTGCAAGTGAGTCGTCCGTCTGTGAGGTTTCTGTTTTCCTGTTGAGCCCAAACTGTTCGGTTGTACACTGTGGGGAACATGGGATGTATGAAAACAAGCTCAGATCAGCACATTTCTTTCACATCCTCTGCTAACTAGCCTCAATAATGGAGGAAACCGCAAACTCTGTGTCGAGGTCTTGCAGAAAGTGCAGGGTTAAATGAAAAGTCAGGCTTAATAAATTGTCTCACGCACATTTAGCAGGGTTTATAGTCTCTTCCCTGTGGAGCCTGGCTTGCATTACACAGATGTTGCTGATTTTGGACTTTATGGAGAGAAAAAGAGGGGGGATGGGGGCTTGTAGCCTGCCAGCATTTCCTCTGCCTGAGTTCCACTGAGCGTGCCAAAGACGAGGAGGAGGGGGAATAGATTCGAGGCGTGGCTGTATCGTCATCGTGACCTACATTAGCGCCCCTACTTCTTTTCCCCCCCTCAAAGTTTGTCTTCCTATGGGACCTTTTTCCTTTGTTTGCCCCGCCGCACTTCCAGTCTCCCCAGTTGTGAAGTTTTGTCTTTGAGAGGCAATTCTGCCCTCGGATTGTGTCCATCAGTGCCTTTCAAGGCTGAATCTGTGCCTTAACAGTGCAGACCATTACCACTGTGTTGGAAATCTCATTTTTTTTACTGGCCACCGCAGGCTTTTTGTAGTAGCCGCACGGTTTGAGCGAAAAGCGCCAGTGCTTTTCTTTGTTCACATGGCCTTCTGTGTTTTAAACCTGTGTCATTTTTGTATTTTTTGTCAATATGAATGTCTTTGTGCTTTTTGTAGTGCCAAATGAAAAACTCCCTTGATTATTAACTTGATGTTTTATTTGATTTATGTTTGATTTGCATTTTTTTATATTAACAGTTGAGTAAATCATGCAGGGCATGTATTGCTTTTGTTCACGGATATTATCTGTATAAGTATATAGCTTGCTCACAATAAAATGGAGTATACAGCTGTAAGTATGCCTTTTTTTTAACTTCCTCTACTGATTTTGTACTTCCTTTGTTTTGGTTTGAGTACAATAACACTTTTAATTGTATTGCGTGCATTTTTTTATTCTAAGCATATTAGTTATATATTGGTATTGTTGTGTCAGTGTTATTTTCCTGCTATTGTGCTGAAGGTGCCACATGTAGCTGTCCAACAATTTAAACCATTTTAGAAAAAGCCTATAAATTAGGCTGACATATTTGACATTTTAAGATATGCCAGTGCAAGTTGCTTATAGTTTTAGTCTGGGACTAGACTTTGTCTGGTAAAAGTATTTTAAATTACAATTAGATATTATGTAATATTCTATAATAACCAAAACTATAGGTTGTGTAACCAAACATTTCTCAATATTTTTAGCTCAAATTTTGCAAGCTAACTAGTGAGGATAGCAGTTTAGCGTTCTGGTAGCTAATTAGCCTACTAGCTACAGTTACCCTTTGCAAATGTTCAATTATACATTTTTATATGTATATTATATTATATTTTTATATTATGCATTTTTGTTTGATCGGACATTAAAATGGCTACCAAAGCAACCCCTTAATTGAACTGTCTTAGCATACCTCTAACCAATTAGTCTGCTAGCTTAGCCTGCATTATACATTTTTTATAAGTATTATACTACTTAGTTTGATCAGGCATTAAAAAAATGCTATCCTAGCTACCTTTTCAGTGAACTAGCTTAACATACCACAAACCAATTAGTTTGCTAACTTAGCCTATGTACTTCACAAATGTTCAGTTATACATTTTTATAAGTATTATTATTTTAAAAACAGCTACCCTATATAGCTACCTTTTCAGTAAACTAGCTTAGCATACCGTTAACCAATTAGTCTGCTATCTTAGCGTGTACCCCTCAAAAACGTTCAATTATACATCTTTATATGTATTACTTTTTTGTTTGATCAGGCGTTTCAAACATCTACTCTAGCTACCATTTCAGTGAACTAGCTTATCGTACCGTTTACCGTTAATGTAGCCTCTACATTTTGCAAATGTTCAATTATACATCTTTATACGTATTACTTTTTTGTTTGATCAGGCATTACAAAGGGCTACCCACAAGGGTTGTAGGTGGATTTAATGGTTGGATTGAATTGTTAATGATGACACCATCAATCATGAAAAGATGCTTGTTAGAGCTAGATGGTGTAGTTACGATATCTACCAGCCCCCTAACTGGATCAGCGTTTGAGGCTGCAGCAGTTTTGGTTCTTTATTTCTTGACGTCATACCTGTCAAATGAGGCAAATGCATAATCACCATAATAAACTCAGACCTTTTGTATTTTCCTCTATCTATGGGTATCTTAATCTTTCTCATAATTTACTTTAAAGACCACAATTAGTTATAACAACCAGACCAAACAAGCTATGCCCTTCATTTCTCATTTTAATTTCCGAAACAAACTCACGGGACCCCTAGCTTCACTCTGTTCACCAGTATCCTGTTAGAGGATTATATCTCTCTTTAACGCTCTTCTACATTTCCTCCAATCACATTCGAGGACACGGTGGTAACACTGGCCTGGTGGTGCTGATAAGAGATATGCTTTAGGGGCTTACCTGAGATCAGTTTATGGTTTGCTTGAAAACGGCTGTGGTTTGTGTTTGCAAGGCAATAGCCCGCCCTTGATCAGTTGCATTGGCCCTTCACTGGTTCAGAGCTTATCCTGTCTTTATCTCATTATTGGATCTGCTGCCGTTTAGCTGCTCAGACCCGGCATAGTCATGGCATTGACTTCCGAAAGCAACAAGTTAGATGCACTCACGCTCAAAAGTCAAAGAATCACAGTAAACTGTGTTACTTGTGTTGCACTTGATGGACCAAGAATACATAGTTCAGGTGCAGGGCATAGAGACGGATCTTAAGCTAACAAAATTAGCATGTAGCATGAAATAGCTGTTTGGATGCTACTTTCTGCTCATTTCTTTCGCTGTCAGCTCTGATTAGTTAATTACATGAAACCCAAATCTTACCAATTGGGTGTGAGAACGTGTTTTCTGTATGTGTCATACTTTTATCTGTAGCTTAGCTACAGGGTTAATCTCAGAGAGGGGAACTGATGACGCAGGCCCTGCTTCAATGTGTTTAAAATACCATCTAAAACTGTGTTAGCCCTCATACTGACACAGAGATAATTAACTATTTTACACAAAGCTCCATCTAAATCATGTAGTTTACTTAGATCCACTCAATAAGCTTTTGATATTGGCTGACGATACACTCATTTAACTGTATGCTAATAATAAACATAGGGTTTAATGTTGAACTGGGGCAATAAGCATAATCACATGAAAGCCAATCAGAACACCCTAGCAACCACTTAGAACATCTAAGCATCAAGTTTTAGGCACATTTTCTTGAGGAAAATTTTTATATTTTGTCAGTCAAAACTATGTGCAAAATAATATAGTTTTATATTGTCATTTCAAAGGGAAAGACTGTCGTTTGCACACTTACATGATAAAAAAAAAAAAAACTTGAGTAGACAAAACAAGATTTCTTAACTGTACAACTTCAGCATTGTCTTCACATTGACTGTAACTTTTTAACTGTACCTGGTGAACAGCTCCCATTGTTTTTAAGTATAATCTTATGTGGGGTAGCACTGTCCTTCAAGATTTAATCCTGTTTGCCCAGTCCTGCCTCAGTCCTAATCCTCACAGACTGCTGAATTCCACTCTGGATGGTGTCAATCCCAACGGAATGACCAACCACTGCTGAGCATTCAGGTAAGAAATTTGATATTTGATAATGCTTGTTTTATGTAGCATTATGCTGATGTTGCTCTAGAAGGGAGAGTATTATTGTAATCCTTTTTAGCATTTGAAAAATTTTATTTCTAAAAGCTTTAGCAAGTGGACTTGCTTAAAATATACGATAAGGTTCTAGCTTATCTCTAGGGTAAAAAAAAAAAAAAACATGGATCAAGCCCAAAATGGCTAAATACGAAGCTTTTAATTGTCTTAAACAAATTATTGGTCGAGTAATTAGCTCAATTTAAGCAAATGCACTACTTAAAAAGCCATTGCTGTCTCAGAAAAACATCAAAGATAGAATTAAGTTTTTGGCAGAATATGGGAAGTTGTGTGTAGAGTGAATGAATCACAATGAAACACGAGTTGCATGGTAATCCTCCAGAGCGGTGTCTTCAAAAATCTGAGAAATATAATAACAAATGCATCTCTAACACCGTGAAGTATGGAGGAAGAGGTGTCACTGTGTGGGGAGCCTTTTTAGCTTCTGGTATTGGGGAGCTACTTCACTGTGAAAAGTCATTTAATGCTTCGGAGTACAGGAGAATATTGCTTGCTTCCTAAAGTTGTTATCTAAAGAGGAATGATAGGATGTTATCAAGACAATGCTCCTACCCAAATTGCAAAAGCAGTCAAGAAGTGTCTTGAGAAGAAGTCCATCAGGCTCATGTTTTGGCTGTCATAGTCCAGATTTGAACCCTATAGTGAATATTTGGTTTCACATTTAGCTCAAAGGAACTGGGAGACATTTTTCAACTCTGTTTGAAGCCATTAACACTGATTGGAACAACACTGACTCTTCTTTCTGTAAAAAGCTGTCTGCAAGTAGGGAAAGACTATGCTGTGCTATTAGCAACTCTTGCTAATTTCCTGACCAGTGATTTGTGATTAAAATGGTTAAGACCTTTAAAAGACCACTAAATATTTTTGGCTTTGCCAAGGAATGTACTTAGCACAATAGTAACATGAACTAACAAAAATGATAGTTTTTCAATATTTATTAATTTTGCTTAATGTTAATTTCTATAGACTACCATTTTTTTTTTTTTTTTTTTTTTTGAAGTCTCAAGTTATGCTCACCAAGGCTGCATTTATTTGATGAAAGATACAGTAAAACAGTAATGTGTTTTATTAAATGTATATTGTAAAGTCTTGCAAACTTAATGTACATTCAAATAAGAAGAAGAATCTAGAAGACAGGAAGTGCAAGAGTCTAGGACTTGAAATTGTATTTACAGTATTTTTGACAGTATTATTTTAGACGCTAACACATACTTAGCATCTTGGTTTTCTAGGCTAAACCTGATTGGAGTGTTAATTTTGATTTGTGCAAAATATTTCAGTAAATAAGAGATGGATCAAGTCCATTTAGACAGTGAAGGTAAAGGAAGTAACTTTGCTTGACTCCCCACCCCGACTGCTAATCGTTTTAATGGCTGCCATAATGGGTCTGAACAATGCTACAACTGTGTCCAAATCTGTCTGAGAATTTAGAGCGAGTCTGTTGTGGGAATTTGTCTGTAGACACATAAAAAACTTATTTCAGTGCTCATTAACAAGCTTATTAAACCTCTTACGTTTGCTAAGGGATGTGGCAAACATGACATCATTCTATTCCTGAAGCTGTTGTGGGGTTTCCCCTTTGCAGATGCCCTGTATGTTTGGATAAATAGGAACTTCATTGGGTTTTCCCAAAGATGAAATCATTGTCCTAGAAACGACTCTCTTTGAATATTATCGACTGAAGCATATGAAGCAAGCATTAGCTCTCAGGGAGGGTCCAGGTTTTAGGTTAAGCTTGATGAGGATGAAACATAATTAACTGTAACTTGTTTCAGGTTAAGATGATCTATACTTATACTCCATGTAGATTCAAAGAATGGGCGTTTATGCCATTATTCCATAGTCTATTCCATCATTACAGACACTGTATGTGTGTTTAAGGGATATTTATTGATTTAATAGAGTTTTATTCCCTTCTCTCAGGATGTTTAACTGGGTGGTAAAGGTCGTGCCACATCCTCCTAATACACAGGATGATATGAGGGATGAGGCGATCACAGCGGTAAACCCAAACCCATTAACCTGCACTCACAATACACACCCACAAATATATGTTTGCGGTTTGAGAGCCCTGGTGGTTAGCGCACATGTTCTGACATATTGAGCCATGGTGGTCATGTAGGTAATGCAGGTTCAAATCTGGCTCGCAACATTTTATGATCCCCTTCCCTCTTCTTTACACTATCATTTCCTGTCTTCCATTTCTTTATAAAAATGTCAAAAGGCCAATTCTAAAATGAATCTGAATGTTTATTCTAACTTCACAAACCCCTTCAATGTAAAAAACATGAAGTAAGTCATATATTAAATCTCTGATTCTCTTATATCTCCTCGGTTTTTCTCTGAAGAATGGGAAAATATCGAATCAAGGTACATTTACACCACACTTACTGCTTTAAATGTTTTAACATCAGATATAACACTACAGTACTATAAAATCAATCAAAGCATAGTATATTAATTCACAATGAGCCTCTTTCTATCTTCTTCTCATGCAGATAAGTTCAATTCATGCCAAACAGGCAGGGAGGAAGACCAGTCATCTCAAACCTCCCATGGCAGGTGAGTCTTGACTGATCTTATCCATAAAGTACACAAAAGACATTCTGTAAAGGTTTGAACCTTAAATTCTGTCTGTTTGCCCGTTTCAGTGTTCAGAATGGTATGCTAAACTGGCTTTCCAATGGTTTTGTGAGTGCACTGCCACAACCTGCAGGGAGTCCTCTTATTACGAGAGCCAACGCTGATGCAAAAGTATTGATTTAATTTCAACTAAATGATATTTAATACCATTTAATACCATTTTAACACCAACTCTTCTTTGAACCATCTTTCAGTCACTGCAGGAGGAAGGTTCTGCTGACAGGTAAGGCCATGAACAATATTCTTATCAGCGACATCAGTCCGGTGGAGAATCGTTGTGCATGAAGTGTCCTTATAGTGAGCTCTCTCTGTCCGCCAGGGCTAGAGTTATTGGCTGGATCTCGCAGGGAATTGGAAAGGTGGTCCCACAGCCTGATGAGAAATACATACAGGAAGAGACTCCAGAAGAAGTCACAGAGGTGCTAGACTTTGTTTTGATCAGACTATTAGAAATAACGGAATCAGATAAATATCATCTTAACCTTAATATATGCAATAATTCAAATCTTAGATGCAGTGAAAGTGTTTAAAAATGATAAATTAATATATTTAAGAATCTAAATATTACAAAATACATGTTTTATTAATATTATTCATTTGTAAACAATAACTTTAATATGGTGCTAGAAAAGGAAAGTTAAATCAAGGCAATTTTTTTTTTTTTTGGCTTGTCTGAAACTATATATTATTATCAGATATAATTAATTAGAATTATAAATGGTAACTTAATATGATACATTTTAAAAACTTTAAAAATGAATAATTTTCTGCTGTTTCTATACATAATAATTTGTTTTCTTTTTCTTTCTATTTACTTCAGATCTATTATGTAGATACATAATTAAAAGTTTAGATACAGTACATAAAAATGTTTTTAAGATTTATTATTCTCAAGTTAATTTTGTTGAATATATTTAAAATGTAAATAGAAAATCATAATGCAATTGTTGTTGTTGATGTTGTTGTTATTATTCATTTGTAAACAAACTATTTAATAATATATCTGGAATGGAATGGAAATATTGTTCACTTGTCTAAAGCTATACATTTAATTATGAGTTATGAATAGTAACTTCATCATACATGTAAAAAAAACATGTCGGAAGTCAATTTTTTTTTATTTACTTCAGGTTCATGATGCCAAGGACCTCCCAGGTGTGCATCAATCAGTTTGCATTATGGAAAACCACAAAAGCATGAGTTAAATGAATAACCTTTATGGTTGATTTAATGTTAGTGAGTTCATGCTTTTGTATCTTTTACACCAGATGAAGAGCCTTTGCCACATATACCAGTAGTAGAGCTGGTGTCAGAAGACGAGGTGTCTGAGGTGGAAAACCCTGCTCAGTTCCCTCCAAAGTGAGTGTCATTCTGTGTAGCACACAGGGATTATTATCATCATGATAATAATCATATGTAGGGACTTAAAGTCGGAATGAAACGGATGTTCCAATCGTCTTTTCTTCCTTATTGTGATGTATGGGTATATGTGAGTAAAACAGCTTCTAGAACAAGAAAAAATGTAGGTAGGACTTGATTTTCTCCTTTGTCAGTTGATTTGATGGTTGTGGTTTGCTATTGGTCGATCGCATGTGAGTGACAGGTTGCTCCACCCTCGCGTCATCAGAGAAGAGATGTTGCTGCAAGAGGGAGGGGAAGTTATTTTGATTAAAGATTACAAGGGCACATTAATAAAAAATATAAAAAATAGTAATGATGTGCACACACTATTTTGCCAAAAGTATTGGGACACCCCTCCTAATCATTGAATTCAGGTGTTCCAATCACTTCCATGGCCACAGGTGTATAAAATCAAGCACCTAGGCATGCAGACGCTTCTACAAACATTTGTGAAAGAATGGGTCGCTCTCAGGAGCTCAGTGAACTCAAGCGTGATACTGTGATAGGTTGCAACCTGTGCAATAAGTCCATTCGTGAAATTTCCTCAGTACTAAATATTCCACAGTCAACTGTTAGTGGTTTTATAACAAAGTGGAATCAAATGGGAACAACAACAACTCAAACACAAAGTGGTAGGCCACATAAAATCACAGAGCGAGGTCAGCGCATGCTGAGGCGTACAGTGTGCAGAAGTCGGCAACTTTCTGCAGAGTCAGTATCTACAGACCTCCAAACTTTGTGTGGCCTTCAGATTAGCTCGAGAACAGTGCATAGAGAGCTTCATGGAATGGGTTTCCATGGACGGGCAGCTGCATCCAAGCCTTACATCACCAAGTGCAATGCAAAGCGTCGGATGCAGTGGTGTAAAGCACACCGCCACTGGACTCTAGAGCAGTGGAGACGTGTTCTCTGGAGTGAAGAATCACGCTTCTCTGTCTGGCATTCCGATGGACGAGTCTGGGTTTGGCGATTTCCAGGAGAACGGTACTTGCCTGACTGCATTATACCAAGTGTAAAGTTTGGTGGAGAGTGGATTATGGTGTGGGGTTGTTTTTCAGGGGTTGGGCTTGGCCCTTTAGTTCCAGTGAAAGGAACTCTTAATGCTTCAGCATACCAAGACATTTTGGACAATTTCATGCTCCCAGCTTTGTGGGAACAGTTTTGGGATGGCCCCTTCCTATTCCAACATGACTGCGCACCAGTGCACAAAGCAAGCATAAAGACATGGATGAGCGAGTTTGGTGTGGAGGAACTTGAGTGGCCTGCACAGAGTCCTGACCTCAACCCGACAGAACACCTTTGGGATGAATTAGAGCCAGGTTCTCATACAACATAAGTGCCTGACCTCACAAATGTGCTTCTACAAAAATTCCTATAAACACTCCTAAACCTTGTGGAAAGCCTTCCCAACTCCATATTAAACTCTGTGGATTAAGAATGGGATGTCATTAAAGTTCATGTGCATGTAAAGGCAGGCGTCCCAAAACTTTTGGCAATATAG
Organism: Paracanthobrama guichenoti; assembly: GCA_018749465.1. Lineage (NCBI taxonomy): Eukaryota > Metazoa > Chordata > Actinopteri > Cypriniformes > Gobionidae > Paracanthobrama > Paracanthobrama guichenoti. The sequence goes on along the minus strand of CM031967.1, from coordinate 13,158,167 downwards.
TGTATAATTTACAGTATAATAAACTCTGCAATAATCCATAAAAAAATAAGAATTGTCCATTTTGATTTCACAGTGACTTTAAGCCACTGGCAAAGTTTTTTTTTAAGAAACATTATTTCTTATTTCAATGTCTGAACAGTGTAATGAGCTGGATAAAGAGTGGCTTCCAGAATGCTATACCGCAACATGTGACCAGACCCCCAAATTCCAATTCTTCAACACCAAGGTCATCGCAATGTTCAAACAAAGGTATTGTTCAAACTGTATGATACGGAAAAGGCTAGCTTTTTTAAAGACTGTAACTGTTTAGCTTCATGTTTCTGTAAAAAACAAAACACTATTTCTAAATCAACAGTATATTCACCTCCTCCAGAGTCAGTAACCAGCTTGACGGAGATTGATTTAAAAACTCCTAGGTAAGTCACGTCAAATTTGATTCATTCTTTTGCAACTGCTTACAGGGCATATTGGCTTTGATCTCCCATGTGTTTTCTTGTTTTCAGTATGGTGGGCTGGATTGTTCACGGCCTGGGACTTTCAATGCCACAGCCGGTGCTTAAAAACAAAGAAGTATGTTTAGTAAGTTAGGCACAATGCTTTGGCGTTATTACCTTGGGTTTAATAGTTCTTTCTCCAGACTGACTCCTTTTCTTTTCACCAGGAGGACGGGAGGATTGTGCAAAATGGTGAGTAAGACATTCCTCCTTCAACACTGTTTATGCTGTTTTTCATAACAAACTCAGTTTGTTTCCTGGAAACTCTAGTGTGGTTTCAGTAGAATATGAAAACATAAAGATCACTGCATGCGTAACAACATGACCCACTCTGTAAGACATCAGAATACAAGACTTCAGGGTGAGCGATTCTGTTGCAGTGCAGGACAAACTCATAATTCAGTCCATCTTCTCCTTCTGTTACAGGGGGGAGGACACTGAGAACCCCTTAAACAAAAGGAGAGAGAGCGCAACAGCATTACGCAAAGTCACAGACAATTGGACAGTGGAGACAGATGCATTTGAATAGTGGATTTGTAGCTCTTTTGAATGAGCAGGCAGCTATGAAAATTTACTGAATGTAATGCTTGACTTTCTATGTACTGTATAACTAACCAAGATTGATGTTTTTTGGTTTTTTTTTAAATAGACTCTGAATATTGTATGAATAGCTGGCATCTCTCAGATGGGTGTTTGTTGTTGCTGCAGTGATCTTTCTGAATTGACATTTAGATTGACTGTACATGTCTTAAAACATTTGTGATCCTCATGAGATGTAATTATTAATTTTACTGCATATTTCCTTAGTTGACCAATGTTTTAAAAGAAACTGGAATGAGTAGCGCCATTTAAAAAAATATAGTGCTGTCAAACGATTGATCATGATTAATCGCATCAAAGTTCATGTTTACATAATATGTGTGTGTACTGTGTATAATATATAATATACACACAGACACACACACACATACATACATACATACATATATATGCAAATATTTCTTAAATGTATACATGAATGAGTGTGTATATATACACAATAATTATATGTGGTACACACACATATTATGTAAACACTTTTATTTTGGATGTGATTAATCAATTTGACCGCACAAGAATATATAAAATTGTATTGCCTTGACTTTGTGGCTGCTTTTAAGTCATCTACTAAAGTTCGGGGTTGGTAATATTTTTATGTTTTTGAAAGAAGTCACTTATGCTCACCAACACTGCATTTATTTGTTAAAAAAAATGCAGTAAAAAAAGTAATATTGTGACATATTGTTACAATTTAAAATAACCGTTTATTCATTTTTTTGTGATGGAAAAATACATTTTCAAAAGCCATTCAGTCTTCAGTGTCACATGAACCTTCAGAAATCATTCTAATATGTTAATTTGCTGCTCAAGAAACATTTCTTATTATCAGTGTTGAACATTATAATATTATACATATATCTTTTATGTCACTTTTGATCAATTTAATGCATCCTTGCTGAATTAAAGAATTTAAAAATCTTACTGACCCCAAACTTTTGAACAGTATGGCACATTTTATGTTTTGATTTATTATCATTTAATCCTTATGTATTTAATGTATATTAATATTTAATGTTAATAATTCTTAATATTGTATTAATTCATTGCATTAATAAAGTAAAATGCATGATTGCACTCAGTCTCTATTGGTTAAAATAATACAAAATTAAATTATTTGGAAAACGCGTGCAAATAACTTTGCTCTCAACCAAAGTAATTAACCATAAGTAGTAAAATAAATAATAAAATATTTGAGAGGAATATTTTCACTAATTTTATAGTGAGCCCTTAATCTTACAGATGTTTCCTAGAGATTTTAAGCACTCAAATGCCAAGGTATCCTGATGTTAAAAGTAAAGGAAAAGCAAAGCAAGCTTAAATTTGTTTAAGCTTAAATTTGCATCCAAGTCAAGTTAAAATTGACTTGGATGGCTGTTCTGTTCAAAAATGCCATATCACACTAAACTTAAAGGAACAAGAACCAGCAAAGTAATGAAAATTAAATATTGTCCCCCACAGAATCATGTGATGACATTTTAATTACCAGAGAATGTGAAGTTTTAAAAACAGCCCTCAAGCATGGTTGTCTCCTCAGCAGGAAGTTCTCGATCAGGTCCCGCAGAACTCATTCTTGAGGAGGTTGACTCTGAAGATGAGGCTCAAGCAAAGGAAACATGTCCAGCAGCCAACTCGCCTCCATATTCACAACATCAGTCCCAACCTTGGTCACCAGAACAATCTCTTGCACCGAGTGTCACCTCACAAGCACACATAGAGCTGGAGGACGCAGAGACTCAAACTGCACGATGGACGCCCATGATCGAGAACATCAGGCGAGAGGCGGAGGACACCGCCATATTAATCATGGAGGAACGGTAATAACTTTTACTCTTGAAGGAAGCACAGTGGCAGCATGGTGATCGAATAATTGGAGTAACTTTAGAAACAGGCTTACGTGTGCTGTTCTCTGGTGCAGGTTGATACAGGAGCGTCTAGCAATGGCCCGCATGGCAGAAGAAGTGGCACGGCAGACAGCAGAGATGGCTGTCAGGGAGTTAACACAGACCCGGCTCGGCATTCAGACCATTGCAGAAGAGCCAGAAGATGTTGATCAAGAGTAATTCATGCATGATAACAAGAAATCCATCAGACCTATACTATTATTATTTTTTTAATTTTTTTTGTATGATCAATGTTTATACTGGATATGCATATATAAATATATCAGAAGTGTCCAGTGGGCCCAAACTTCAAATGAATTTATTATTTTAACTATTTATAATAAATTAAAACTGGACACTTTCAAGTGTGACTTTTTGGGGTTAATGTATGTAAGGGACATGTCCTAATATTCAAATTAGCAGTCCATTAGTATGGTTTTTCAGTGATTTGATTCTTAAAATCGTACCTTTTGTCCCCCTACTATTACATTTTTGTAGCATCCTTCATATAGTCTAATAACTTGAATGTTTCTGTGTTACAGACTCCAAGTGCTACAGGAGGACAGTGATACAGAAGTCATACGAAGTCAAATCACAGAGTAAGACATTTGAAAATATTCTAATAAACAGCTGAGATGTCTCTTTCAGCTGGGAAGACATTTTTTTCTATCAACTGTTGACATGCTTTCGTTGTTTGATCATGAAGTGCTTTTCTCATTGGTCTGTGTTTGCATTACAAAATTTAACTGAAAGTAGATTTGTGTTTTATATCAATATGGCCACACATAATTGCAATACACCTAGGAAATAGGTGTATTGTAATTGTGTGGCGCATTGCATCCCATAGAGGCGCGCGGTGGCCCCTCTTCGGTTGTTATAGTTACTAATCCCGCCTCTGATGCTTGTTTTCTGTCTCGTCGCAGTGAAGGATGGCGCAGGTTCTTTCATTCCAGAATAAACATTTCTGTCGTTCTAATTAATCGCGTCAACATATCATATCATTTGTATCGCGTTCATTTACAAACAAACGCCACAAAAATGGATGGATATGAACACTGCATCACCTGATGCGCTCAGAGACCGCGTCTGATTTCTAAGTAAGTTAATTATAATAAAACGACGGTGACGCGTGAAGCTAGCTTATATTGCTTTCGTTTATAATATTTTGGGAATGTTTAAAATAAATGACCATACTATTTAAAGGAGATTTTTGGAAAACAAAACATTTTGCTTCGTGTTGTTCCATCATGCGAAAATTGTGCTTATGTGAGTGTATTTATAGCTGACACAGATGTGTTAACGTTAGTTGCTTGCCGAAGTGATTAGCCTGTTGTTTATATAACCGCTGATTTCCGCGTCATGCTGTGTGTATCCACAGGTGTCAAGCACCTTCAGTTAAGGAGTTTGTTCCAGAAGGACAGGAGGCAGAAGCTGTACACACTGCGGTCACAGTTGAAACACCTGTGGAGGAGTTTAAGTCCTCTTTACCTATACAGGAGGAACCAGAGCCTGAATCTGAACCTGAGCCTGAGGAGCTTCCTGAGGAGGAGGAGACCAGGGACTCCAGTGAAGCCGAAGAAGAACCTGACCTGATCACTCAGCAACCTCAGTCCATTACCAGCTCCTCCGTTTCACGAACTGAATCACCGGTAATTTGCACTGTCCATCTAACTATTGTCAAGTTAGTCTTCCGGCTTTATATCAGACATCATTTTAAATGTATGGTTTTACCTCTGTGTAAATGACTTTTCACAGGTATTATTATCCATTGTGTACAACAAGTACATACAACTCCCCCTGGAATTACACTGAATAAAGTACACTATGCTCATAAGCACTGTACTGCATTAATCATATTTCTTCTTTGTACTAGTGTTGTTTTTTTCTTCTCTGTGTTACAGTGTTTGAAATAAATGTCTCATAATTCTGTAATTTTGCTGTATGTAGGTGGAGAGTACAGCTACTGAAGAGGAAAGTAGTGGTGAGTGTTTATCTCAATCATTTGGAATAGATCACAGCACACAAACACCTTGATGCTAACATGGTAAAAAGCCACAGAATGGCATCCCAGCTGATATATTTCCTTCACATTTTTATTACTCAGATGGAACAAATCACAAACGGTGGTTCAAAAGTTGGGCACTTTTAGACATTTAAAGGATTAGTTCACCCAAAAATTAAAATTCTGTCATTAATTATTCGCCCTCATGTCCAAACACGCTATACATTAATTCTTCTTCGGACAAATGAAGATCTTTTTATTGAAATCTGAGAGCTTTCTGTCCCTCCATTGACAGCCTACACAACGACCACATTTTCAAGCCCCAAAAAGGTAGTAAAGACATCATTAAAGTAATCCATTTGACTCCAGTGGTTTAACCTCAAGTTTATGAAATGGCCCGAGTGCTTTGTTTGCACTAAAAAACATAATTTATTATTTTCTCCAGTACGCAATCACGCAACAACGCCTGTTCTCGCATCAACACAACACGCATGCGTATTGGAGATAAATATTTTGGAAATAAAGTGGTTACTTACGTTTTTTTGCTCAAACAAAGCACCCACATTGCTTCAGAAAATCAAGGTTAAACCATTGCAGTCACATGAATTACTTTTATGATGGCTTTACCTTTCTGGTGCTTGAAATTGGTAGTTGCATAGGCTGTCAATGGAGGGACGGAAAACTCTCGATCTTCAAGATGAACAAATGTCTTGTGGGTTTGGATCGACATGATGGTGAGTAATTAATGACAGAATTTTCATTTTTGGGTGAACTAACCCTTTAAGCCAAACTTATTAATATCATTGCATTGTAGTTTACATTAATTTGAGAAACAGAAAATGTAATGTATGTTTTCCAGCAAAAGTGTTTATTAATTAATGGCCATCTTGGAGTTTCCTGTAAAGGAATTGATTAAAATGTACATTTATATATGTAAATAACAAAATTACAGATTCATAATTTTCAGTTTTTGGTCCAGTGACAAGAAATCTGACCTAATATCCGACTGGGCAAGTCAAATTTAGTTTTTGATTTATTATTTTTGTGAATTTATTATGATTGAAAAGTGTGCTTGTGATATTTTTAAAATAATAAATAATAATGTACTTGTGTGTATAATGTGCTATATTATTTTCTAATGCAATATTTTTTGAGGCCAATGTAATTGCCATTTCCGGACTTTATTCTCAGAATATTCTGTATGACTTGGCATCAAAAATTGTAAACAGATCATGCAACATACAATAAAATTGACTGTGTGCTGCTCTCCCCACAGTCCCTTCCAGATGTGATGCGCTGAAGACCTGTTTCATGCGTGTACCATATGTACCACAGGCCCTCAACAGCTTCAACCAGTTCCTGATAGACATTGATGTCACCCTGCCCAAAGTGCCTTCCATGCCCAGTTTGCCCCCTGCTCTGTCTCAGATCACTCAACAGCTGCCGTCACTCCCTCCTCAACTGGCACAGCTACCTCAACAAATTTCTCAGCTACCCCAGCAAATTTCCCAGCGATTCTCCAAAATAACACCAGCTTCTCACTTTAGTGCTCCTCAGTTTCCCAGTTTTCCCGCGCAGTTATCCAGCCTCCCACAACAGCTGTCCAACATTCCGCAACAAATATCCAACCTCCCGCAAAAGTTGTCCAACTTTCCACAAAGGCTGCCCAGCATTCCACAGTTTTCCATCTTTCCGCAACAGGTCTCCAACATTCCACAACAACTCTCCAGCATTCCACAAAAAATATCCAGCATTCCACAAAAGATATCCAGCATTCCACAAAAGATAAGCAGCATTCCACAGTGTGCCCAGCAGTGCTACACTAACATTCAGAGCCGTCTTAACAAACTTAAGCCGGAACAGGATGCCGAAGGAGCAACCGCAGAAGAGTAAGGATCTGGAGTTGGACCACCTTGTCCGCCAGTCCCCGCTTAATTTCCCCCGAACCCCTTCACCCTCTTCCCCATGCTCCATCCTAGACCTGCCCAATGTACCCTCATACCCCCGTCTGCCACCCATCACCCCTTCCAGGCAGTTGTCAGGCGTCTCCAACCCTGCCTTCCACATTGAGGACGACCCCACCTCTGCTAGACCCTCAGGTGATCCACATTGTCGCCTTTTTCTGTTAGATGAGTATGTGCTATGCTTTGCTGTACTATGCCTTGCTACTATGCCAAGTGTGACTTAGAGAACATTAGATTGTGGGTGCCTGTGGTGACCAAAGTGACCTCTTTATGTACCAATCATTGACCTCAAGCTCTAAGGCCCCTTTTACCTCTAGGTAAGTCTTGAAGAGGATGCTACTGAAAGTGTCAGTGTCAAGGTTTCTTTTATGTTGCTTTAACAAGTATTGTCTAATCTTCAGTGAGCTCCAGACTGAGTGTGCACCCGGCCGTGAATGTGGAAGATGTTGATTCTGACCGAGGGAGATCTCACCCCATACCCCCTATAATAAACCCACAGGATCCCAACCTCAAAACCCTTACTGTGCCTGGTGCCCGTAAAGCCAACCGGACCAGGTAAATCTGCCTTGTTTCATTAATCACAATGAATGCAGAAAAAGTGTGGTTTTCTACAATGAATGTAGAAAAGGTGTGGTTACATGCAAAATTGCTAATGAACCAAGGTCACATGGAAGTCACTTTGAAATCAAGCAGCTTTCTGTTGACCAACTTGAATTTGTTGTGAAATCTATGTGGGGAAGTCTTATTGAAAGGACTGGATTTGCCTGTAAAATTCACTGAACAATGGTAAATGTGACTGCACCTAAAGAGTAAATATACTTTTGCACTGCACTTGACCTGGGCTAGCGTAAAAACCCAAAGTATACTTCAGTTTTGGCACGAATGCTATCATATATGCATACAGCAGAACATATATCCTTACAAAGTATACTTTGATGTACAAATATGCATTTCATGTTTTGTTTCTTTTCTGTTCTGTTGTCTGTGCACACACACACTCACTCACACACATACACACACTTATTTCACTGGATACAAACAGTGTATGCAGAGACAGAAAACCACAGACAATTTGGACCAAGATGTAAGAATCTTTAAATAAATCTATTTCAAGACTCATCACAATCTACCCTATATTCTCTACTTCATTCTGTACAGTTGTGTGTGTATCATTAATTGAGTTTGTGAAGACTTTACTCATCATTACCTTACTTATATCATAATGTAATTTGTTTAAAGCATTTATCGTAATTTGTTGCTCTTTATTTTCTGATTCCAGTCCTTTAGAGGTCCATCATAACTTGCTCTTGACTTCCTCTTACAGCAAGAGACTTTACTCACAAGACGATGAGGAAGAGGAGGAGTTAGAAACCTCAGTCCGGGCCTGGCCAAGCCAGAGTAGCATCTCAAGTGCAGATGATGGGTAACAAAAACGCATAACGTGAAATTAACATGAATGCATGAAAATTAAATATTGATATAATATATTGCTGGAATTTGGCTAAAAACACATTACGGCTATAGAATGGTTTCAAATCATGCATGTTCTATAATTTGCTTTGGGAAACCTAGCAACAATTATATAAAAATATGATTGCTTTGGTGGATTTTTTGTTGTTGTTGCGGTAATTATCTAATTATTTTAATGCAGTAATTGTCTTTTCTCTTAAGGCTTAATCAACGGCCATCCTCTTCTGCCAGCCAGACTAGTACCGTAGTAAACGAGAGGTTACAGGAGTTGGTCAAGCTGTTCAAAGAGAGAACAGAGCGGGTCAAAGAGAAACTGATTGATCCAGATAATTCAGATGATGAGACTCCACCTGCCTGTGAGTTAAGCCCAAAATAACACACCAATAGCATTTATTTTAAAGAGCAACAGCAGAAGTATAGATATACTATAGATATACTAGGGCTAATACAATTATATTGTATTAATATATATTGTAATCGTGATTACGATTTCTGCTTCTTTCAGTTAAATGAACATAATCATCTGCAATATTGGCCCGCTGGTTATTTATCCTTACAGCCTTTTTTCATTTGACATTTTTACCAGTTTTGAGAGTACAGTAATGTAAATTATACATTTTATAAATTCATATTTATAATAAATGCAGAGTTCTATTGATTTGTGCTTATGTGAAAGTGCAATAGAAAATAATTTTCCAAATGAGAGCTAACAATCGTGATTACAATTTTTGAGCAAAATAATACCCCTCCAAATCATTGAATTCAGGTGTTCCAATCACTTCTATGGCCACAGGTGTATAAAATCAAGCACCTAGGCATGCAGACGCTTCTACAAACATTTGTGAAAGAATGGGTCGCTCTCAGGAGCTCAGTGAATTCAAGTGTGGTACCGTGATAGGTTGCCATTTGTGAAATGTCCTCATTACTAAACATTCTACGGTCAACTGTTAGTGGTATTATAACACAGTGAAAGCAATTTGGAACAACAGCAACTCAACCATGAACTGGTAGGTCAAGTAAAATCACAGACCAGGGTCAGTGCATGCTGAGGCGTATAGTGTGCAGAAGTCGGCAACTTTCTGCAGAGTCAATAGCTACAGACCTCCAAACTTTGTGTGGCCTTCAGATTAGCTCAAGAACAGTGCATAGAGAGCTTCATGGAATGGGTTTCCATGGCCGAGCAGCTGCATCCAAGCCTTACATCACCAAGTGCAATGGCCCCTTAGTTCCAGTGAAAGGAACTCTTAATACTTCAGCATACCAAGACATTTTGACAATTTCATGCTCCCAACTTTGTGGGAACAGTTTGGGGACCCTTCCTGTTCCCAAAAATTCCCACAAACACACTCCTAAACCTTGTGGAAAGCCTTCCCAGAAGAGTCAAAGCTATTATAGCTGCAAAGGGTAGGCCAACTCCATATTAAACCCTACGGATTAAGAATGGGATGTCATTAAAATCCATGTGCATGTAAAGGCAGGTGTCCCAAAACTTTTGGCAATATGGTGTACGGTTCTTACTCAAGACTTTGAATTTGAACACTGGTTGTCAAATGTTAGTTAATAAACTTAGTTAATGTGGAGATTAAATGTGGAGATTAGCATCATTTGTTTGCAGATGCCACTTAATTTGATTTTTAATGTATTAAATGAAATACTTTTGAGGCACACTGTACCAAATAATATGGTCTTTTATGAACAGCCCCAGCTAAGCAAGCTCCAGCTCCTCCTCCTGAACCTCCAGCAGAGCACAAAACAGAGCAGGAGGTGCCCGAGGCCCCTTCCGAGAAAGAAGAGGAGAAAACCAAGCTCCTGTGCTATAAAGTGAAACCTCAGTCCAGGATTGGTCGGCTTCTGCAGTACCGTTTTCCAACCAGCATCGACCCCTTCACTAGTGAGCACTCCTCTCTCCTCTCTTCATTGTAATCCTTTGGACTCATATAGACTTGCCTACAGCTGTCTAAATTTTAGCTGACTTGACATTCCATACTTGCACATAAATCCGATAAGTTACTGATTTTCCTTCATTCTTTGTTCTGTTCTCACACCCTTTCCTAAGTTTCACATTCCTCTCTCTTTTTAAAACTTTAATACCATTTGGCAACTAGGCATCAGGTTTAAAAATTTTTAATTTTGCATAACATTGGTGGTTTAATTAACTGAATTTAATTAAATTGAATTTAACTTAATGAGTCATACTAATTGTTGATTCATTTCAATTTGATTACTTAAAATAAATGAATACATTCAGTATTAATTAAACATTGCAACTCAGAAATGTTTGTTTTGTTTAGTTTTAAATCAAAATTTAGTGCATCACAATATTTGTTTTCCACAAGCCATTTGATTAAAACAAATGATGAAATCTCACATTGCTCTGTGTTCTCTGTAGATCTGATCTACGTACTTTGGCTGTTTTGCGTGGCTTTGGCGTTTAACTGGAACGCATGGATGATTCCTGTGCGTTGGGCGTTTCCTTATCAAACACCAGAGAACATCCATGTGTGGCTGTTGATTGACTACTTGTGTGATACCTTCTATATTCTGGACGTCCTGGCCTTTCAACCCCGACTTCAGTTTGTGCAGCATGGGGACATTGTGGTAAATATAGAATTTAAAATATTAGAATTTGTGAAGTAAAATAAATGCTTTTTTTCACCCGATGTTTTGCAAAATATTTGTTTTTAGAGCGGGAAGAAAGAAATGAGAGATAATTACATCAAAGCTGTACGATTCAAGGTAATCAGACATTGATCTATTTCCATTTTTAAAAGTTGAACTTGTTTTACCTTGAGCGCCGCATTTTTAGAATGCCCTGTCATGCATGAGACGTGAGCGCAACGGTTGAAGATGTCCATCTAGCGCCTGTTTACATCGAAAAACAATGTAAAAGTAAAACAGTGGAATGGAAAAATGCATTCTGTGTGAACAGCCCCTAAGGGTCTCATTTCCTGTGTTGCAGCTGGATGTTGTCAGTCTACTTCCTTTAGAACTTCTCTACTTCAAAACAGGGATTAATCCACTTCTCCGTTTACCCAGGATCCTGAAGGCAGGCTGATTCTCTGACTATTTAACTTGGCTTTAGGGAGATCAGTCCATGATGAACTTTGTTAATTCTTTAATGTGTCTTTCCTCTGTGCAGTTTATGTCTTTCTTTGAGTTCAACAAGCGTCTGGAAGCTATCCTGACCAACGCTTATGTTTACAGGTTAGCTGTTAGTTTCTATTAACCTTTGTATTGGGCATTTGTTTAACATTTTATTTGGAGTGTTTATCTTGGTTCATATCTCTCATTTCGTTTATCAGAGTCATTCGAACCACCACCTACCTGCTGTATGCAGTCCACTGCAATGCCTGTTTGTACTACTGGGGCTCTTCCTATGAAGGTCTGGGTTTCTCAGATTGGGCCTATGATGGGACGGGAAATAGGTATGCGAATCAATATTGTTATTAGCTTTCATTTACATCAAATTACCATTGATCTTTCACATCATAGTTAAAGTCCAACTTTCTTAGCTTCAAAAAGTTTTTTTTTTTATTATTATTATTTACGTTAATTAAAATTATGTGTGTGTGTGTGTGTGTGTGTTAATATATTTTTCTATTTCACTTACAATGTTAGTCCAGGTTTCTGCACTAAAAACAGTTTTACATGGCCATTTTCTACCACCTCTCTGATGAACAGTATTAAACGGACCTAAAGGAACTGACTTAAAGGAACACGCTGACTTTTTTGGAGCTTATTCACCGTATCTCCCAGGGTTAGATAAGTCCATACATACCATTCTTATCTCCATGCGTGCCATAAATCTGTCTGACGCAGCCACCGCTAGCCTAGCTTAGCACAAAGACTGGAAGTAAACGGCTCCAGCCAGCCTATTGCTCAATAAGTGACTAAATAACGCCAACATTTTCCTATTTACATGTTGTGACGTGTTTAGTTTTTTCTTGCGATATAAATAATTACTATTTATGTTTGCTTTGTGACCTTTTCAGTTATATTCGCTGCTACTACTTTGCTGTGAAGACTCTGCTGACTATTGGCGGCTTACCAGGACCCACAACACTTTTTGAGATTGTGTTTCAACTCATCAATTACTTTATTGGAGTGTTTGTGTTCTCCATCATGATTGGTCAGGTAAGGCCATTATCATGGTGTGAAAAGGTTTTCTTTAGTGTTTAATATCTTTGATTGAGGCTTGTCTTGTGTCAGATGAGAGATGTTGTGGGTGCAGCCACCGCAGCTCAGACAAACTATCGTGCCTGTGTGGATAACACAGTGAAATACATGGCCTCCTACCGCATCCCCAAAGATGTGCAGAACAGAGTGAAAACCTGGTACAGCTACACATGGCAGTCCCAAGGCATGCTGGGTAAGACAGACATCAACATCAAAATACATTACAGACATTCATCCGTAATCCCTCTGGCCATCCATAATCATAGATATAGATACAAATTTAACGTTTGTGGTTTCACACAGATGAACAAGAGCTACTAGATCAGCTACCTGACAAGATGAGGCTGGATATAGCAGTGGATGTCAGCTACTCTATTATCAGTAAAGTGCCACTGTTTCAGGCAAGTGCTAATGGCTGGGATACACAACACAACTTTTGTCCACATTTTTGCCCTGATTTGCAGTCTTGAGAAGACTATACTAGTTACCAAATGTCAGAGCCAGTCTGCAGATTTCGGGCAGTCAGAGTTCTCAAAAAAATCACATAATGTATGAATGTATAAATATTTTAAAATGAAAAATTACATACAATGGGCTAATTGAATTTCTGTTTGGTGTTAAAATTATATATTTTTAGAAGAAAAACAAGAATTTAGAAGAACAAACTAACAAGTAAATAAACCAATGAAGAAATTAAATGATAAATATATATAAAATATAAAAATAAATTTAAATAAGTAAATAATTAATCATGTGCATAAATACAAACATTTCTGGTTTTAAATCCTTCAAGTGTTTGGCCTTTTTATTTCTATTGTAAGTACCTTTGTGTAACCACAATTAGTTTGACTTGTTTATTGTGTGTTTCTCAGGGCTGCGATAGACAGATGATCTTTGACATGTTGAAGAGGCTCAAATCAGTGGTGTATCTTCCAGGAGACTATGTCTGCAAGAAGGCAAGAAGCATAAAGAAGATGTTTAGCCTACATAACAGACTTTTATATGTACTTGTGTTTTTGGAGAAAAGTCATTGAACCATAGCAGTAAAGGAATATTAATCTGAAATGTGTTTTTCATGTCATGTTACAGGATGAAGTGGGCCGTGAGATGTACATCATAAAGGCAGGGGAAGTCCAGGTAGTTGGTGGTCCCGATGGAAAGACGGTTTTTGTGACCCTGAAAGCAGGAGCAGTGTTTGGAGAGGTCAGGTGAGGGCGGCTGTATCTAATTTAGTTGGTATACTGTACATTGTCTTAAATCCCTCATTTTCAAGTTTTATATTTTTTGTATGTTTCCCCAATGAAGCTTGCTTGCGGTAGGCGGAGTAAACCGACGGACAGCTAATGTTGTAGCGCGTGGTTTTGCTAACCTACTCATCCTGACCAAAAGGGACCTGAATGATATCATTGTGCACTATCCAGAATCCCAGAAACTGCTCCGCAAGAAAGCGAAGTGAGTGCAACTGCTAATTTTCCACTATAATGATTCAATGATATTTCACAAAGTGTTCCACTAGGTAATTTCCAGACTTAGCTTTTGTTCAAATAATGTTTAACCTGCCCTTCAGGAAAATGTTGATGAAGGATAAAAAGCCAGCTGAGAAGAAAGAGGAAGAGAAGGAGCCCATCCCGATTATTCCTCCTCGTGCAGAGACGCCCAAACTGTTAAAAGCAGCACTGGAGATGACGGAGAAATCAGGAATGAAAGGAACATGGACTAAACTGAAGGACAGGACTAACAGATCAAGTGTCTCCTTGCAGGTACATACGTTGGATTTGTATATAATTATTTATTATTATTATTATTATTATTATTATTATTATTATTATGCACAAATATAAATTTAATGTAAATCTAAACTAATATAATTATAAGTATATTTATTTATTTTGAGCAGTTTTTTAAGGTGATTTGGCCTCTGCTAATCCTGCTTGCTCAACATTTAAATAGTCTGGTTCAGTGTTTGCTATAGGCTAGTCCTCTGAAATCCTATACCTCCCCCAGCTCCACCTGTCTAGATCTGCTTCGGGATTTATGCATGTCTATTCATTAGAGCTGCAAAATATAATCCTTTTTTTTTTTTAAATGATGCATCCCGATGCTGATGTGAACGATTCCGCATCAGTGCATGACATTTTTTAATTTATTTATTTATTTTTTAATGTAATAAATATACACTATAAGTTTTGGGACACCTGCCTTTACATGCACATGAACTTTAATGACATCCCATTCTTAATCCGTAGGGTTTAATATGGAGTTGGCCCACCCTTTGCAGCTATAACAGCTTTAACTCTTCTGGGAAGGCTTTACACAAGCTTTAGGAGTGTGTTTGTGGGAATTTGACCATTCTTCTAGAAGCGCAGTTCCTTTCACTGGAACTAAGGGTTCAAGCCCAACCCCTGAAAACAACCCCACACCATAATCCCCCCTTCACCAAACATTACACTTGACACAATGCAGTCAGGCAAGTACCGTTCTCCTGGCAACCGCCAAACCCAGACTCGTCCATCAGATTGCCAGACAGAGAAGCGTGATTTGTCACTAATCTGAAGGCCACACAATTGTTTGGAGGTCTGAAGCTTTGGACTCTGCAGAAAGTTGGCGACTTATGCGACTTATTGGCGAGTTGCTGTTGTTCCAAATTGCTTTCACTTTGTTATAATCCCACTAACAGTTGACCGTAGAATATTTAGTAGTGAGGAAATTTCACAAATGGACTTATTGTACAGGTGGCAACCTATCACGGTACCACGCTTGAATTCACTGAGCTCCTGAGAGCGTCTGCATGCCTAGTGCTTGATTTTATACACCTGTGGCCATGGAAGTGATTGGAACACCTGAATTCAGTGATTTGGAGGGGTATTCTAATACTTTTGGCAATATAGTGTATGTAGTATCTTGTATGTATGTAGTAATTATAGTATCACACATTTCACTTTTTTCCCCATGTAGCGTTCCATCTCTTCTTCTGCGGCGCCCAACTCACCAGTCCATGAACCGCACTCGGAGCAAGACGCAGACACACTGTCTCAGATGTCAGACAGCTCAATTCAAATCCCCACGACCCCCACCGGCACTGGAGAAGTGAATGTATTTGCTGAAGAGGGCCCAGCAGAGGAGGAAACCAAATAGCACAGAAGTAATCCAGCAGCAAATAAAGCAGAAATTAAATAACATTTTTTTCATTGGTGTTTCACCTCTGAAACGGGTCATGAGGTCAGGTACGGTCACATAAGTGAGCATCAGGAATGCACAAAACTCTTCTCATCTAAAACGCCTGCACAGGAAGTTTTCTCTTTCAGAATATATACTAATGAATATAAAAAATAAGCAGAATATGGATGCTTACAGCTTTTCTAAAATACTGTAGAGAACGGTCACTAATACAATTATTTTCATCTCGATAAATAACATGCATCAGTTACATCGCTAATGATGGTGTTTTAATAAAACAGAGCAGAAATCTTCAGGTTTACCTCTGTTTGCTTCAGCTATCCAAGACTTAAGTGCCTTAATATACCCTGATCACTGTCAAGCACTGTACATACCTTTTAAAACCAGTATAATCAGCAGTGCTTATTGCAATATGAGTTTGGGTTCTTTTTGAGTTTTTTGCATTTTGTAGCATTTCTGTAATGTGACCAGATATCCCGGTTTATATAAAGTATCC
Source organism: Paracanthobrama guichenoti (assembly GCA_018749465.1). Taxonomy (NCBI): domain Eukaryota; kingdom Metazoa; phylum Chordata; class Actinopteri; order Cypriniformes; family Gobionidae; genus Paracanthobrama; species Paracanthobrama guichenoti. The sequence continues at coordinate 13,141,908 of CM031967.1, read as the reverse complement.
TGGTGCCCTGACAGTTCACTTATAAATGTACTGGTTTCAGCAGTGTGGACTGTTTAAAACCTAAAGATGATCAATATGATATGCACAACGATACTGTAAGACATTTTCTCTGAATGTAATACAATGCATCTTTTGAAACTATTGTTATTCCTATCAGGTTGGTTAGTTTTTCTGTGCAACATCTGTCTGCTGAAGATAATAGGAGGGGTGTCAAAGTGTGAAATACAAGCTTTTCATGATATCCAGATGTAGGCAGAAAAGTGTTTGCTGCCACTAACAAAATAAAATTAAATGTTTAACAGCTTTTCAGAACCAAGAGCAGGTTTGAAAATGAAAACTGCCTTTTTTATATAAACCTTCTCTGATGACTTGTTTTCCTTGATGTATAAGTAAACACTGGGAAGTTAGTTATGCTTGTTGGACAATCACATATATACTTAATATATACTTTAGAGCTAGCACCTGCACATTATGCACAAGCTTTATTTTTAGTATTTATTTATTTATTTATTTTTACTTGTGCAAACTTTATTGTATTATTTTGCTGTTGCAGAAGGTTTAATATGTTTAGTATGTTTTAATGGCCTGAGTTGCTACTCTGTAAATAATTCAATAACTGTAAATAATAATAGTACTGTAGGTCAAAATTGAGTTATTTGGAAAGGCATGGCTAGTGTAAAATTGTCACATAATTAAAGTCTCTTTATCTGTCTTTGGTCCACTGTTTGAATCTTTTCTGGGGTTTATTTTTATTTAGTTATTATTTTCCATTCTTTAATACAGAACAAGAACACTTACACAGAAACATACATAGGATTTACAGTATACTATTGTTACAAATAACAGTAGCATCAAAGTAAATGGTAAAATAACACAAATTAACCAAATAAATTATCCAAAGAATAACTTTTAGACTCAATATCCATTAATTTACAGCATGCATAAATTACATAAACATGACAAATTAAAATATATCAAATTACTTTCCAAACTCTTATTCTCATAGAATAAAAATGAACAAAATCTTGAATTCTGTGTTAAATAGCAAGGCCGATAGATAGTATCAGCTTCAAAAATATTGGGTATACATAGTCAAAGAACCACTGTTTATGGATTCTTCCTCTAACACGTCACAAATTACACTCACTCATACTGAAAACAAGAATTTTCAAGCAGTTTTGAACATTTTTGATGTTATTTCTAATAACTGATACCCAAAACAGCCACTAATGAGGCATCTGTATATATATATATATATATATATATATATATATATATATATATATATATATATATATATATATATATATATATATACAGCCACTAATGAGGCATCTGTATATATATAAATGTTTATGTACATTTATAACACTATATTTTGTATTATATTACCGTTGCTTCAAATTACAAGAAACTTAATGCTGCTGTGAGGGTGTTTCAAATACAGTGGCTGTGGGAATGACGGTAAATTTGACATCTTGCTCTCCTTTGACTGCCGTTATCAATCTCTGTTTTTTTTTTTTTTTTCTTTTTGAAAGTTATGAAAACACTATTGTGAACTTCTTCTTTTGCTATTTGAGCAAATGGGAACTCAAACTCCCACTTCTGTGAAAAGGGTCCATTGCGTCATCACGTAGTCCGTGAAGCAGCAAAAAGGGACTTTTAGGCACGCGCATATTTATACTTACAATTTTTTTTTCTATTTTGTAATAAGAGTGTTACTTTATTTATATTTTAATATGTCTCTGTTCAGTTTTTAAATAAACAGACTCATAACGAATCGAACGATTAGATCTCAACGGTTAAATGAGTCTGTGAATCGACTCTAGAGCCATTTGAACCGATTCAATACAATTTCTTGAAGTAATTATTCCGACGGGTTTAGTGAAAGGGTTGAATGGAAACCCTGAATACATCCGTTTCTAAAGAATCTGATATCACAGCGGACTGTAGTTTATGTCAGAAGAACCGAAAGAGCCGCGCTGAATTTGTGGGTTATTTCGTGAGTCTGTGACGAGGCATTTGAGTGAAGTGAACGTGAACGAGTGGATTGGTGGTTACGTGCAAAAAATGGCGTCGAAACGTATGTTTTTCGATGCAGGGATTGTGTCCCGTTTGTCGTGATGTTTTCGATCATCCAGTAATGCTTCTGTGCGGCTGCAAAGACTGTATTGAGCAATACTTGAGAGTCAGTCACTCGAGTCAGTGTCCACTGTACAGACAAATGTCTGCTAACAAACCTCCCCTTAACTTGGCTCTGAGTAACCTATGTCAGGCATTCCTGGATCACAGGCGCTATCTAGAGGAACTGTGTGACGTTCACCACGAGAAGCGGACTCGGGTGTGTTGTGATGATGAGCAGTGACTGTGAGATTTGCAGAGAATCTGAAGATCACAGAAATCACACGTACCGTCCAGTCCAAGAGCTCGCTGAGGAACACAGTGTATCGTGTATGTAGAACATTTTAGTGATGTTACTTTTGAATATTGGATATTCTAATAAACAAGTCAAATGTCTTCCTTTTAGGGAGTTCTGCGGGGTAAACTTGATCTCTTGAAGGAAAAAATGCATCTCATGGAAACTATGAGTGTGATTTTACAGCGATGAAGATACGTGTAAGATTGAATTTGGAATTTTACAAATGTGTAAATTAAAAATCAAATGTAATTTTACAGTGTGTAAAATTAAAGTCTGTCATTATATTCATTATGTCATTATAGCACAGGTACGCCTGCTAAGAGAGCTTGATCTGGAAAACATCTGTTGTGTACAAACATCTGATACACATCTTAGAAAAAGCAGTTTTACATGCATTCTAAAATCATTAACCTATCATAAAAACATTTTCTAAATGTCTATTTAACATCTGACAGGAACGTCTTCGTGACAGCCTATTGCAGATGAGCAAACAGACATCAAATAGACGTGTGCTATCAAGGTATACTCACTCCCATGCCATTCCAAATCAGTGAGAATCATCGTAAGTAATAGCCTAGCTTTGGCCAGTTCACATGGGTGCTCTTTCTTACGTTAACCTATAAAATGTGTGCTATTAAGTGCATACCATGCTTACTGCACGACATGTATAACTTAACATTCATTTCTCTCTATAGGCGCAAGTGTTGCCAACTATTTTCAAAAGACAGTAGCTAAAGCCTACCCAAACCTTTTTATGAAACAACCATGGTTTTGCTACACTAACCATAGTTTGACTATGGTATCAATCTGCCAAAAAGCCAACACTTTTTGTATAATAAAACCATGGTTACCATAGCAACCATAGCATATTCGTGACGTCATCACGCCGTACTCGCATTCTGCCTAATGTCTTTGTTTCTCTCTTAATCCTCTCTTAAAAGTTTATTAGTGTGTTTGAAAATGTACAGTCTCTAAATAAATTATCTGAAAATTCAAAGAGTTTAGAAACTGGATGAACTAAAGCTCTGTGAATTTAAAACAGTCAAACAAAGTTTGTTTAAAGGCACAATATGTAAGATTTTTGGGTTAAAATATCCAAAAAACACTTGAACAATGTTATATATTTTCTTAACTTGTGGACTTATACTATCCCAAATGTTTCCAAGAATTTTTAAATACAGAGAAATAAGCAATTTTAACCAGGACACAGACCGTGTCCGTGCGTCACCCATTAATGACATAATACCCGCATTACCTTTGATTTCCGTTATTATTTTGTAGAAACCATGGAAACACCAAAGACAATTATTATATTTAATTTACAACTTTAATATATTGTGTTTCATTAGACAGGTGAGCAACTGTTTGATACATTCATGGACAGAAAACAGTTATTTATACATGGACAGTCTTCTTGATTTACTGCGAGTACCATGTTTTACCATGTTTAATATCAAAGTGTCTCATAGTTAGCCACTGAGCTAACTCATTATAACATAACTTTCAACACACTCAAATAATGTTTCTAATATGATAAAAACAGCGCTGCGTACGCCCGACCGGAAAAGCTGAGGCCGTCATCTGCGGCGACCTCTAGCGGCGAAAAATTACATATTGTGGCTTTAATATAAAGCAAAGGAGAACGGTCACCATAATGTGCCGCTGCTCCTGTCAGCCATTCTCTGATCAGAGTAGATGCACGAGAGGTGTGACAGCAGGGGGAAAGGGACGCAGGACAGTTGGCAACAATTGGAAAGTTATTGAGGTTTGTCCAAAAGGTCTCTAGATTTTTCACTAGTCGATTTTGAATAAAATTAGCTACAAAATCACTAAGTTGGCAACACTGATAGGCGCATCCGCTATACTGCAGTGTCAGCATCGTTCTTCATCTTTGAAGCTGACTGACTCAGAAAATATTACTTTATTAATAAATTATTAAAATGTGACGCGTCTTGGTGGAGGGTGGGGCAATAGCTATATCCTCCACAACCAACTGCAAACTGGAATTCAGATAAAGTGTGGGTATCTGCAGGTTGGAGTAATGGGTGTCATGAAAGATTGGGGCGTAGCGAAAGATAGGGTTGTGGAGAAAGGTCTTTATCATTGGTCACAAAAGCTGTCTGTCAAGGTGTGGGGTAGGGTTAGGGGTTAGTTTATGTTGTGTTGACAGAGTTTTAGTGATTTAGAGAAGAGAAAACTTCAGAATAATGTCACGAAGTTCATTCATGAAGTTCTGTGTACGTCCGCGCACATGCGCACTTTGGTCAGAATGGTAATAATGCGATTAAGGCGTTTAAATTGCCTGTTTATTGCGATTAAAATCGGTGTATGCCACCTAGTTTAATGCGACTATGGTTACTACAATTATGAGCTTAATGGCATTAGTTTGCTCAAAGTATTGCATTTACATGAGGTAAAGTTTAATCGCAATATTGTCAAAATCCTATTATAATCTCATTATGAGGGAGCATGTAAATGTAGTCACTGTCAAAACCCCGTTCACACTGAGCTTACGGCCAATGGCCAACTTACTGTGATCTAATCAGTTCTTGAAGAATGGGGCGACTCGGTCATGAACATTCCTTTTTTTTGAAACTGCCAAATCCACTTGTCTTTTAGATACATTTTACTTAAAAAGTATCTCGAAAAGGCACACATCTAAAAAGCCTAGTAAAGATTACTCAACATGATGCACACAATATTGTAAAAAACATGTTTACAACAACATTATATTAATTCAGCTACTCAAAATATTAAGCACTAAACATAGATTTATTTGTTGAAAATATAGAATTGTTTTTGTTACAATTACAACCACACAGAGTCATTTTTCCCAGTGTACTTGACTAATGGTTTAAATGAATGACTAGGTTCATATACATTCATACCATGTGATTCACCCCTAAACATAACCATCACTGAGGCATAAGCAGATCACACAAAAATGTACAAAGGAGATCATACAAATTCATGAATTAGCCACCAATTAATCAAAATGTAAAATAATTACAAATTTTCATAAGATTGTGTTGTTATTTCTGGAGCACCACTACTATTGGATTCTTTGGCATGAAACAGAAGTTGCGATAATCTTTTATTTTCTTTTACTGTGATGTAAATCTGAGTGAAACAGCTCCTCGAACAAGAACAAATGTAGGGCGGGAAAAAAATGATGTGCATGGATAAATCTTTTATAATAAATACTGCATTTACCCCCCAAAAATGTCCATTTTAATTTCATGGTGAATTTAATAATGTTTGACAAGTAATTTATTAATAATCGATCAGTAACTTTTGATCAAAAAAATTGGTTGGTGCACCTTTACTACAATCAGCTATGTAGCTTATGATTATTAATGATTACTCTAGATTACTCTTTATTTAAGCATCTTCACCAGCTTTTGGATGATGAAGAAAATGCCATGCTTAATGAACTAAAATGGGAAAAGGAGGAAAAAAATTTAATGTCCGAAAGATAAAACTGAGATGATCGATAAAGACCTCAGCAAGCTCACAACCACTATTAAAGACTTGGAAAAGGAGTTAAATAATGGGGACATCAGAATAATTCAGGTTAACCCTTCATTTTGTCATCTTCTGCCAGCCGTATACAGTACAGATGTACAGTAACAACAAATTGAAGATAAAATGTGTATATTATTAATCATAAATATATTATATAATTATTAACCACATGTAACTATTTACAATTAATTCCATAATAAAAATATATATTTTCCATACATACTAACCTTGAACGGGTCTTTTGAAACTTTTGAAGCTCTTTTCTCAAAATGATCTCTTGACTTCTCCATGGCGGCACTTTACTGTTTATTTAATTCATAACACTGTCACTAATTACGTAGCCTGGCGCCCTCTACTGTTTCCCCCTGCTTTCTCCCTTTCCCCCCGTGATTTTGTCTATATCGCAAATATAAGATGACCCCCCATTTTTCAGCCAATTTTTAGGACACAAACCTAGTCTTATATTTGGGTATATACGGTAATTCATTTCTGTTCTCTCTGTCTCTCTCTCTCGATAGGTCCTGTGGTTCTGGACCCTAACACACTTTCACTTCGCAGTATCTGATGATCTGATAAGTGTGTGGCCTGACTTTGACATGTGTTATGAGGAGATTCCCAGTAACCTGGAGAAATTTGATCATTGTCCCTGCGTGCTGGGCTCTGTTGGCTTTTCCACAGGGACGCACACATGGGACGTTGATGTGGAGAACAACACGTCCTGGATGGTAGGTGTCGCCACAGAGTCCGTGCAAAGAAAAGGAACCAACGGCTTGACCAGTGGAGTCTGGTGTATCGGACTTAAAGGTGAAATTCTTAGTGTCACAGATCCTCCGGAGTCGCACGTCCCACTACTTGGATTTGAGAAACCCACGGTAGTGAGGGTGAAACTGGACTGTGCAGGACGGCTGTCATTCTCAGATCTTCTGTGCGAGACTGTCTATCACACCTTCACACACAATTTCACTGAGATGGTCTTTCCATTCTTCTACAGAGGTCCATTACCCTCTCACTATTTTGCCTGGGGTCAAACCTGAAGAGATCTGAAGAGAAGAATGTTGGCTGTCAGATAAAGTGTTCTTGATTTTCCTTTTTTTAAATTGTTGCTTGTTACTGTTATTGATACGGTCTCTTCAGTTTGTAATTAGTGTTCAAGGTTAATGTGGATCGAGTATGTTATTGTTACTGGTAGTTTTGTGTTATTTTATATAGGTATTTTAATTTTAATGTTTGAAATGTTCCTAAATCCTAAATTACAGAACCATATAGAAAGATGTTTTGGGTGGTATAAATGGGTGGTATAAAATGAATACTTAATACTAATAATTGTATATTTATTAAAATTATATATTTCTAATGTTGTTGTTTTTTTTTGTAAAAAATATTGCTATACGAGAGCAATGACTAAATGAAGAGTGACCATACTCTTCTAATCTGGACATCATAAGATCTGGGCCGCTGCTGAAGACCGATTGGTTTTGTCCTCTAAAACACAATCACACCATCAGAGAAAACATGCACGAGTTGCAAAAATGCAGCAATGCTCAGATTGTATTAATGAGCGTTGTGCATGTTAGTAACTTTCATAAAATCAACGGCATACAATTAAAAAATAACCTTGATTGTAACTCTTGATTAATGACCAAATTCAAACTGAAAAAGGGTGTTTTTGGTAGGCTTATACATATAAATCTTTTTTTAAACACTAGATTAGGAAGACATTAATTACACAATAATAGCAAAAGTTGGCAAATGTAATCAACTCCTCAATAAAATAATCCACCACTTACATTAATTTACATTTATGCATTTGGCAGACGCTTTTATCCAAAGCGACTTACATTGCATTCAAGGCACACATTTTTTATTTTATTTTAAACATTTTGTCAGTTCTTGCTTTCCCTGGGAATCGAACCCATGACCTTGGCGTTGCTAGCTCCACGCTCTTATTGTTTGAGCTACAGGAAAGCCAAAATGGGGCATGTAGCCTAAATAAAATAAAAAAAGCTAATTTATTAAACATTAAGTAATAAAAGGGTATTTTTGCTATAATTAGTTAAATTCATAAATGAATACATAAATTCATGTAAAACTTAAAAACATAATATTACTATAGTAAATTAGAGAATAATGATCTATATACACTCAATATGGGTAAAAAATAATGCTTTTTTAAAACACTTTTGAAGAAAAAATGCATATTGTTATGTAGTGTGAAGTCTGATGTTTGAGAAAATATAAGGGGTCACTAACTTTGTCAACTCTTTCAGTTTTTTGAACATTTTTACTGAAATGTGAATATGGGGAATTAAGAATATAGGGGTGTTGCACCAAAGGACAACAGAAATGAACACTTAATGGTTCCAAAAAGATAAATATTTGAACAATTCTGAGACAAAATCTTACCATGTGCTTCACAGTAACATGACCTTGAATGGGGTCCTTTAATTAGTTAAAATTGTCAGTGGAATTGCCTGATTTAAAATCACCAGATGGTTTTCAGTCACAAAATCAGTGTAAAAGTTCCTGCGCTTTTAGAAATAGATATGGATACCCGAGGTATTTATTAACATCTGTATGCTTTACTTTTTAATTTATAAAAGTTGTAATTAATTGAACCATGCTTGAGACAGTCACACCATAGGAACATTTTGAGATTTGGCTATAAAAAATTTAAAAAAAATTCTAAAGACAAAACAGTTTGTATATTAACAGGTCCATGTAACAGAAATGTTTAACCATTTACTGGATTTTAAATAATGACAGTACTAATTATATTCATTTTTAGCTTGTGTAACAGTCACATCACATCAACAACCCATATACAAGAAATGTCACTTGTTTATGTATAAGCATTTTTTAAACCCGAATACCAAAGAGCAACATTCTACATTCCGAAGCTAACCATTCTGTGACGTCACAATGTGCTTGAGGTATATATTTCGAGCGAACATCAGCGTGCTATTGCTTCAGTGTGAACAAGCTCATGAGAGAAGTGACAGCGAGAACGAAGGATTTCATAGAGAAGAGTGATATTTGTCTAGAGAAAATGTTTCATGCTACTTTAGAGTCATCTCTTATCATTCACCCGGTACCGCCATCAACCATCAGGCCTTCAACCATCAGGCACCGTGTGCAGCCGTCAAAGCCTTGGGAGTCTGTGAAGCCCACTGGCCAGACATCCACGCACACACCACTCATGGTGATTGGAAATGAGTGTAAAATTGGTCTGACCCGACCTAACCAGAGTCAGACAACCATCAGGCAGCATCACCGTGTGCAGATGCCGTCGAAGCCTCGAGAGTCTGTGAAGTCCATTGGCCAGACATCCACGCACACACCACTCCTGGTGATTGGAAATGAGTGTAAAATTGGTCTGACCCGACCTAACCAGAATCAGACAACCATCAGGCAGCATCACCGTACGCAGATGCCGTCAATTCATCGAGAGTCTGTGAGTGTGAAGCCCACTGTCCAGACACCCACACTCACACCACTCATAGCGATTGGAAACGAGCATAAAAATGGTCTGACCCGACTTAACCAGACAACGCGGGCGAGAGTTGGAAGGCCACACTGTGAAGTTAACAAATCTCTAGTCCCGACTCTGCCTCCGCTGGTCCGTACGGCTGCTGTCAAGACGGACAACCCCCGAGTGACAGCGAGAGCTCCGCTACGACAACCTGCAGCTGATCTGCCACAGCCTTTGACTCGTCGGATAACACCTGTGCCCCGTGTGGAGAAACCAGCCAGAGCAATGTTAGCTAAGCTGATTTTCCGCCAGTGAGTGACTCAGTGAGGGCACTGATGTGCAGAATGGCCGCTCAGCAGCATTTAGAGCGCCAGAAAGCAGCAGCGACAACTGTCCCGCGGAGAGCTGCCTGAGAGCAACAGTGTGTGTGTGTTCAACATTTTTCTGGTTGCAAGCTTGAATGGTCTGGTGGAGTGGCGTTCACAGACCCAGACAAGTCCTCTGCACAGACCCTATGAACAGCTTTAACTCCCTCCCACCAAAGGCTAATGGAGTAATGTATCCCGATCAGGAACTGGATGAAATATTCTGAATGATATCAATCCACAATCTGGTTTGTGATGCTGCCTGACCAGGGTTCCTTGCTACAGTCGCCTTTTGGCTTGCTCATTCCGGGACGCTTAATATTCAGCAACATTACTGATTTGACTGCACTGACGCTACTGGACGAGAACTGAACTGAGCTGGATTATAAAAAACACTTTAGATGAATTCAACTCATTCCATAATTGATGAATTTTACACAGTTATTGAACAAGAAAATCTATCACTGAATAAATGTTGTAGTCTTTAACAAGACGTGTTTATTTAATTCATACAGTGTGAATAATATTTACTTTTGATTATTCAGTTTCTTACTTGAATGCTGCTGTTAAATATACCTTATGTACCTGAACATTTTAAAGCAGTTTATTTCTTATATTGTATTTGTCCTATTGTTTTTCTATGAATAAACATTAATTAAAAAAATCAATATTAATTAATACATTGTCACTAAATGTTTCTAGGCAAACCTTCCTTGGGTATCCTTGGGTCGTTTTAACTTGAAATTCATTTATTTTACTTTTCTTTTCTTGTTTTTTTATTTTTTTTATTTTTTATTTTTATTCAGTGTTGAGTGGTACAAGACCCGTACAATTTGACCCATCATAGGAATAAATGGGAAATTGGGTAAAACAGGGAGTTTTTGTATTTACTTCACGCCTAGTAGCCTATGTGTAGTATGAATGTGTAGTATGAATGTGTAGTATGAATGTAGTATGAATGTAGTATGAATGTAGTATGTGTAGTATGAATGTGTAGTATGTGCAGTATGAATGTGTAGTATGTGCAGTATGAATGTGTAGTATGTGTAGTATGAATGTAGTATGTGCAGTATGAATGTGTAGTATGTGCAGTATGAATGTGTAGTATGTGTAGTATGAATGTAGTATGTGTAGTATGAATGTAGTATGTGTGTAGTATGAATGTGTAGTATGTGTAGTATGAATGTAGTATGTGTAGTATGAATGTGTAGTATGTGTAGTATGAATGTAGTATGTGTAGTATGAATGTGTAGTATGTGTAGTATGAATGTGTAGTATGTGCAGTATGAATGTGTAGTATGTGCAGTATGAATGTGTAGTATGTGCAGTATGAATGTGTAGTATGTGTAGTATGAATGTGTAGTATGTGTAGTATGAATGTAGTATGTGTAGTATGAATGTGTAGTATGTGTAGTATGTGTAGTATGAATGTGTAGTATGTGTAGTATGAATGTGTAGTATGTGTAGTATGAATGTGTAGTATGTGTAGTATGAATGTGTAGTATGTGCAGTATGAATGTGTAGTATGTGTAGTATGAATGTAGTATGTGTAGTATGAATGTGTAGTATGTGTAGTATGAATGTAGTATGTGTAGTATGAATGTGTAGTATGTGTAGTATGTGTAGTATGAATGTAGTATGTGTAGTATGAATGTGTAGTATGAATGTAATCTTGATGCTACATTGGCCATGTTGTCATTATCATGTGACCCATCAGCATCAGTTGTTGCTTCACTGCCATTCACAAATCCTCTACCCTGGCCTCATGGGATATTAAAGTGTGTATTGTATGCACACTTCAGAATCTCATCGGAGGAAGTAGGTCATACAGGTACTTTTTGCCTACTGTTTTATAAGTATACTATAAATTCTGACATACTTTTTTTGTCACATAGGCCTACTGTTTTTCACCTACTATATAATAGGGAAGTATGCGCTTTCGGACGCAGCCAGTCTCACTTGCTTCATTCCTGAAAGAATCAACCATTTGAATGAATCAGTTGAATGAATGACTCACTCATTAAAACAGTGGCTTGCCGCCACCTACTGGCGGTTTTAGTTTCATATTTAGAGTAGGCTATCATTTTATATAGGCTATCAGTATTAATTTTTCAAATAGTGAGACAAAAATATACCATCAAAGCCTTCAGGGTTGACAATTTGAATAGTTGTCTATTTTGTGAATGAATGAATGAATGGGTTTTCCTCTTTTATTTTATTTGATTTAGTTGGACTAATTACATGAACACAAGCCCTTGACAAATGAATACATGTTTTATTGGATAAAATTGTGTTTGCTAAATTGCTTGCTCATTACAAACAGAAATCTATGTTTTTATAATTCTGTGATGAATGTTTTTTGACTATTTGCCCTCATCAGGCAAAACAGGTTTTAGTTTGCATGCACTTTCACAGCCTTGGAATGACAAAGCGAGTGGTACCAGCACCAGGCCAAGATGAAGACACCTGTGCACAGATATACAAAAATGCAGAATTACTGTAGGCTATATTGCTGCAGAGGTACTGGAAATACTGTATATGATGCATATATATATATATATATATATATATATATATATATATATATATATATATATATATATATATATATATATATATATGCATCATATATAGTCATATATATATATATATATATATATATATATATATATATATATATCAGTTGTATATGGCTAATTTTATGTGCTCACTTCACGTTCAAATTAATTACTGCGCCATCTGTCGACACAAATCCAAAGTCCGGGTCTGTCTTTCATTAAACTACGTTTCCCAGGTAATTTTGCGCGCTTCTTGCACGTGATGGCCAGTGTTGTTCTCTGTCAGTTCTTTAATATTTTCTTTTGAAAAATGTTTTCCTGCTCACATTTCTGAGGGGTTTAGGACGTGGAGGAACGTGTTGTGGATAATGTTGGGGTTTGGTGCATCGTACTGTGTGAGGAGGAACGACGAGAGGGTCTTATCAGATGATCCCGTGCTCATGAATGTTGCACGTTGACAGTCCGCGACCTGCCAACTGAATGATAAACGTCGAGTCAACGAGTCAAATTTATATAAATGATAATCAATAAGAGCAGATAACTGAGGTGAGCGCATAGTCATGGAGAGTCCTTACCTACCCACCGAGGTGAGTCCGCCCATCCATACAGCACACACTGGATAGGCTAGCCGCTAGTTTGTTTAGAGCTGAAATGACAAGTAAGCTAACATGAGTTCCCAACTTTTATTTTCATTACCTTTCGGTTTATTCGACAGCACGGCCTTACTGAAATGTACCATAGTTTTACTGTGTTTTTGACTTTGTACCATAGTACAGAATTGGATGTGAAGAATGAGAATATATCACACTTACTTACTAACCAAGCTATATCGTTTCTTTTTTGAAAGTCGTTTTCTCTGTATGGATGAAACAGAGGGGGTGAAACAGTAAAACGATAGATAGACAGACAGAAATCGGCTTGCCTATATAAATATATTAATTCATATCAGTATAGGTTCTTTTTATTCTGTGTGTATATATATTATGAATTAAAACTATAATACACATATTATATAATTATAATATTAATTCATAAACACGCATACATTAATATAAATCGTTGTACAAATATATTAGGACATAATTAAAAAAAAATTGTTTGCCGTTCAACATTTTCTCATTTGTATGATATGTAAACTCATTTTTGTGATTTATGTATATGTACACTGTATGTGTGTGTGTCTTTTAAAAACCTATATGTATAACGTGCAAAATGTTGCTTGGACGAACTTTCATTATATAGTTGAGCCTTGCCTTAATATTTGCCCGAGAGAGCGTAACCTGTATATTTTCTCCCTTCTGCTCCAGATTATCACCTACATATTGAGTTACCTTCATGTAACGGATCGAAAGGAGGCATCACTGGTCTGTAAGAGTTGGTACGAAGCAAGCCAAGACCACCAGTTTCAGGTTTTCAGTCAACATTCTATTCTAACAGTCATTATTTGGTTTAGCCCACTTCCACAGTTGTTTAAATTGCTTTTTGGGTGCTTTAATCTAGAAAAATGCCACCTTCCAATTCCCTGTTTCCACATCTTCCCTGGACTTTATCCGTGCGCACTTGGTGCAAGGCGCCCTCGCTGTGGCCTAGTCATCAGTCATCTCGATGGGTCCAGCCTATCAAGACAAGTACTTTCGGAAGTGGGGCTTCACCTCGGCCCTCACTTGGACAGTTTGGCTCTACCCGGCAGCAGTATCACCGAGTCTTCCCTGCTGAGCCTCCTACCACATCTGACCGGTCTCCGCAAGCTGGACCTTCATGGGCTGGACAGCCTCTTTATGTCTGGAGCTTTTTTGTCAAGACAGGAGCACCGTCGACAGGTTACATCTTTAAAGAAACCTCTCAAAATGAATATTTGTCTTTCATACTGTTAATTCTAGTGTTGAATCTATTTTTTTATTTTTTATATATTTATTTATTAACAAAAAATATGTGTAATATTTAGTTTTATTTTATTTTAAATGTTTTCTTTTAAATATATATTTTTATTTTGTATAATATAATTATATATAAATTATAACAAAATATAATGATTATATTTTATATTTAACTAAAAGTATACAATTTTAAGTAGTATACAATTTGTCAAAATGATTTTGTACATCATTTTTTATATATATTTCTTAACAAAAATATGTCTTTTTAGAATATTTTGTATAATTATATATATATATAAATTGTAATGTTTTATATTATAATTCAACTATATTTTCATCATTAATAAAATAGTATAATTATTATTTAAAAAAAAAAATAACACGTTATTTGTCAAAATAATGGTGTATTAAGTTTAATCTAATATTTGTGTAATAACAGGTCGAGAATGCTTTGAGGAACCTGGAGGAACTGGACTTGTCTGATCTCCGCTACCTCTCAGATCTCTCTTTCAACCGGCTGACGAGTTGCACACCTAGGTTACGCAGTCTGGCTCTGGCCGGATGCCACATTGCTTTTGAGTTTGACCCGTACCGAGGTAGCCCGGTCGGGTCTGGCTCCTCTGCTCTAGTTTCCCTCCGTAACCTCCTGAATCTCTTGCAGAGGCAGGCATCCACACTCCGCAGCCTGGACTTGAGTCGCACCAGCATCACCCCTGAATCCCTCCGCTCCATAGCTCAGGTGCCCGGCCTCCGTCTGGATGATCTGAGTCTACGTGGCTGTAAAGAGCTGACCGACTACTCTATGGAGATCCTCTGCAAGCACCAGAACGGTCTGAAGACGTTGGACCTCGGCGCGTGCACTGAGTTAACCAGTAGGACGGTGCTGGCTGTGGGCACTGAGCTGAAGGAGCTGCAGTCGCTGTCCCTCTCACAGGACTGGAAGATAACAGATAAAGGCCTGATGGAGCTGATGGCTCTGCCTTGCTTGAGCACTCTGGATCTGTCGGAATGTTTGCACGTCAGTGGTGCAGAGCTGGTGAAGGGATTGTCCTCTCCAAAGCCCAGGGCGCAGCTGCAGGCCCTTAGCCTAAGAAACTGCTCATACATAAGGGTGAGGTAAAAGTGCTGAATGGCACGTATACATAAAATAACATTTGCACCATATCAGTTATCAGTCAATATTACAGACTTAAATTATTGTATCAGCTGATATTAGATGTTTAATTGTGCCTGCTCATATTCCCTACTTTTACAATTCATTTACCTTAACGCTTTAAAAAATGAATAATTTAATAACTATTAAATGCCATCATTAACAAATGCCTAAATTCACAGTTAAAACAAAAATATATATTTTGTATGTATTAACAAAAATATTTTAGCTGTAATATTTTCATATATATATGTTTTTATCAATGCATATGAATATGATACCATTTATACAATTATAATGTTACAATTATAATGTTTTGACAATGAATTTTAGTTTTATTTTTCATTTATTTTTTTAAATATGTATTATATTTTATTTAGAATTTATAAACTAATAATATTATATATACATTTTATTGTTATAATTGTAGTTTTTAAATTATAATTTATAGTTACTATAATTAACAAAATAGTATAAAATGTAAAAATACATAATTTAAGGTGATATGAATGTATAATTAAATTTTTGTTTATATTTTGTATTAAAAATATAATACATACATAAAAATATCTTAAATTAATATCCATTTTTCACACTGTAAATAATGTTGTGATGCCTAAATTCATATTTACAATAATAGATTTTAGCGATTAGTGTTTTTTTGTTTATGTATGAAAAATGTTTATAATATTTTTATAATTTATAATAAAATAATATTGTATATACATTTTAATATTATGATGATAATTTGTAATTAACCAAACAGTATAAAAAAAATGTATTTAGGAGAATTTGAATATAGTTTTTGTTTTGCATGCAACACCCTCTGTTCTCAAACAGGATGCAGTCATGTTCTCCCTGACGCAGTTGCTCGGCAGTAATCTGAGAAAGCTGGACCTCACCTCCTGCGCCTATCTCACTGACCTTAGTGTTCACTCCATCGCAAACTACCTGCCTGCGCTGGTGGTGCTGCAGCTTGGCTGGTGCAAAGAGATCTCCGATTGGGGGCTACTGGGGATGGTGGAGCGCACCAAAAATTGTGAACCAAGAGATAAAGAGGTGAGATTGCCTTGTTTTTTTAGGATAAATATAATGTTTTGATAATCAGAGCACACAAAATGGACAATTTGCTGATAAATGCCCTAAATGTGAAGGATTATAAAGGCCCAAGCTTTACTAGGACATTTGGAAACATGGGCTTTTTCCAGCCTCCCAGCCTGCCTTTCCAGGAGAAGCCACGTCTCGTAACCGAAGAGGACCTGGGGGCTTTTAGAGATCAGGAAAGAGCTTCACTGCTGGCCCTCAGGGGTCTTCAGGAACTGGACCTTTCGGCCTGCTCAAAGTTAACCGACACCAGTATCACACAGGTCAGTACATCATTAACATTGCATGCATGTTTTTTATTTTATTTATTTATTTATTTTTACAAATTGTAGGCCATTATTGAATATAAATTACATTATGAAAATTATACTTGGTAACATAATCTATTACATTACATATATTAGGCAATGTAATCTGACTACTTTTTGATTACTTTTAACCTAAGTTGTTTATAACATTGATTTGAACAGGACAATCTCAGGACAAGCCCTCCTACATACTTCTGCTGGTTTATGGTATATTCGCAGATTTTCTCCAGCCAAATTTTAACTGGTCCAATCAGCGAACAGAGGGCATGGCTGAGAACGATGACGATGATGTTGTGTGCTAGTTTGAGTTGTAGTTCAGTAATGACGGCGGAGAAAGATGCGAGCGAAGCCATTCGGTCCGTTGTGGCAACGCTGCCGAATATCAAGAAGTTAAAGCCGGCGCAAGAACAATCTTTGCCGAGTTTTGTTGGTGGCCATCATGTTGTGGCCCTCCTCCCCAAGGGGGTTTTGGAAAGGTTTGATTTTCCAGCTCGCTCCGTTAGTGGTGAATGAGTTGGCTAAGGCGAACGCATGATATGCGTCACGACCAAACATTAGCGGTTGGTTATGGCAGATCCAGAGTGGCTCTGGGCAGATCCAATAGTTTTAAACTTCAACAGAGCGTCAATGGAGAGTGGCCAGACTCTCTGTACAAATAAAATGTACGAGAGCCTGATAGGACTAGGCTACAATCTTGAACCATATTGATAAAAAAAGTTTTTTAAAAAAATACAAAGAGTTATCAACGACTACTTGTGTATTCAATGTCAGGGTTTCCCGAACAAGGGTTTGGGAAGGAACTTGAAAGGGGTTCGGAAATTAATCAAAAGCTACTGATTAATTAAATCTTAAACATTTTAAAATATTTAAAAGAATAATATTAAAACTCTTAATAAAATTTTTTATGCTTTGTGTATTTTCTGTGGCCTCTCAATTTTCCATGTAATTATAGTCACGTGACTAGTGGCCCATCTGTGTGCGCAATTCCACACAACTGGAAGACTTTCTGAACATTTATAAGCAATAGGCCTTTTTAGAAAGGAAAATTTAAAAGATGAAAGTGATGAATTAAGGAGAATCATGAATTCTGATTAATTCACTGTCATTTTGTGAATATAAAGCAATTGTGTAATGAATTAAAAAGTACCTATAGTGTGATTGTAAGCATTTAAAAATGTGAAATAATATAATTACAACTATTGATTTTTTTTTGTAAAAGGATTATGTAATCCAGATTACATATAATCAGTTAGCCAGCACTGGTCAATCAGTACTAAATAATAACCAAAATGTTCCTGGCCACCTCAGGTACTCCGTTTCCCAGACCTGCAGCGTCTCTCACTTTCTATGCTGCCTGAGATCAGCGACGACAGCTTGGTGTCCGTAGCCCTTCACTGCCGCAACCTCACGAGCCTGGCACTCAACTTCTGTCCACAGATCAGTGACCAAGGCATGGCGCGGGCCCTTCCACTCCTCCACAGACTGCAGCATCTGTTCCTGGCCTGCTGCGACGCTGTTACTAACGAGTGAGTGACATCATCCAGTGCTGTTTTCATACTAACCAATTGAGCTCTGCTTAACACAGTCAATGTGTTCCTGCAGAACTCTTTCCATAATCACGCTGCACTGCGACAGACTCAGGACCCTCGATGTGTCCATGTGCAAGGACATAACAGTGCACCAGGTGGACCTCCTCCAGTCCCGGCTGCCCTTCCTTGAGAAAGTCCAGTGTCGCTTTGCCAATGGCACCGATTACACTATGGTAATATGAATCTGTAATACAGTGAAAGTGAATCATATGAAAAATACTGTATATTTAAAGCACTTTTAACTCAGGTTTAAAAGAGTAATCAATTCCTAAATGCTTTATTTTATTGCATAGGGCCATACTTGTATTATTAAAGTGGTGAATCACTGCTTTGAATGTAAAAGTTTCAGCTCTTGTGTTCACACATTTCAAATTATTCCAGTGTAAACATGATCTGCTATTGATTAGTAGATATAAAACTATACTTTATAGGCTGTATTCAAGACAGTATATGTCAATAAATTATTATAAGAATGACATTTTGTTTTGCCTTTCTCATAATATTTTCTGTCCCACTGATTTGTACTGTTTATAAAGTGCATACGGAAAGTATTCATAGCGCTTCAGTTTTTCCACATTTCGTTATGTTACAGTCTTATTCCAAAATGGATTCAATTCATTATTTTCCTCAAAATTCTACAAACAATACCCCATAATGACAACATGAAAGAAGTTTGTTTGAAATCTTTGCAAGTTTATGAGTAAAAATAAAACAAAACAAAAAATCACATGTACAAAAGTATTCACAGCCTTTGCCATGACACTCAAAATTGAGCTCAGGTGCATCCTGTTTCCACTGATCATCCTTGAGATGTCTCTACAACTTGATTGGAGTCAGTTGATTGGACATGATTTGGAAAGGCACACACCTGTCTGTATAAGGTCCCAAAGTTAACGGCGCATGTCAGAGCACAAACCAATCCATGAAGTCCAAGGAATTGCCTGTAGACCTCCAAGACTGGATTGTATTGAGGCACAGATCTGGGGAAGGTTACAGAAAAATGTCTGTAGCACTGAAGGTCCCAATGAGCAAAATGGCCTCATCATCTGTAAATGGAAGAAGTTTGGAACCACCAGGACTCTGGGAGATGACTAAGAACCCAATGGCCACCCTGCCACTCCAGTGTTTCTCTGTGGAGAGAGGAGAACCTTCCAGAAGAACAACCATCTCTGCAGCACTCCACCAATCTGTATGGTAGAGTGGCTAGACAGAAGCCACTCCTAAGTAAAAGGCACATGACAGCCTGCCTGGAGTTTGCCAAAAGGCACCTGAAGAACTCTCAGACCATGAGAAACAAAAGATTTCTCTGATGAAACAAAGATTGAACTCTTTGGCCTGAATGTCAAGTGTCATGTCTGGAGGAAACCAAGCACTGCTTATCACCTGGCCAATAAAATCCCTACAGTGAAGCATGGTGGTGGCAGCATCATGCTGTGGGGATGTTTTTCAGCAGCAGGAACTGCACGTTGTCATTATGGGGTATTGTTTGTAGAATTTTGAGGAAAATAATTAATTTAATCCATTTTGGAATAAGGCTGTAACAACAAAATGTGGAAAAAGTGAAGCGCTGTGACTACTTTCCGGATGCACTGTAAGTCTACACTTTACAACTTCTGTATTTCGTGAGTGCTAGATAAGGGTGAACTTTTAGACTCTAGGACACAGTAATAAGCTCAAAGGTCATTAGTTATAATATGGTTTGTTGCTATGTAACCTGAAAACGTTCTAAACTGGGAATTATATATACATATGTGTATGTATATATATATATATATATATATATATATATATATATATATATATATATATATATATATATATATATATAAGTTACCCAGCATAAATAATAACCAAAATGGTCTTGGCCACCAGGATGGATAGATAGACAAACTATATATTCCAGCTGACTTCTGATTCAGTTTGTTATATTAAAACATTTGTGTGTATGTGTGTACATGTTTTTCTAGCCTGGTTTTTCTAGCTTTTCAACCTGAATGCATGTAGACTCATGGGGACTCATGTCACTGTGGGGACCTAAATTGAGGTCCCCATGGGTACAAAAGCTTATAAATCATACAGAATTTGTTTGTTTTTTTTAAATGCAGAAAGTTTTGTGTGATGGGTAGGTTTAGGGGTAGGGTTAGTGTAGGGGGATAGAATACACGGTTAGTACAGTATAAAAAACATTATCTGTAAGAGCTGGGGTAGAGGTATCAGGATTCACCATAAAAAAACTAAAAATATCATCAGCATACAGGGCAATCTTATGTTGGTTATTTGCTACCATTAACCCTCAAATATTAATATTTGTTCTTATAGCTTCTGCCAATGGCTCAATCCCCAAGACGAATAAAAGAGGTGAAAGGGGGCAGACTTTCCTTGTCCCTCTCCCAACTCTGAATGTAGAGGAGTGACAACCATTAGTGAGCACGGCAGAAAGAGGTTCACAATAGCTTAAGTTGACCCACTTAATAAATTAACCACCGAATTCACCAAGACCGAATTTATGTAATGTATGAAATAAGTAGGGCCAGTCAATGCGATCAGATGCCTTCTCCACATCTAAAGAGATCACGAGACCATCTATTGACTGTTTAGCTAACTGTATCACATTCAACAAGCGGCGCGTGTTGTTGACAGAGTTGCGTCCTACATTAAAACTTGCTTGGTCATCTTTAATTACCGGGGAGAAGGCCTTCTAATCATGTTGCTAGGATTTTGGAAAGAATCTTTAAATCTACATTCAGCAACGAGATTAAAGGTATATTTGCCTCTCTCAGGGACTGTGGTAAATGGCCTTTTCCGAATGAGTCATTGAACATATTTAATAAGGGGTCAACTAATTGGTACAGGTGCTTTCCCAGACTGTAAACTTTTTATGGCCTCTAGAACTTCCTTTTTTGATATAAGGGCACAGAGGAAGGAAATCTGATACAGTTTCTGCTTGGCATAATTAATTTTCCCTTCTGCCTGTTTTGTTAAGAGATCTCGATCATCTTAACGGGGGATGGTTTTTTAATGTATAATCTATCCGCACCCTTAAGCTTCGATTCTAATATCTTTTTCTGTTTGTTTTGCCTACGTCTTTTACTTATAGTGTATAATAAGACCTCTAGAAAAAGCTTTTGCTGTTTCCCATAGTAAGGATGGTCTTCGGTTGAAGCAGATTTGATGGACATAATAATAATTAAATTCCTCTGTGAAATATGATACAAAATTATGGTCTGCCAAAATGAATGGATAAAATCTCCAGCTTCTCGACTGAATATTTTGGTTCCTGAAGGAATATTCCACAAAAACTGCTGCATGATCAGATATAGATATATTCCTTATATAGCAGGACATTATATGCTCCATATTTGTCAGAGAAAATATATAATCTATCCTAGTATAGCAACTATGAACCCTAGAAAAAAAAAGTATACTGTCGTTCTATAGGGTGGCATGTCCGCCAAACATCTACATAATCAAAGTCTTAACAAGAGCCTTAACAGTTTTAGCTTGAGTTGATAATAATGGTTTGGCTGCTGGGAATGTATCTCTAATGGGACATAAGTGACAAGTCTCAACCGTGTCCCAATCTGCTAATTAAGAAAAAGTCACAGTCAAAAAATCACCTAGATGACCAGGAGGCCAATAAACGTTCATAAAAGCAATTTCTTCCTCATATAATGACCCTTACGCAATAGCGCCCTCTTGTGTCCCGAATAACCTCTACCGATTGGAATGGCACATCTTTCTTAATTAAAATAGCTACGCCTCTGCTCCTTGAAATGAAAGATGAGAGAAAGACCTAATGCAGTTTATTACTAACAGTGTCAGCTTGCTCCTCGGCCTCGTCCGGCAGCTGGTAATCGCCGTTTTCATGCGTGGCATGCTTTCTGACTGCCTCAAAAAGTAATTATTTATGCTCATAATGAAAACTGAAAGACATGAGCGAGTGAAAATTAAGATTACGGGTTGCA
The DNA here is from genome assembly GCA_018749465.1 of Paracanthobrama guichenoti. Taxonomy (NCBI): domain Eukaryota; kingdom Metazoa; phylum Chordata; class Actinopteri; order Cypriniformes; family Gobionidae; genus Paracanthobrama; species Paracanthobrama guichenoti. The sequence goes on along the minus strand of CM031967.1, from coordinate 13,119,576 downwards.
ATATTAAGGAACTCAACGAAAATGACACTACCGCTTTACACACAATTGCCCTTCAAGCCGCCATCTTGAAAACCTCCTTGTATTTTTTTGCCAGAAGGATGGTAAATAATAATAAAAACATTTTGCTCCAAAACATATACTGTATGTGCTGTTAATGCTCCTCACCTTCCAAAATAAGACTTAAGTATGCAAAACATTTTAACGTTGCTGTCAAATTATTATTTAAAAATTACCAACGTTAACAGGTTCTACAGTGGATGAGCTTTCCGTCACTGGCCTGCATGGTTTGCCATCAGTAATGTGTGGAATTGCACCTATATAATATTTGATTTTTTTTAAAAACATATCTGACAGTTGTACAAGTTCTGTTTATCTGTAGAAGGTTAGCTAGCTGATCACTCAAAGAGCTACGGCTAACTTAGCTTAAAATGTTCCACCGTGTTAGATTCCAGGTCTACAAACCTAATGGAACATTTTAAGCTAAGTTAGCCGTAGCTCTTTGAGTGATCAACATTTAGCTAGCTAACCTTCTACAGATAAACAGAACTTTTATAACTGTCAGATGTTAAAAAAAAAAAAATTGACAGGACATTCTCCAAAACATAGCCTAACATGGTGGAACATTTCACAAACAAACAAACAAAAAAATGTAGGCGTGAGCATTGAAGGTTACTTCAGTTTGTACAGTTGAATTCCAGTGGGAAAAATAAATTGTAATTTCCTGAAAATGGCCTCAATGGAATTGTAGTCTTTTTTAGAAGTGGAGAAAGTACATAGCCTACTAACAGTGTAAGATGACTTCAGGAGAAAATTGTAAAATAAAAGAAATAAATTAAAAACACACACACAAAACACCTATCATTTCACACGATTTATATCATTAGAGGCAGTTTAGCCAATTCTATAACATAATTTTAAAATATTTAGAGGTTTTTATCATTTTGTGGCTTATAGTTCTTATAGTGGAAGTTGATTACTTTGCACTGAGGACATGATAAAAACTGAATGCATATATCAATAAAAAGGTGTGCAAAAGTCTATTCTATCTGTTTAAGTGATAAAGACCTAAATATGTCATTTAAGACATTTCTTAGATTTTCTATAAAATGAGTCACAAATGTATAAGTCGTAGAGACAGAAAAGTCACTGCTTAACAGGCAGTTATGTGTTAAATTAAGTGTTAAATATCCAGATATTTCAGTTATATACAAAATAAATGAATGACGTTCAATTATGCACTGAATATGCTATTATTATTATTTAATTAACAGTTGAAATTACGTTCAATTGCACTTTTAAATGACGCATTATAGTAAGCTATGCACATTTTAAATGCACATTATTCGTATTTAGGATAATCATTAACTGACAGTTTGGGGAGACCTGATCTCGAGGAGGGCCTGATTTGTCATGACACCGGCTTTTTTTTTTAACAAATGCTGATTCTTCTTGTGAATCAAAAACATGAGCGTTTCTTTTAATGAATCGTTCAAAACACGGAGTTACAGGTTTAAATCACCAGTCTAACGAGTTGAACCGAATTCCATCATTATTGAAAGACTGTCCATTTATTGCACATTTGCAACAGATTTGTAATAAATCAATGAATACACACAATAAAAGACATTAAAAGGCTATTATGATAATATATATTCTTTTATTCCATACAAAGAATAAATCTTGAATTAATACGGCCACATCATTGATCAAGATGTTTCACAACACCAGAAGTTGAACAAGGAAAGCTATATACAAAACAGCAAATACAGTACATGGATTGTTTTTTGCTAGATCAATGACATTAGATTTGAGACTACCACAAAAGAACATAAAATCAGTGGATTACACAAGTGTTGTTTTTCCACACATTAAAGTTGTCAGCTCCATTAATGCATTATACAAAGGGACCACAGAATGTTTGAATTATATATTTTGATCTTGAAACGTATGTATTTTAAAATGAACATACAATGAAGTGCTTGTTATGTAAAGAAAAAAACTACATTTAGCCAAAACAGTCCGTGGATTAAATCTGACTCCTGATCAAATGGAAATATGATTATCTCCCACACAAGCTACTAATGTAAAATCCTACAGGGATAACTGTATTTCGAGCTGATGGGAAAAAGGCTATATCAAAACGAAGTAGTTAAACCAAAAATACAATGTGAGGTTACGTACATCAAGTGCAAGTTGAAAACATGATTATGTGACAAGGCTGAAAGTATCAAATCACGCCAATATACTCGTGCGGTGTTTTCAAACCACGCTTGGTCAAACTACTCCTCTAACAACACACAAACCAGCTTAATCCCACTTCAGTACCAAATCCTGTCACCGATTGAATCCAGCACACTGACTTTATACGTGCACCTAATAACGCAGACTGTATGAAAACATAAATATACAGCACATGCTGCATTGCAATAATGCCGATCATGCATCAGTATAAGTGAGTTGCACATTGTGCGTATCTGCATATGTACCTACATATTACAGCGTTCAATCTACAAAGGAACATAAACATAAAATGTTCCGGGTGAACCAATGAGGAACTCCTAATCGGCGATTGTTTTAAAAGTTAACATCGTACTCTGTAACATTGTACCAGTTGAGTACCATTTTGAGCATCAAGGCCATTATGAAGGGAATCCATGAAGGCGCCAACATTATTATTATTATTATTTAAGCACAGATCTTTAGAACATATTTTAATCTTTTTTCCCTCCCTAATAAGCTGCTCAATGTAATTTAATGCCTTCTAGTAAAATTTTGGTAGAAACTAAACATGTAAAAGGAAAAAAGGAGACAAAAAGTGTGCGTTATTAAAAAAAAAAAAAAAAAAAAAAAAAAAAAAAGGCACATTAGATACAATGCATTACCATCATATTCACCACAGTGACTTCTATTATAGCACAGCACTATGCTATGATTGTTCAAAGTGCTTTCATATCAAGCCCTGAAATTTGAATTCAATGTCTCCCAATCTGAGAATCTGCATTTCTGCTGCCACCGTGTGGCCATTTTCAGCCTCAAGTTGTTTCCCGTTTTTGGCAATGCAGTAACCGCTGCCGACCGCACGCTTATGGGTCTCGTGTTATTGTTCAGCTTGGCTGAAGTCGTAGCAGAAGTTGAAGTTGCTGGGCGGTTTGGGGATTGGCGGGGCCGTGTCTGGGATCGGGACATTTTCCAGGTCCAGGAGGCGGAGCTTGATTTCCATAGAGAGGAGAATCTCTAGTTCACTGCGCATGCTCTCGCTGCTCATCTCTTTCCCCAGAAGCACGTTAAGCCCGTCTGTCCACAGACAGAACTGTAAGACAAAAAACAGGACAAATAATACTCAATTTTACACCCAACTGAAGTCAATTCAATTAATACCAGTAGAAGTGATTTAACATTTCAATAACAGAAAGCTTTAAGCAGTTCGGTAGTGGAAAAACACATTAAACTCACATCTGTTCTGGAAGAGGCAATGAAATTCAAGCTATACTCCTCAACGTCATACGTGATGCTGAAAGCCAAGTCCAACACCTCCTGCGAAACCAACCACAACCCAGTACTTACAGTTCACAGTTCAGTTTTGTCATATATGGAAGCTTGTTTCTGCCACAAAATAAAACATTTTAAAAGATAAAAGGTATAAGATCAATAAAGATATAAACTTGCAACTCGAGTTATAAAGTCAGAATTGTGACTTAACTCGCAATTCTGACTTTAAAACTCGCATTTGCGAGAGAAAAAAAGTCACAATTAACTTTTTTTATTTTTTATTCTGTGGCGAAAACAAGCTTTCATAGTTATCTAATTAAACCAGTAAACCTGCAAAAAGAAACTGGAAAAATCTGAAGAAACTAAAAAAATACAACCCATTATGGTCAACATTCACAATCCATTTTTCTTCCATTATGTGATATATTATTACATTTTGTTTTTAAATAAACCAATAAACCATGCAATTCAGAACATAAATATACACAATATCTATATCTGTATTATATTGGTTATCAGACGACATTTGAGATTTTATCTTTATCAGTCGATATTAGACATTTCATTTTTAAATTGACATGATCTTTGCGTCATCTAACACTCACTTAAAATAATTATCTAATTTAATAAAACTGTTCATGCAAATTTTAGAAAACTTCAAAATGAATATCCATTTTTGTATAATGTTGTGATGCCTAAATGTATATTTATTTGAATATTGACCTTCAGAATGAATAGAAACCATAAGCATCAAACCTTGGTTTGTTTTCCCTTGTTCTCCTTCATATGAGGACAGTCTTTGCCAGTCACCACACTTTTGATATCTGCGACAGGAACTGAGGGGATATTAAAATTAAAAGAATTTTTATTGACAAAGAAGTCAGAAGTCATTTACTCAAAAAGAGTCTTGTGCTCATTCTAGAGGAGTTGGACTCCAGTGCACTTACTCTTTTCCTGAAGAGCCTCGATGGAGGGCATTTCCGCCTCCTCGTCTACATCTCCATAGTGCAGGACTTTGTGATTAGGAGAGAGCCGACAATACCACAGCTTGTCTGAAAAAAAAACAACAACAACAAAAAACACAATGGCAATTACTCCAGACAGAAGGACCTGATAATATTTTTCTGGTGTCTTCCTCAGAGGATCTTGGAGTCTCACCTTGCCTCCGTCGGCTGCTGATCTTCCGGAAGAGCGTTCCGTGACACAGACGGTTTAGTCTCTGCTGTCTGATGAGTTCCAGAAGCTCCGGCTTCAGACGTTCCTTCAGCTCACTGGATGCAAAGACAGCGAGAAAACACAAGTGATGGAGCGATATCGGAGCGACTGTGCAATCACGTTGGTGACTTACAGCTTGATTCCCACGTTAGTGAAGCTTCAAAACTTTTGCAAATCATTTGTTTTCGAACCAGCATATCTATGGAAGCTTGTTTCCACCACAGGATAACAAAATTAATTAAATAAAAAAATAAAAAAAGGTAATTGCAATTTTTCTCAGACTTCTGCTCCCAGTTGTGTTTATATCTCCTAATTCAGACTTTTTCTCTCACAACTGCATGGTATAAACATGTAATTGTGAGTTTTCATCTTACAATCCTGACTTTTTCCTCAGAATTGCAAACTGCAATTGCTAATTTACCTTATAATCTCGCAATTCTGCCTTTTTGCTACGGAAAAATAAAATAGGTTATTGCTACGTTCTCACAATTCTCACTTTTTGGTCAGAATGTAAAGTTTATATTCTGAAGAAAAAAAGTCTGAATTTTGATAACTGCTAGTAAAAAGGTCTACTTTTTTTTTTTTTTTTACTCCGTGGTGGAAACAAGCTTCCGACCATATCAAACTGCCAAAGTTTCAGCAAAAGAGGCTTTGTGGTGTTATAACTGTTTTGAAACAGTTGAACCAGTGTCTATGGCTTTTACCTGATCTTGGATCAGTAAACATTTTTAAATGACACATTTTTGTATAATAAAAAGGAAGTTAATAGTAGTCTCCTATTGGATGATCTTCATAAAACAAACAAAACAAGCCCTACAAATTAATTAAATAACAAATATTATACAAACACTTCATATTTAATGCTATTTGAGCTTTTAAATTGTTTTGTTGAAAGTGCAGTCTGTTCATTTCATTCTAAATTGGTTTGTAAAGGGTGTTTTTGTGTGTGTTTCGACCAGCAGGCATTACCAGATGTCACTTCAAAGTAGTGAATCATTTTGCGAAGCAATTGGCTCATTTGATTCAAAGCTTAGTTTCTCCCATCTCTACTTACAGCACAGGTGGAGCGAGCGTCTCCTCCTGGTGGAGTCTCTCCGTCTGTCTGAGTTTGAGAATCTCACTGTAGTTCAATGCGTTCACCTTATTCTTGAAGAGCTCCAGAGACGTGGGTTTACTGGACAGAGTCCTGGTGATCTGCTCCCGGACAACCTGCATCACCTTTAGAGAAAAAAATCTGATATTATATTTGCAATGTGTGTGATTGTCTGAAAAAGTCCCACAGTGTGTCCCCTGATGACTCCTCGCACACCGGACGCTTGACCTCACTCACCCTTGAACAACACATCTCTGGGGTTCAGGTCAAGGGAAATGAAGGGGAACGGAAAAGGGGAGATGGGGGAAACTCAAATAAAACAGCAGGGGAGGAGAAACGAACAATGAAAATATGGGTCTCTCTTGAAGCGAGCGTCCAGCTGTGACACAGACAGAACTGCAATGACACGCTCGGTCAACCGAAGAGAGGGAACACTGCTCGCTTTAGACTTTGAGGTATATGTTAATATCTTTTACATGTTATGGTCCGGAGAGATACAAAACAATATAAAAATAAATAAATAATAATAATTCAAATGTTCAAATGATTCAAGTATTGACATTTTGGAAAAATGCAGTAACATACAAATACCTAAAATGTATTTATTGCCAGTCTATTTTTGCAGAATTTGGTAGAATACTTGTGCAGAAAATGTAAAAAATAAAATCTCAATTAAAGAAAATAAATTGATTATCTCTCTGGTCCTGCAAATGACTGAATTTAAAATATCAGATTGTGGGATTTGCTACCCCCCTCTGGTAAAAACAATAATAAAAGTAATAAAGTTCTGAATAAAAGTAAAATGTATCAAATGTTCTCAATTTTGAACAGTGGTGTTTGTGATATATATTGAGTAATCAGATCATTTTCAGAATAGTGAATCTCCAAATAACACTGTCCACCTGGTTAAATAACATGATTATTTGATTGTTTTTGGTAGGTTTTAAGTAATATTGTATAATGTGTGTTTATTTCATTTCAGCAATTTTGTGTTACAATCATGTGTTAAATTTGTGTTCCTGCCAGAAAAAGGGTTTAAAATGACAAGAAAAAAAAACACTTTTAAATGTAAAGTTATCCCTTCACTATTAACCATTTAATGTCCATCTAATATGCATAATATGTTTACAATGTAAAGAATAATGGAATGTCATCAACAATGCAATAGAAAGTTCAATATTATAAACCACAGTACAACTAACAACAACAACAACAAGATACTGATAGCACCTCACATCATTTACATCTTCCTCAATATTTTGGTTAATGAAATAAAAGAAGACATATTTTATTCTATCACTAGTCCTACAACACAGAGACGAAACACTCATCCTACCTCAGCCTTAGTGAAAGCAGCAGCTGTGGTCCCTTCACAACCACAGCGACACTGTGTGTGTATGTGTTAGTGTTTGGGTGTGTGTATGTGTTAGAGAGAGTGTGTATGGACCCTCCCTCTAGATGCCCCCCAATAAACTCTCACATCCCTCTAAAACACCATCTAAAAACACACACAAACACACAGGCCTCAGCAAACAAGTTCATAGCACTATGCCAGCAACAATTAACTGTCGTTAAAGAGAAACAGAACAGCCAGGGTGTGTAGATAGGGGGGAGTGAAGTGAGCAAGTTATATGAGAAAACACTGTGAGTATTATCCCCTTAGAGGCAAAATAAGAGCTCAACTTTGGCTACTTTTCTCATGTTTGACATCAAGAAAACAGTTGAATTGTTAAATAAGAGCCACTTCTTTCTAACATTAACTAAAAAAACAACTTACATGACAAAAGACAAAAATGGCAGGTTATGCATTGAAAATGTAATTTAGACATTAAAACAGTAAGCTATTTTTGGGATGTGGTTTACTGTTGATCTGTATTTTTGCTAGAGAGAGGGATTCCTTTTGTTCTTCTAATACCCCTTTATAAAGTCTCTGCCCATGAGGTCGGTGTGGCGGGGGCGACGGTCAGTGAAAACAAAAAGACAGGCCGGTCAGCTGGACACTCGCTCTATCCCAAAGGTCACGAGAGTCACAAGGTTTATGGCCTGAAAGCGTTTATTAAATGGAGGTCTGTTTTGTTGCACCGCTGAATAGTTTGGGCTGGAGGAAGGACACTTTCTTTACCATCAGAAAAGGAGACGTAACAATTTAGGGAATGCTGATATAGTCAAAGGCACTTAAAGAAGGACTGTCTCTTCGGTCTAAGAGCAGCATGCTTGTCATTCCAACAGCTTGACGTTTCTCAGACCATCCAGATGAACCGATCAATATCCATTTGTTCTATAAACTATAAATCACTGCTGCAACTGGTCACTTCTCAGATAGGTCTATTGTGACTCTTATAAAGCTTTCAAGAATAGACTTTGACCGTAAAATGATAGGCAATAATACCTTAAAAATGCACTAGTTTTCTCATGACTTGTTTGGATCTTTAAAAGTCACATGTAACTGTTCACAGACCATTTTACTTACATAATGTAACTAGATAGATAGATAGATAGATAGATAGATAGATAGATAGATAGATAGATAGATAGATAGATAGATAGATAGATAGATAGATAGATAGATAGATAGATAGATAGATAGATAGATAGAGATAGATAGATAGATAGATAGATAGACAGACAGACAGACAGACAGACAGACAGACAGACAGACAGACAGACAGACAGACAGACTCTCGCAAAATACACTAGTTTCAGTAACAGCAGACCAACACTTTTACACGTTGAAACGTGTATGTGAAAAAAGTACCTATAAGCACAGAGATTGTAAATGTGATCTACCTTATCAAAGTCCTCCTGCGTGGCTCTCATCTCCTTCCATGTCTTGTTGAGGAGCTGAATGCAAATGCAGAAAAGCTCCTCCAGCAGTCGGTCCTGAGCGAAGAAGATGGGGTGATAATCTGAGCCGGTCTCAGAGGCTGCGAAAGAGACATGAGAAAGAGTATATGAGAACTTATGACAACAAGAGAATAAATTATATATATAAAAATCTGCATCATTTATCCTTTTTATCATTTATTAAAAATAAATTAATTTAAAAAATATAGATATAAAAATAAAATTCACAAAAATCTCACCTTTCATTGAAGTAAAAGAATTGAAAGTGGGGGGTAAATCACATTATGGAATAAATGCTTTTCTCCAAAACACGTTGGCCACAATTATAGGCACCCATTTATTAAATACTTTTTGCAACCGTTTTTTGCCAAGATAACAGCTCTGAGTCTTCTTCTATAATGCCTGATGAGTTTGAAGAACACCTGACATGATATCAGAGATCATTCCTTCATACAGTATCTCTCCAGATGCTTCAGATTCACAGATCCATGTTGGTGCTTCTCTTCAGTTCAATCCACTCATTTTTTATAGGGTTCAGGTCAGGGGACTGGGATGGTCATGGCACAAACTTCATTTTGTGCTCAGTAACACATTTGTGTGCTGATTTTGATATTTGTTTTGGATTGTTGTCCTGATGGAAGATCCAACCATGGCCCATTATACGTTAAGCAGAGGCATGATTTAGATTTTTTATCTGTTGATATTTGCTAGAATACATGATACCATGTATATGAACAAGATGCTCCAGCAAAAGAATAGGCCTACAACATTAAAAATCCAGCAGTATTTTTGGGGTACTTTTTATCCCTGTTTGCACCAAACACATCTGGTGGGCTTGCTGCCAAAAAGCTCTTTTTATAGTTTCATCTGACCACAGAACCAGGTCCCATTTGAATTTCCAGTCGTGTCTGACAACTGAATATGCTGGAGTTTGTTTCTGGATGAGCAAGAAGGATTTTTCTTGAAACCCTCCCAAACAACATGTGGTGATGTAGGGGTTGTTGATTTATTTTTAGGCATTCTGACCCCAAGACTCTGCGATTTTCCATCTGTGATCCTTGGAGAATCTTTGGCCACTCAAACTCTCCTCCTCATCGTGGACGATATAGACACACACTCAACTAAAGATGTTACAAATCTGCCTGGAAGAGTGTAACTTCTTAATTAGTGCCCTGATGATGGAAATGGGTTTTAGCTATTTTCTCACAGCCACTTTCTATTTTGTGAAGCTCAACAATCTTTTGCTGCACATCAGAACTATATTCTTTGGTTTTACTCATTGTGAAGGATGATAAAGGGAATTTGGCCTTTGTGTTTCCTCATATTTATTCTCCTGTGGAACAGGAAGTCATGGCTGGACAATTTCATGTTCCTAGTCACTCTGGTGTGCTAAAAAAATTAAATATGAATGAAAATATGAATAATATGAATACTCATAAAATACTCTAGGGGTGCTAATAATTGTGGCCAACATGTTTTGGAGAAAAGCATTTATTTCATAATGTGATTTCCCCCCCGACTTTCCATTCTTTTACTTCAATGAAAGGTTTTGCAAATTTTTTGAATGATAGATCAAAAGGATAAACAATGCAGATTTATTTTTACAGCCATCTTTGACCATTTTCTGGCAGGACATAGCCTGAGCTATAAAATCCCCATCTGATCATTGCCACCATCTCCAGTGTTGTGTCAGTTCACTCACGGGGTTCTCCGATGCGCAAAATCTCGCACAAGATGAGTGTGAGCTGGATGCTGCTGCGGGCAAACGGACACTCGTGTTTGTCCTCTCTGCTGCTGTTCTCCAGCACAAACTGAGACAGTGAGACAGAGATTTATGGGTCAATGCATACTGATATAGTGATGTATACTGTACCCAAAAATATCCATGTGTGCTCACTCACCCTGCTGTAAGCGTCAGGGTAACGGGAGGCAAAATATGACATGGTGTCCAATGCCAGGAGACCCGGAGGACATCGGCTCAAGTCCTGACCAGGATTACTGTTATTCTGACACATTTGACACACAAAAAAACATACCAAAAATTTGCCCTTGAGGTTTGTTGTTGTGTGGTATTCACACTTCACAATTAGTTTTTTTGATACTCACAGAGAAGCCGAGTTTCTTAAACTCTTTAGCGCAGAGCGAACGTCTACGTTCATTACTCAGACCGCTCTCGCTTTCTGTCTCAAACGCAGCCTGCCGCAGCCCGTGGAGCATGTCCCTCTGCTCCTGAAGGATATGGGAGAAATGTGCGTGTGAGAAAAAAAATGCACTGAGTGACTCAGAGATCAAATGAAGATGCAGAATAAAAGTAAACCTGGCTGTAGGAATCCAGAGGCGTCCTCATACGGGGCTCCAGATGGTTTAGACGGACCGTCTGCAGCACATAGAGGTAATGGGCCATCTCATCTCCTACTGAACTAGAGCTGTGGATGATGTTCTGCAAACAGCAACAGTTGTTACATCATATTGGCTATTATACTTAGATGTCACCTTTCATGTAGTGTGTAATATAGCTGTTTCAGAAAGTAAAAGGTCTGCAAAGTTTCAAAGATCAAAGTGTAAAATTTAAATTGTCTCCTAAAAGTAAGAACCAATTCTGAACTGCCTGAAAAGAGTCATCAGTAATTCCAGTCTTACTTCCTGGAGGGACCTACGTAGGTTTGTAACAAATTTGCATAATGCCTGCCTATGATTTTCATTGGCTGCCAGCGAACAAAGAGTTTGCTTTGTGATGTTGACATGTTGAGAAGATGCTATTTTATGCGCTGCGAAAGCAAATCCACTTTGCAAGCACTCCCAAAGGATAAGGACACAAGCTTGAATTGATGCGGTAAAACCAACACCATCATTACTGTTCGTATCACTGTGTATCAAGTGCTGAGGAAAATCCGGAGCTGAAATTCAGATATGGTAATGGGCGTTTAGTTTCTGACTAAACGTAGACCAATCAAAACGGAGCAGAGTAGGCTCTCAGAAAAGAGGCTGAGACTGTTTCAGACACTGTGAGAAAAATGTGATGCTGCAATGCATATTATAAGAAAATTTAAGTGTTTTTAACCTTGGATTCATGTACAATTATTGTAGGAGACCTCCAAAGCTAAATTAGGAACTTTTAAAATAGCATAACAGAGGCATTTTAACAGTTATATTGTTAAAATATTAAGTCATGTACAGACTGTGATGCAATGGAAAATGTTTATTGTGACAGGACTTTTCAAAAAAGTAAGTATCATATAAATAGACGAGAGCTTCAAAACTTTCTCACCTTGTGAATATACTGTCGAAGGTTCCTCTTCTCAAGAAATTCAAAGAGCTCCTGAAACAATCACATATCACAAAATCAGAAACACTTTTTAAAAAAGTGCAATAGCCATTTTAAACGTACTATACCAGGTTTATTACAACAATCAGTGCCAGTTTTTGCTTTTTCTGAATCTAAAAAGTCCAAAAATCAACCGCCTTTTAAAAAAATAATTTATTCCTGTGATTCCAAAGCTGAATCAGACTTTCTTATAATAGAGTTTCCGCTAGCAAACTAGCTCTCAGACACCAATAATCAGCCTTTAACTACAAAAAGGTTGTTTATTTTGCTTACACTATTATAATCCCAACAGACAGTGACAGCAAAACCAAGATATCAGAGAGACAGAACACAAGCGGTCAACCTCTCACCTGTCTGTCTGACTCTCTACCAGCCTGTAACATTGCCATCAGCAGAGCCATGGCTTTAGTCTGCAGCTGCTGGTTTGTTCTACAGTACATTTGGACAAAAGAAAAAGGAAAAAAGAGGGAAAATGAGAATCGAAAGAGAACGTTTTATGGTAATGAACAATACAAGACATGAATAATGGTAATAATGTTGTTATTATTAAAGTTGTCTAGTTATAAACAATGCAAAATATTAATAATAATATTTTGTGAAATTATTACCTATATACAAAACTTACCATTAATATTATTATTATTGTTGTTGTCATAATTATTTTATCTAATTTATATAATCTGTTACTGAAAGCACTATGAAAAACGTTCTCACTGTTTTCAGGTTTAATTTAGATGTACCTCAATATAGAATCATCGTTGTCATCTACTTTCATTTATGTCTTCAGTCTTCGCAGTCAGTCAGTCACACCCATAAAGTAAACTTTGCAATACTGCAAAAAGTTAAAACAGCCTAATAATCCAGCACCCTTCTGTACTTACACCTGGAGATGGGAGAGGAGTCTTTCGAGGGTGACTTCTAGTTTGACCTCATTGAACAGACTACTGCTGCTGAGCACCATGCTCTCAAGGATAGCCAGTGACACCTGCTGGATAGACGTGTCCAGAACCTTTGCATTCACAAAACTGGCGATCTGAAAAACAAACATGACTGAATAGGAAACAGCAGAGAAGGTAACCAATTAAGATTATCAAAAAAGTAACTTTATGGGAGGCGAAAAACACTTAAGGGGGGGTTCTAATGCTATTTCATGCATTCTGACATATTTATTCTTATGCTAAACATGGCCAAAGTTTCAAAAGAATTTGTTGGACGTATGATGGAGTATTTCTGCGCCAAATACACACCTTCAGGATTCAAACAGGTTTCGGAAAGTTTTTTTCGAGTATGGCCCTGTATGACTTCAAAAAGGGTGGAAATGCTTGTATGGGCATTTCGTTCGGGTTACAGAAGCCATTGGCAGCGCTGTCAATTTGCTTTTAGATCGCAAAAACAGCAATGTCACTAAAGAAGTGTGTTTTTGATTGTGAGGGAAAGATGTTCCCAAATAACCCAGCGTTCAGGAAACAGTGGATGCAGTTTGTTTTTCCGGATCAGCAACAGAGTTTTGTAAGTGTGTTTGTTTGTTTCCAGTCATGAGTGGAAACCGCAGGCGGTGAGTGAAACTGCATCAAATGTCTGTGTTTTGTTGGCAATCGGTGCGTAAGTGCATATAATGTCAACAAAACCAACGTATAGTGAATTGAAAGTTATCCAGGGATAATGCCATGATGTATTGTGTGTGTGCGCGCGTGTATGTGTGTGCTCTTTAGCTCCGCCCACTGCACACCTCCACGAGTTCGGGTGTTTTCGGAAAGAAAGAAACCAGATCATACCACTGATTTATGATTTAGACGCGCGCCTCGCTCGTTTTTTTTTTTTTTGTGATTTTAATATGCAAATGACACATTTGTCATGTCCTGCCTTATCTACTTTTTTAAAACACAATGAAAGTGGCAGTGTATGCGCAACTCTTCACTTCCTGCTTCACTTCCACCTTGAGCCATGCCCAGCTCCACTTGCACCTCCCTGCTGAGTCTAGCTGTGCTATATATGAGTCCTCCTCATTAAGCTCCCTCATTCTGAAATGGAAAAAAAAAAATCACGATAAGTTAGCCAATCTCATCGGTCCAAGGACTGATCGGTGTTGAGATACACGGCTACTCGAATTCTGAGCTACAATATAATGTAAATATTTCAAATGATAGACTTGGATGCAAAATGTAGCCCTTTATTATGCAAAAATTTGCTGTTGGTGTATTAGCCTAAAACAACACGCTCGCCAGATTGTTTATCTAAATAGCCCTATGTTGTTAGAAATGCATCCCATGCAACAAGAGATTTACACGGTTGCCAAACTGCTTCATGTTACACTTACTCTCGCATCAGCAATTGTGTAAACAATCACATTTAACTTCTTACCCACATCATGAATGACTGCCTAAAGCCTTGTTTATACTTTCGCCTGGCACCGCAGTGCGAGCCTCTGCTGACTGCGCGCGCATCTCCCCAAACGGTCGAGGCATTTACTTGACGCTACTGTTTTAGACTGAAAACCAGATCATACCACTGATTTAGACGCGCAAACTGGTTGCCTGTGTGATGAGATGTACTAATATCCATCTGCTCGGGCAGATTCGGCTCAAAGCCAGGCGTCTCATTTGACGCTGTGTGCTTCAAGATTCTGACGCAAGTGCTAAGATTCCGATTGGCCTTGGTGATCATAAGGGACTTCTTTCAAAAACATTCAGAAATATTACCCTAAACTTTTGAATGGTAGTGAACATAAATAATTTAAATAATTCTTAATAAATACAAGATATAATTTTTTTTTCAAATATTAAAAAAAAATATTTGCCTGCAAAATGCCACAACTAACCAATCAGAATTCAACATTTAGAAAGCTGTGTAATAACAGTGTCCATTCTGCATTATGGATGTGAAGGGTGTATTGCTTAGTACCTTTTTGATAAAGACACTAGACAGATTCTCCCAGGACACAATGCCATGATCCATGAGCTCCATGAAGGCAGTGAGAGCGTGTGTCATTATCAGAGGAGCCCTGGAGGGAAAAAAAAATAAATATTCACACGTTCACCTGTTTGATATTTATATTGGGCAGCAATAAAATGCTCAAAGCTGGAGAAATGGGGCAAAGACAGGCAGGAAACTGACTCATGAGCGTCCTCCACTATCTTGACGAGCAGGGAGTGTCCATCACGACTGATAAACTCTTGCGCAAATGTGATGTCGGTGGAGACGGTGGCCAGCAGCTTCAGAGAGTCACAGCGCACGCCAGAGTCTGAACTTTGAATGCCTTTATACAGATCTTCAGCGCAACGACCCTGACAAAAACAGTTATAAATCATTGAGCAAGCAAACATGGCTATTACATGGTACTGTGGTTGTGTACATTTAGATTCTATCACAAAAACAGAGTGACAGAGTGAACAGATGCGTTTTAGATACACTAAGATTAAGTTAAATACTGTCGCTGTCACTCACTGGTGCTTTGGTTAAACGTAGGATGCTGCCATTTTTGATGTCCAGGCGGTTCTAGAACAAAAATCATAAAGCAGCCAACAGTCAGTGTACAGGAAGTGATATTATTAGACTTCATTATCACTTGCACATATAGTATGTGTGTAGTATGGAGACAAATGAATAGACAGCAAGAAACAAAAAAAACAAACAGATGGTGATAGATGACAGACAGACAGACAGACAGACAGACAGACAGACAGACAGACAGACAGACAGACAGACAGAAAGAAAGAAAGAAAGAAAGAAAGAAAGAAAGAAAGAAAGAAAGAAAGAAAGAAAGAAAGAAAGAAAGAAAGAAAGAAAGAAAGAAAGAAAGAAAGAAACAAACAAACAAAAAACAAAAACAAAAACAAAAACAAACAAACAAACAAAGAAACAAAGAAGACAGTCTTAAAGAGTTCATGAATTGAGAAATCAACTTTCACTTGAGCTTTTGATATATAAAAGGTCAAGTTAATATAAGAATATCCTGTAAGTTTCAGAGCTGTAAACTTCCTTGTTAGTCAAAGAAAAGCTTTTATTGACACCAGGCCCAGCAAACGATCAATCTCAGAATATGTCGACCCTTGACGTCATCGTATGCTGAAACACCGCCTCAACATAAGACGCCCACCGACTCGTGCCTGACATGACAGGCCTGCATAGAGCTAAACCGGATCAAACTTCTAAGCAATAAACATACCGCATAAGCTTCATTCCTATTCCAATATTATGAATGCATGGATGAACTTTATTTTTAATGAATATCCAGCTCATGCGCGTTTGTTCCTTCATTTCACCACGGATTCATTTGTAAACAAGAGACTGGATTTGCAGACAGGATGAGTTTACATGAATGAATGAAGCAACACACTAATGTGAGTAAATGTTTTTTATATGTGATAGTATTGCATTGCTACAGATCGTTTGACATCTATTGTGTGTACGTGTCTAACTGAACATAACTTAGCTCGGTCAAAGGCTGGAGAAGCCTTTATTTGTGGTTCTTGATATGCGTTGTTCACTCTCATGACTCGATATTTGAAGGAAAAATACAATCACAGAAGTTTCACGCTGTCTGCAACGTACTTGGTGCGCGCGTGCGTGTGATGCACGGTTTGCGCTTATATTGACCGATGGGGCGGGCCAAGTAATAAAAAAATACCATTCCAATCAATCGCGGGTGGATGACAGATGAATTGTGTTTGTTTGATAAAGACGATTTGCAAGCCCTGTGGGACGTATTATTCCAGTTGCTGTTTTCACACGCATCAAAACAATCCCTCACGTGTGCTCGCGGGGGAGCCAAAGCTCATTAAATATGCAAATCTTATCCAATCCTAGTAGGTGCCTAGAAGTCTTCAGTGCGGCACGCCCATAAAAACCGAGCGTTCCAGGAGAGAGCCTCAAAACCAGGATAGAAAATAGCCTATTACTTATTCATTATGATGTAAAAACCACGCGAACGTCATAAGTTGACCTCAGACAACTGCATAAATTTTTTTTACAAAGCCAGTTCATGACACCTTTAAGTATATGTCAGGAGAAACTTCATGTTGTGTTTTTGTCTATAGTATTGTATCATTATTCCAGTATTTTCTGCTACAGATCTGCTTGATGATGCTGGGTTTACAAAAGCACAGCTGGAGCGCAGCACATCACAAGGCTTGCTGGTTTGTGCACAATTGTAATTCAAGCCTTTGCCTCAACTTGTCTGAGAATCCAGTCTCCACACTCTCCCTTTACACACACACACACACCACAGTACATTAAAACCCACCATCATCAGCTCTCAGAGTCACATCCATAAGATACAGACAAAAACAGAACAAACACAACATGAAGTGCATGTCTGACCCCACCCAAGATCAACAACAAATACAGACCATCAGATAAAGAGAATCACACCAGAACAACTGACATTATCGGATTCAAGTCCACACACACGCACGCACGCACGCACGCACGCACACAGAGTAGTAGTTATACACTGGAGATGATGGAAATGACCTACAGATTCAGTGATGTATGTCTGGATCCCATCTGCATACTGGAGAGCATAGTTGTCAGGACCCGGAAGATTCCACCTTCAAAAATAATATGACACCCTTTACAAAAACAGCTATTTTCCATCATGGACATTTCAGCTATGGGAAAACACACAAAAAGACTTACTTGTCGCAAACCTCTTTTATGACGGCAGTGAGGGGTCTTTTCTGAAAAAAGATAGAAAAATATGATATTTATTAACTGTACACTAGGTAGCAAGACAAAATGTTTTTTTTTTGTCTGGATCTAAAACACTGCCTTGACTGAAATAAAATAAGTTGAAGTACTAAAATGACTACAACTAAAACAACAAACAAAACTTCTCCAAAGTCAACAACTGAAACATCTCATCATATGTGGCAGCTCCTGTGGCTCACCGATTAGAAATTTTGGTGTTGGTGGTAGACCAATCGGTGGCCTGTAATTTGTGGTGAGCGGGCTGGCAGCGAGTGGAAGTGCTGGGAATGGCGAGGAAGTGCAGAAGGGAAGGTCATTGGGGGTTTGAGGCTCTTTCTAATCCTTAAGTACCAGTCAGAGTCACACAACGGGTTCATTCATATTTCAACCTAGTTATTTAGAAAACCCAAAAGGAGAGAGCTTCTCTGACAATGGCTGGACTCTCAAGACAATAACACATTCTGTTAGGACGTCCCAAACAATGGGATCAAAGCCTCTGAAGATAGACGGGTAGACGGCTAGACGGCAATAATAGCTGATTCAAAGCAATTGAGAATGAACTAATTGGTTATGATTTGTAAGAAACAGGAAGCCCTTGTCCATATAGACCAAATCAATTCCAGTTAGAAATGTGTTACAAGATATTTTGCATCTTTATTATAAGAAACTTTTATAAGAAAATTATATAAGAGTTTATAATAAAACATGCTTCCATTTGGTCACTAATTTAGTTTTCGCTTCACTTACGATGTCAAATACAAAAAAGTATTTATCCAGAGCTGACTCTGACATTGCCTATATACACACACACACACACACACACACACACACACACACACACACACACACACACACACACACACACACACACACACACACAATTAAATAATTTATAAAATATAATTTATAGGCTATATATAGGCTTCCATGCTCCTTGCAAGGTGACCTATTATGCAAAATTCACTTTTACATGATGTTTGAACATAAATGTGACCCTGGACCACAAAACTAGTCATAAGGGTTAATTTTTTGAAATTGAGATTTATACATCATCTGAAAGCTGAATAAATAAGTTGTTAGGATAGGACAATATTTGGCCGAGATGCACCTATTTGAAAATCTGGAATCTGAGGGTGCAAAAAAATCTAAATATTGAGAAAATTGCCTTTAAATTTGTCCAAACGAAGTCCTTAGCAATGCATATTACGAATAATAACACATTTTTTATACATTTATGGTAGGAAATTTAATGTCCTAATGATTTTTGGCATAAAAGGAAAATCGATAATTTTGACCCATACAATGGGTTGGCTATTGTGCTATTATAAGTTGGCTGTGCGACTTATTTTGACTGGTTTTGTGGTCAGGGGTCACAAATGTGTGCCAACAGTGTGTGTACACAACCACCCTATAATGATAAAAAATCCACCCACTCCTTTTTAAAATCCCCATAAATCATAAGCAGTGTCTCAAAGAACAGGCCGTTTGCGGTTTCTATGCAATGTGACGTCACACTGCACAGGCCCTGCCCATGACTGCTGACAGACTCTGCCTTATTAGCATAGACCCCGCCCTGAGTGAGCTGTACACAGTCCTCGCCAGAGCATTTTACAGCAGAACTCAAGAAAGAAATGTGTTCTTAATAAAGCTACTAAAGTTATTCAGTCAAGAGCACTGAGTGATTTTCTGTTTTTCTTGTGTTATTTGACTCATATTAACAGAAGTAGGTACTGTATATTACGCTGCTGTCACTTTAATACACAGGTCTAATATACACGTGCGTTTTATTACTTGCGGTTTACGTTCAGACATAACTTTGTGAGTTTTTGTCAGAGTATCTGAGACACAAGCAGTAAAGGCTCCGCCCTCTTCTGGAAAGTGGGGTGGGGAGCAGCAGCTCATTCGCATTTAAAGATACATGCACATATTTTTCCTTCCACTCAAAAATGGGCATGTGGGGTATTTTGAGCTGAAATTTCACAGGCATGTTTATATTTTTGTTACATATCTGTTTTTTCTCAAGTTTAACATATATATTTTTAAATGTAGAATTCATTACTCGGACAGGTTGTTTAAGGAGTAACGAGTGAGAATCAGTCATAATTCTGATACAATAAAGAGAAAATCAAATGAAACGGCATACTTGTGTACAATAAAAATCTAGTAGGGGTGTAACAATATATCGTGTCACAATAGATCACAATAAAAAAATAAATGCAACAATATGTATCATGGACAGTGACTATATATTGTGTAGAGTTCACCCAAAATGAAAAGTTTACAGAGTTTTAGTGTCAGTACTACATAACTACTATATATAATTTATAATAATGCAAAGGGGGAATATTTGTGGGTCCTGATTAGGGCTGCACAATAAATCACAATTTACATTAAATCACGCTTATCGAGATTTGGCTTATCGCGATTATGAAAACGCAAAGGTCAAACATCTTTTCAAACATGAGCAGCATTTAGTCACGTTTAATCAATCAAAGTGTTTCAATCAGTTTATTCAACTCACCAATAGTATGAGGTTCATAGGGATTTCCATGAATGACCATATTGGTATTTTTACACCCCTACAATTTAGTGCTCACTTCTGCATTCAAATTCCAATTAAATTCAAAGTGAAAGTTGCCCTTACAAAACTTAAACTTGCTTCCCACATGTATTGCACTGTAAGCACAAAATCAAAGTTTCTCAAAATCCAAACATAAAGTACTTATATATAACTTACTCATTTGCATAAAACCCTTGGTCTTTTGTCATTTATCTGTTTGAACTTTAGTATGACACTGAATGAACAGTGTTGCTATTCCTCAAATGCTGACTGTCGACGAGTTTCGGACTTTTGGGTCAACATCCCTTTTATGACAGGAAGTGCGTGACACTCACCTGGTCTAGCTGAATGAGCTGCGGGTATGCACCCGGCATCTGAATGGCAATCTTTACTATATCCTTTTGCTGCGGCATTTTGAGAGATGAGGGTCTACAACCCTGAAAAAGAGATACAGGGGAAAATACAGGAAATACACACTAAAAACAAGTATTCGAACATTCTGTGCAGTGCTGGGTGGTTTAATAGTACATATATAATTAGTTTCAAAGTCTGTAAAACTTGAAATTGTACCAACTTAACACAAGTATACTGACACATTTTAAAACATACCAAAATGTCACTGAGGTGAAATGTACAGACAGGCACTATAGGACACTAAATAGGTCACTGATTCTATTTTCAGGTTGACTGTGTGTTCTGTGTTCTTCCTCTTTGAAAGGAGAACTTGTGCTTAAATGTTGCTTTAACTCAGCATACTGGGATTAATTGTGTACTACGTGCTCTAATTTTTTTAAGTCAGTCCTATATTTCATCAGCAGACTATAAGACTATGGCTGGTTTCACAGACAAGGCTTAGATTAAGCCAGGTTTAGTTAAATTAGTGCATTTATGTAGCTTTTATAAACGTGCCTTAGAAAAAAAAAAAACATTACTGGTGTGTAATGGCACTGACATATTTTATTCTACAGCAAATAAAGGCCTGTTTACACCAAGAACGATAACTGTATTTGCGTCCACACAAAGGCATGATAACATTCTGTTTATTTATTATAAGTCTGCCACTTTAAATACTCAAGCTCTTTAAAGCAGAATGGCATCTCATTTGCATCAGCTGGAAAAAAATATATTCTGTGTTGTTGTCCTTATTCTAATTCTATGAGAATAGTGAAGTCCACATCAGTGAGTATTACATTTTTATAGTCACAGTTTTCGTTCTTGGTGTGAACAGCCCCTTCAAAAAAAAAAGGATTTGACGTCAATTATAACCTTGCAAATTTGCACATTCTTCTTCTTCAAAGGTTTATAGTAGCAGCCCAGTGCAACAAAATAGTTGATGGGGTCCATTGACTTCCACAGTATGGAAAAGTCAATAGGGCAATGGTTTGACTACCCATATTCTTCAAAATATCTTATTTTGTGTTCAGCAGAAGAAAGAACACAAAATAAGGTTTGGAACAACATGAGGGTGAGTAAATGATGACAGATTTTTTATTTTTTGGGTGAACTATCTAGCCTGACAAGCCAGACCCACATCAAAATGTTGGGTCTGGAAGCTCACCATTGGCAGGGCTCAATCCGAGAGGTGGGATAAACGGTTGTCTTTCAAATTCCCTCTGCACGCAATAGGATAACCAACCAGGCAACGAAGAAGGTGAAGCGGAGCTAGTTGATAGATTAAACTTTCGCCGTATCCGGTCGGCAAAACTCCGAACACATCTTCCTTTCTTAAGAATGACTTCAGTGCCGTTCTTTGTTCTTTTCTCAAAGAAAAGTTTAACAACAAGTCTCCCAGAGTCGCGGCCAAAGCCGATTCGAAAGGCTTGTTTTTAAGTAGCACGTGGAACCTCGGCAACTCTGCCATCATTATGTTAACCCCGCCCACCGACTCTATACACGATGTGATTGGCCTGACCAGAGTTTGGTTTTTCCAGCTCGCAGGTCTATTAGATTTGCTGCCGCTAGGGTGCGTCTAGATTTCTAGGCTATGAACCATCCCTTTAAGATACATTTTTTTTTATTTTGTTTTTAATTTTGTAATAATTTACAACCTCATGCCATTCCAAACACATATGACTTTCTTCTTGGAACACAAAAGCATATTTTCAAGAATGTTTACTGTTACTACTGTCCATATGAAAGAAAAAAAGAAAGTCACAGGTTTGGAACAACATGAGACAAGTGAGTAAATGATCACAAAATTTTCATTTTGTGGCAAGTATCCATATCCTTTAGGTTTGACTGATGAATACCTTCAGGTCGAAATGTAAATTTTACTAAAATCAATTCTTGTGAGCAGCAGTGTTCAGATTTCCGTTTAGTGAACGATCCCTTTAAAGCCAGCCAATCAGTATGATGCTTTTGATTGCAGCCAGCTCTTACTAATTTTGCATACAACATGCAGACTGTGGGCAGCCTGTGAAAGTGCCATCTGAGGCAGAAATGTACATGCACATGGCTGCTTTATTAAGGAGCCTCTGCCGAATTGTTGAACAGAATTAAGTACTTCCATATGCGTCCTCAGAAGTCTTCCCACTGGAAGGGGAAGCCAGGTTGAGTGAAAGACACTAAAACGGACCCAAAACAACATAACAGCTGTAACTTCTAGCATATCGCCAGGATTTGAAAGACCACTTGTTAAATCAGTTTGATACTAATCTAAACCACATGATTGAGAACCTCCACACATTAATGAGCTCTTTCAAGTGGATTAAACTACTTGTAAGACAAGGCCTTCCGTCTAAGGCTTTTGGATAAAAACTGCTGAGTCTGAGTTAGTGTTTCACAGACTCCATTCCCAGCATGCCTCAGCACGCTCAGAGAGAAGTTGTGACAGCACAGCCCTCCCGACACTATTTTTTGGGGTTGAGAAATGGCTGCAACACGAAAGAAATTGACAAAATGGGCTACTTTAGGGTCTGCTGACTGCATTCCCAACTGATCCTTGCCCTGTGAACCATGTGCATGTCTGATACAGTCTGATCTCCAGTGGGAGTGTATGGAGGAAATCAGGCTGCCTGGAATTTCATTCGTGCCACCCTCTGACAGACCACCAACCTCCAAATCAAACATCACACACTTTTTCTGCCAGGTTCTATTCTGTTTTCTCAATCACACCCTCTTTCAGCAAATCCAACAGTTCTAGAAAGATTATTAGTCACATGTTTGAAGATTTTGTGTGCGTGGCTGTGCATATTATCCAGTAATAACTGACGTTAATAAAATATGTATAGGGAGATATTTACATTTAATTCAAACTTCTTTGCAAACCAGTTGGATATGACGCTGTTTCACAGTCTTGAAGTATCTGAAGCGTCGTTGTTCTATTCAGAACAATAGTTCTGGTTCCAATACAAAACGAACGTATGGAATGTAAACATGTACACGTTTAAATATGTTCTGCCTTGTTTCACGTCAGAGAGAAGTAACAAAAGTTATTTTGTTTCGTCTTACCTGTTGGAAGCGGTAGAAGACAAAAAACAAAACAAAAATCACACTCTGCGAGGTCGCGGAGTAGCGAAGCGGATACACATTTGCGAAACACTGCGACAATGCTTCGACTCTTTTCGGTAGATTGAGTGTTACATTTCGTTGAAAGTTTTCGGAGAGTTCTAATTGATCACATACACAGTTCCGGGTTGAATGGTATCCCTCCCGCCCCCTGGAGGAGGGAGCAGAGACTCGGCACTCCAAAAACTTTATGGGATTTTCTTTGAGGGACTGGGAGACGAGACCAAAAACTTTACAGTACGCTCCAGCTATAATTAACCAGTTGCATTACTACGTCATTGATAACTGTGATTTAATAAAAAAGTAAAGTAAGGGATTTTTCTGTACTGACTTTTTTCTGTATTTCAGTAACAGTTACTTCTGATGTAATGTCATTAATGTAAAGACTAAATAACAATTCATATGAAACAATAGTGGATTTAAAATATGACGTCTAATATTAAAATGTATATTTTTTAGCTGGTCAAGGTTGATATGGGATTTAACGCAATTTTTTTTAGAGAGAGAGTAATTAGTATAATCAAATTACACTGTTGAAGTTATAATTAGTTGCTAGTAGTTAATTAGGCTACTTTTTTAATTTGACCAAACACAGCTGTTTACAGTGCAAGGCAGACATGTCGGCTCCCTATAGGCTGTAATATCCCAAAATGTCTGAAACTGCAATTTTACTTATTGTATTATTCATTAATAAAACAGCACAGATATGCAGAATTTACACCAGAAATCAAAGTCAGTTAAATGCATTTTCCTGTGCCATTATTACAACTTAATATATGCTTTTTTTTCTGTTTATTTCTATTTATGTATTTTCATTCTTGTTTGTATTGCATGCAGCATTTTTACATTAGTGTAATTTATTGGTTTAATATATATCCTACATATTGTGAACAACAAGATAAATTAAATAGTTTGTTAAAAACAATACAAAAAATATACATTACTAAAATTATAAGACAGTTGATTGCTCTTCTGGGTCTTTTTCTATTTAACACAACTAAAACAGACAATAGAAAGTAAAATATAAGGATCTTAAATACATTTAAACAAAACGCTGACATTTTTGTGATATGATGTAAACCTAATGAAGTAATGATAATAGTAGTAATGTTTTGTATATTGCTTTATCTCCCTCAACTTTTTGTTTAAGACTTCCTTATATAATAGCTAAACAATTTTAACATTTCACTTATTAATTTTAGCAACTAAAAACCTAGTTGGTGCCTTTATCACAGCAGAATGATAAAACCCATTGGATCAATCCTTGAGGGATTCAAGCATTCAAACAATGTTACCAACCCAAGCTTTTAACCACTACACTACAATAGGCCTATTCAAGTGAAACTTGAACAGAAATGCCTGGATCTGCAGGATATGACTCAATCACCTAGAAGCAGTATGACAGATGCCTAAGGAATTAAGTGAAGAAAAGAGGGGGAAGCAAATACCTTCAAATCAGACAAATTCAAGAGCATAACAAATACAAAAACATCTTTTATTTCACGGGGAGGACGATTCCAGTAAAGAACGATTCTGGTATTTTGCATGACACAGTGAGGACTTGAAAACTGCTCAAATTCCCTGGATATTGTAAATTCAACCCATTCAATGCATAGGGCTGGAAGTTACCTGTGTGAAAAACTGTTTTAAAGTGCAATGTGGAAATAGTTTCCTCTGTTGAGCCTTGCACACCATTTATCTACAGAAAAAAAGATCAGTTGGAAATCTATCCAGTACAAAAATAAATGGTAAATGCTTACTGTGTACAAGCATAAAAATATTATTTAGCAGGTAGGAACATTAAGAAAACAATGTTTTTTTGTGTGTGGGGCAAACCCTTAGTACCAACAGTCAGGACTCAGGAGCTCACTTAATGACATTCTTTTGCTCATTACACAGCATGTTGATACTCTTTTTTGTTATATTGTGAATTTCTCTTTACTTCCCCCATAAACCCACATCCTTCTTTAGACAGTTATTTTCATATACAGACATCACTTGCTTTCAAAAGTATCTATACACGCATATAAACAGGTAACGGACAAAAGTACTGTATGGACTGAAAACACAGGGAGGGACTGTTTTAAAATACAAAAATAGCAATTGCCATCAAATTTAACATTTGTACAGGGCTTTATCTGTGACTTTTCCACAGCAGTTATTTCATTAAACAAGGTTAAATTCATTGAGTCAGACACAAAAGTATTAACGATACACACCTGAAACAAAGTAGGAATGGTTCATCCAACACTTTAAGTATGTTCCTTCACTTTTTCTGAGGATATACACTATGATAAATAGATTTTGCTTTGTTAGCACCAAACTGTAAAGATTCCACACAATATGGGCTTCCCCACTACAATCGCGGCCTCTTTTTATTACGGTAACTTAATTACTTCCGCATTGTGTTTCCGAGAGCTGGCGTTTACTGTAAGATGAGAACAAACGTGCTTGTTTCTTATTGGCTGAATCACTTTATGCATTCTTCAAAAGCATAATTATGGAAGGCAAGCAATTCACTTTTTCTATGAATAATCTGTATACTAGTTGTGTCCAGTAAATGCACTGATAAAACGAGAGGGAGAAAACGTGCTACTTAAGAACAGGAAGACCATTTAAAACGACACATCCAGCTGGTATTTTCATTGAACCATTAACCATTGCTAGTGAAAATAGTCTAGTTTGTGAGAAACATGAATTTCCCCTTGTGTCTATACAAAAGTAATATAAAAACCAATGGCCTTAAAAGGAGCAATGGTTTGCATGGACGTCCGATACCTTCATCAGATCGGAGCAATTGAATTTAGCAGGGACAGTCAATTTTCAGTCAGCCATTTTGGAGTTGGAGTAAATATACACGTATAAAAAAAGCTTTATATACACACAGAATCAGCTTATCATACATATGGATCTGACACAGAGCCACGCTTTCTTTTTTTCCTCTCCTTTGAAAAGGGCTAAAAAAAAAGAAAGTTCTTTAAGTACACTACTCTTGTTGTACGATGTGTTTGGAGGTCAAAGGTTGGCAATGGGAACATCAAAAAGGTCACAAAGGCCCTCTGTTTCATCCAGGTTATAGATGTAGTCATGGTCACCCGGAGGAGGGGATAGACGGAGGAGCGGAGAGAAAACTATGAAAGAGAAAGAGAAGAGTGATGCTGTGGCTATCTTTGTGTAACCATATGAAACAGTTGCTCATTTTACTTTTCACCACACCCATCATGATATTCAGTTGGTCAAATTTAAATTAGTTTTATTGATTATATAAACATGATATAATACATAGTTCATGTGACATTGGATTTGTTATGTACACAAACATCCATATTTCATGTTTAGTAATAGACTATGTACAGGCGGGCTGACTCATGATCGGCTTTACCTTCTGATGACATCAGCTCCTCAAGCAAATCTGTACTCATAATTTCTGTATGGAGGGAGGAGGAAATATGACAAATATGAACAGAATTCTTCCTTGTGTTACTTCACTGGTTCAGTCAAGCACATTAGCAGTAGACTGTGATAAAAGCAGCAAATCTTAAGCATGTTAAACAGGTCCTCACCTTTAGGGTCAAACATTTCTGAAAGTTCTTTGGGGAAGTCCAGCACTGAGAAAAAGAGATGGACAACTAAGTCACAATTGTTTAAAAGAAGCCAGATTCAATCTCTCATCTCCCAAACAAGCACCACAGTGTCAGCGCAAAATGCACTGCCAAATTTCATCTAGTTATATCATATAAAATAACATATTTACGTACATATGTCATATATATTATGACAACTGGTAAAAAAAAGAAAAGAAAATTATCTCAAATGAAAACGTGATCTCATTTTCAAATGCATGGGCACTTACGATCTGAAGGGTCTGTTTTGACTGGCTCAAAAACTGTTGATGAATCAGGAAGTGAAGAGCTGTCCAATGAAGCAGATGACTGCAGCTGCTGGGTGGCCGCTGAAGATGCCAGATTGGCTGTTGTATCGGAGGTGGATGTGCTTGAAATGTCTACAAACCCAAAGGGAAAAAAAATATTGTATTTAATGATGAATAAAATAAAAATTATAAAATTAGGGATGCACAATATATCAGCATCTGCTGATACATGTTCATTTTTAATGTTAACGTTATCAACCTGATAAGTAAATTGACTAGCAAACACAGTCGATTTTGCTTGTGCATTTACAACCTTTTGCGCAATTGAAAGTTGTAATATTATGATGTTTATTTTGTGTATATACATCTGATTTATCATATAGGAAGCGTTTGGTTAAGTTAAAATGTGGTAGTAAAGCAATAAACCACCTTTAGCATCAGCGCACAAAGCTCAAGCATGGCCACATTGTGTTGAATCGAAATATTTATTTCTAAAGCTACTTTTTGTAATGAGTCCGTAATGATTTTCTCATCTAACACAATAATGAATTAAAATTATATTTTGAGGGTAATTTCTCAGCCAAATTTGATGTGCAATTAATTTGACTAATAAATCGGCACATCATGTAATTAAATTGGATTAAAAACTTTGGTAACACTTTAGTATGGGGAACACATTCACTATTAACTACAACTTTTGCCTCAAACTCCTAATTTACTGCTTATTAATAGTTTGTCAGGTAGTTTTTGTACCGTTTAAGTTTAAGTATTGGGTAGGATTAAGGGATGTAGAGAATAAGGTCATGCAGAATAAGACATTAATTTGTGTTTTTTTATAAGTACTAATAAACAGCCAATATCCTAATAATATGCAGCTAGTTAATAGCAAGAATTGAACCCTAAAATAAAGTGTTACCAAAACTTAATCACTTATATACATACATAAATGCATACACACATACATACCACACAAGCATACACTATATTGCCAAAAGCTGAGACTGCCTGCCGTAACATGCACATGAAGAATGACATCCCATTCTTAACTCATAGGGCAGGGGTCGGCAAGTATATTTGGACACAGGCCAAAAAAAAAAATCTTTTCCAGGCTTTCTGCATGGGAATCTGATGCTCTAACAAGGAGGCTAAACACTGCAACATCTTCCGTAAGCCACTAGAGGGGAGTTTACCTGCACAGCTCTCACTAGCTGGCCTCTGTTACACTTTCATGACAGATATATTTCAGAAACAGCCGCTATCAAAATGGCTGCGTGTGCGGGCCAGATATTATTGCTGGCGGGCCAATTTTGGATGCCAGTTGCCGACCATTGCCATAGGGTTTAATATGGAGTTGGCCCACGTCTCCACTGCTCTAGAGTCCAGTAGCGGCGTGCTTTACACCACTGCATCTGACGCTTAGCATTGCACTTGGTGATGTACAGCTTGGATGCAGCTGCTCAGCCATGGAAACCCATTCCATGAAGCTCTCTATGCACTGTTCTTGAGCTAATCTGAAGGCCACACAAAGTTTGGAGGGACTTTTTTACCACATCATGGCTGAGTTGCTGTTGTTCCCAAATGCTTGTTATAAAACCACTAACAGTTGACTGTGGAATATTTAGTAGTGAGGAAATTTCACGAATGGATTTATTGACCAGGTGGCAACCTATCACGGTTCCACGCTTGAATTCACTGAGCTCCTGAGAGCGACCCATTCTTTCACAAATGTTTGTAAAAGTGCCTGCATGCCTAGTGCTTTATTTTATACACCTGTGACCATGGAAGTGATTGGAACTCCTGAATTCAATTATTTGGAGGGGTGTCCCAATACTTTTGGCAATATAGTATATATTAATATTATATACAAGCCTTCACTACCAACTGAGTGAAGATGAAAATCACAGTACAATATAAGGAAGGAAAAAAACAAGCATTTTCAGACATTATTTCATTCATGACAAATTTTCATCAGTTTCACCCAACCTGAGGCTGCTCTAGCAGCAGAGACAGTGGTTGTGTTGGGCGGGACGGTGGTGGAGGAGGTGGTAGGACTCTGGCAGGTGGAGGCGGGCGATGGCGTACTGTTGGCTGCTGGTTTGGTGGGTGCAACAGCAGCAGAGGTAGTTGAAGCAGGGGTGGACAGGCTCTGAAGCATGTCATCTGGAGGGGGTACGGGCAGCACCACAGGAGAAGAACTAGAGGGGTCCTTATTCACCAGGAGGACCTCAATGGGACCTGCAGAACTCTTCAGGTGAATCTGGTACTTATTTTGTCCATTGACATGCTACAAAAAAAGTAAGTGCATTTAGCTTCTGGATTGTGTTGGTGTTTTTTCTAAAGGAGCATAAATTATATGAAAGAGACATAACACTAACAGTGCTCAAATGTATTATGCTACTACTGTGTAGATTTTTGGGTACCATGGTGCTGTGTGCGTGTGTTTTATTTATTTATATATATAAATATATATATATATATATATATGTGTGTGTGTGTGTGTGTGTGTGTGTATATATATATATATATATATAAAAAAATATAAATATATATATATTAAAAAAACTTAAAATCACTCAGAGTTATCAGATATTCAGTGGTTTTCAAGGGAAATGCAAGCAGCACTTACAGATTCAGGCACAGGGACCTCCAGCTGTGTTCCTGAGGGAGCTTTGATTGCTAAAAGAGTGTCACCTAGTGGCAGACAAACATATATAGAGTTAACCTTCAATAAGAAAACATAAATATGGGTAGACATTTGCAACTTTGTGACAGGTAATATTTTTTGTTGCAGTGACACTGCTGCTTTGTTAAGTGTCCGATGGGAAAAACCAACCTTTGAAGCAATTGCAGAGATCTTGATGCGTTACATACGCCAGAGTGTGTCAAGTTAAGGACAAACGGCAAACAAATACTAAATTCAACCGTATACTTGCATACTACTACTGCCATAGAAAGATATGGTAAAACTAGTATGTGGTTCTCAGCCTCAGACGTCATGCCCACGGATCGTTGGCTCAACGTCTGATGCATATAGCACACAAAATTTTGTTTAAAAAGTCATTGATTGAATTCTACAGGATTTCCAGGAGACGCGTTGCGTTTTTTAATGGTCCACCTGGAAACAAACCCCGCCATGACACCAAACCCCCTCATGGAAGAAGAAAGTTGCCGTGTTTACAACTGTAACGATGCAAGCTTATCAGGATCAACTAAATGCTGAATTTTCATAAGTAATTGCAACATATAGTTTCATAGTTTGCAACATATACTCTTTAAAATAAAGAGGTTTACATGCCAGTCTGGTCTATTGTAGGGACTTCGACATCACATTTTCACACCCCTAAACATGACGCTGAACAAAACGAACCGTGATTGGTTGCTTAACATGTCAATCAGAGGGCCTCTGGGCTGTCCTAGTCCAATGAAAGTTGCTATGGAGTCCAGACCTTCTGCAATTAGTCTGAATTAGGTCTGGCTACATGAGACTACGGCAAACAGTAGGCCTGTCACAATAATCAATATATCACACAATATATGTACATGACCTCAATAATTTTTTGTGATGCAATATATCGCCCATTATGTTTACATGATAATGAATGTCACACACATTTTACTCGATTGTGCTGTCATCTTGTATGTTTTCCGTGACGGAGGCGAAAGTGGTTCTTGGGCAGAGCGGTTACTAAATACTTAGTAAGTATTTACTACTTATCAATTTTTTTATTTAGGACAATATATATTTTTACCCTTAATTTCCATGATCTAAAGAATTAAAAGGTTGTCATTTGAAAGTGTTTAGGTCTACTTGCATTATTATGCTGTTATATTAGGATTATATATTCAGTGGAATAAAACGACAATAATATCGCTTATCGGAATTATTTCTGGGACGATATATCGCAAAACAAAAAGTAGTTATCGTGACAGGCCATATAAAAACTCAATTTAAAGTATCGTAAGAGCATGTAGAGTGAAAACAGTGGACTTAAATGTGTAGCTAGAAGGATATGGGCTATTTAGTGAGTCGTCTGTCACATTCTTGATGCTCTGCTGAACCCAAACTCTCTGCTGGTCCAGTTCATGTTCCCTCCTGTCAAGATCCTCCAATTCCAACTTGAGATCTATCAGCTTGTCTGCAATTTCACGCGTGTTGCAACCAGGACCAACACCCCTACAAATGAACAAAAATAGAAACAGATGTTTAGATCAAGTGAATTAGTTGACATTTGAACAGACAGCTCTCGAAAACATAAATAGCCACAGCTAAATAATTTAAACAGTTGTCCCAGAAGAGCAATTAGCTGCATTAGGTTGGGTTATTTATTAAAATAAACCTTTTATAATTAGCTCATCGGCACGTAATATGAATTGTTTATTATATTTTTTTTTTTTTACGTAATTAATTTCTTTGATGGCAAAGCTGAATTTTCAGCATCATTACTCCAGTGTCACATGATCCTTCAGAAATCATTCTAATATGATGATTTGCTGCTCAAGAAACATTTATCATCAATGTTGAAAACATTTGGGCTGCTTAATATTTTTGTACTTTTAAAATACTTGAACACAAAGTTGAACTGAATTTATTTGAAAAATAACTAGTTTGTAACAATGTCTTTACTGTCATTTTGATCAATTTAATACATCCTTGCTGAAAAAACATTAAAAAAAATAAAATAAATAAAAACTTACTGATCCCAGACTTTTGAATGATAGCATATATACACAATACATTACATTTATACAATGTATAATTTTAAATTTAAACAAGTTGCTGTACCAATATGCTGTACTTATTTACTTTTATATTCACTCTTGCTTAATAGCATACATTTGCATACTTAACATTAGAATTACATCATTCTAATTTAATTCACAAGGAAAAGATGCCTGACACTAATAATGCAGTGACCATCAAAATAGGAATAAGGAGTATATTTCAACATCAAAAGACACCAGAAAGCATCCGCATAATTGCCTTACTTCCACTGGATGCTGTTTTTGGATTTCTTTTCAATGAGTCCAATGCCTTCCAAAACATTGGTGATGTCGTAGATGCGCCGTTTCTGCCTTACAGCCAAAGTATCTGCAGCCTAAAATCACATTCACATAAAGCAAACCAGATTATTGATTCTGCTCATTACATGCAACTAAACTAACTACACAAAACAAGCGTTTTTTGCATATTGCGAATGTTTCGCATACAAAGCCTTTAAGAACAGTGCACTGAAAAATAAACTCAGTTATGACTATTTCTTCTGTGGGAAATGTATTAAGTAGAATGGGAGAGATTGACAGCATTGGTCACCATTAATTTGCATCGCATCTTTATTCCATGCAATGAAAGTGAATGGTGACTGAGGCTGTCATACAGCCTAACATCTCCTTTTGTGTTCCCAGTTAAGAAAAGTCAAGTCATACATATGAGTTTGGAACAAAATGAGTAACTAAATGACAAAATGTTCATGTTTATTTGAACTGTCCCTTTAAGACGTATCGACTATCAAAACAGCCCAGAAAAGTTGACAACTTGATGCAATCAAGTTCCATTAGGTCCTGCTCATTTCTGAACGACTTCAATACTTAGAATACACAACCCAAGATCATTCAAATCACCAAATTAGTATTTTAATACGTTTTCGACACGTAATATCGTGTTTAAACCACAATATGCAAAGAAACGCATCCCCCGGTCGCACAGGCCTAAACTATCCCAAACTCGAGAGCACGTGCTTGTTTTGAAGGCTTTTGTTTGAGTTTTCAGTCCGGATGGAATCCGCTTCTTAACCGCAGGAAACCTCCGGGATACAATAACAAACACCACAGGAGCGACAGTAGTGACATTACATGTACAACCTGTTAGCTGGCTCGCCTGGTTTAGTGGAGGAACTACTTTATTTAAGCAGCGCTGTCGGGTAAGTTGAGAGAGGGGTTGTACATGCACGCGACCCCCTCCTCCCTTACCAAAGAAACTTTTTAATAAACTTTTCTGTGCTGTTATACGACCCGGAGTTCATCTGTTTGCATGCAAACATTAAAAACGATGCATTTGCAGCAGGCGCTGTACGTCTTGCGCATCGCGCGTGCGATACCGAAAACATATAGCTCGTGACGGTGACGGTGGTAGTGATGATGATGAGCTCGTCTAGTGCTTACAGCTTTCAAATCCAGCACTCCGTCCTTCGCTTCCTGCAGCAGAGTCACAAATTTAGTCGTGAGCAGCCCGAGACTTTTCTCGTGGCGACTGGGGGTCTGCGGCTGCAGCGACTCTCCCATCGCCCCCAGTTCGTTTCTTCCGGTCTCTAAATCCATCAAGTTGCTTTTAAAGTATTGATAAATCCCCACAGGTCGGTTTGTGCTTGTATATTGGACGCTTTCTGCTGTTATATCGCTGACAGCACCGCTTCTGCCGCCCAAACGCTCGCTTCCCGTCAACGACCGGTGATTCCTAGAGCATGGACGGGAAAGTTCACCTCGAAATGAGAGAGAGTTAAGCCCCCGTTCAGGGTCTGGTCCGGTTCAGGACACAGGTTACCCGAACCCAGATGGCCTAACAAGAACAGGCGCTCTCACAAGCACCGGAGCTGAGCTGCTTGAATGACTGAAGCCGTTGATGGCGCGGTGCATCATGGGATGACCTGATAAAAAATGGAAGGCTCTGTGGAACGGCCTGTAGGGGGCGATAAGAACAGCACATTACGGCCATGTGGGGGCCGCAGATACCGGGTTTTGTCTTTGTCATGTGCTGATTCGAAAATTGCAAGTTCTTATCTTACTGAATCATAAGCATTTCACTTGTTTCATCATAATTTTAGTAGTTGTATTATTAGGTATTACTTTTTTTAGGCTTTCTGTCTTGCAACAGACAGACGATAGATAGATACAGGTCCTTCTCAAAAAATTAGCATATTGTGATAAAAGTTCATTATTTTCCATAATCTAATGATAAAAATTAAACTTTCATATATTTTAGATTCATTGCACACCAACTGAAATATTTCAGGTCTTTTATTGTTTTAATACTGATGATTTTGGCATACAGCTCATGAAAACTAAAAAAATTAGCATATCATGAAAAGGTTCTCTAAACGAGCTATTAACCTAATTATCTGAATCAACTAACTAACTCTAAACTCTTTTAAAAACTCCCAGCCTGGTTCATTACTCAAAACCGCAATCATGGGTAAGACTGCCGACCTGACTGCTGTCCAGAAGGCCATCATTGACACCCTCAAGCGAGAGGGTAAGACACAGAAAGAAATTTCTGAACGAATAGGCTGTTCCAAGAGTGCTGTATCAAGGCACCTCAGTGGGAAGGAAAAAGTGTGGCAAAAAACGCTGCACAACGAGAAGAGGTGACCGGACCCTGAGGAAGATTGTGGAGAAGGACTGATTCCAGACCTTGGGGGACCTGCGGAAGCAGTGGACTGAGTCTGGAGTAGAAACATCCAGAGCCACCGTGCACAGGCGTGTGCAGGAAATGGGCTACAGGTGCCGTGATTCCCCAGGTCAAGCCACTTTTGAACCAGAAACAGCGGCAGAAGCGCCTGACCTGGGCTACAGAGAAGCAGCACTGGACTGTTGCTCAGTGGTCCAAAGTACTTTTTTCGGATGAAAGCAAATTTTGCATGTCATTCGGAAATCAAGGTGCCAGAGTCTGGAGGAAGACTGGGGAGAAGGAAATGCCAAAATGCCTGAAGTCCAGTGTCAAGTACCCACAGTCAGTGATGGTCTGGGGTGCCATGTCAGCTGCTGGTGTTTGTCCACTGTGTTTTAACAAGGGCAGGGTCAATGCAGCTAGCTATCAGGAGATTTTGGAGCACTTCATGCTTCCATCTGCTGAAAAGCTTTATGGAGATGGAGTTTTTCAGCACGACCTGGCACCTGCTCACAGTGCCAAAACCACTGGTAAATGGTTTACTGACCATGGTATTCCTGTGCTCAATTGGCCTGCCAACTCTCCTGACCTGAACCCCATAGAGAATCTGTGGGATATTGTGAAGAGAAAGTTGAGAGGCGCAGGACCCAACACTCTGGATGAGCTTAAGGCCGCTATCGAAGCATCCTGGGCCTCCATAACACCTCAGCAGTGCCACAGGCTGATTGCCTCCATGCCACGCCGCATTGAAGCAGTCATTTCTACAAAAGGATTCCCGACCAAGTATTGAGTGCATAACTGAACATAATTAATTGAAGGTTGACTTTTTTTGTATTAAAAACACTTTTCTTTTATTGGTCGGATGAAATATGCTAATTTTTTGAGATAGGAATTTTTGGTTTTCATGAGCTGTATGCCAAAATCATCAGTATTAAAACAATAAAAGACCTGAAATATTTCAGTTGGTGTGCAATGAATCTAAAATATATGAAAGTTTAATTTTTATCATTACATTATGGAAAATAATGAACTTTTATCACAATATGCTATTTTTTTGAGAAGGACCTATAGATAGACTTGGTACAGTCAGTGTATCTGTCTTTTATAAATATGATAAAACTAAAGACTCTTCAGAGATATGAAGGATGCAATACTACTCTATATGTACTCAAGATTAACACGAGATTGGCAGAAACTGTGTTATGTACCCTTTAAAAACTTGACCCATCATGATAAACAGTGTTAGCTACAGTATTACATTAATCATAAAAAAGGCTATTTACATATCAAAGTCTTAAAGGTACAGTAGCAAAAGTAAAGCCAGTTTAGTGAGAAGATGGGAAATGCTCCTATAAAACAAATGTGCAACATTTTTTGGTGAAAGAAACTTAATAGATTAAAATGTTTCAGTTGTATGACTGCAACATTAACTCTTTCATTGTTACATTGTGCTGGAAATGAATCAATCCGTCTTGGATTGGTTATTATAAGTATATTAATTGTGAGTCTCACGGGCAACATGTTCCATGGGAATGTTCAGTATTTGAAGTGGGAGGGGTCAGTGCGTAGTATCTTGAATTTAAACGTTCACAGTTGCAGTTCACAGCTGGACATCAGTCAGCATGGTGGGCTTTCTGATACTAGTGTGGATATGCCTCTTCCTCGTGTTCCTCTTCATCCAGATCCCGAGGCCAAAGAACTTTCCTCCAGGACCTCATCCTCTGCCATTATTTGGGAATTTGCTTGAGCTAAACATCAATAATCCTTTGCAAGATTTCGAGAGGGTACAGTACTACATTATTTGAACATTTTAGTTTTAAACAAAAATAAATATATTAATAATCATACCACTTTCAAGAGTTATCTGTTTAAAATATCTGCTGTGTGATGTCTTAACGCTAAACCTTTTAGCTGGCACATCGCTATGGAAAAGTTTACAGTCTGTACCTTGGAGCAAAACCTTGGGTGGTTCTTAATGGTTTTGAGGTTTTGAAGGAAGCTCTTGTTACTAAGGCTGTGGACTTTGCAGGACGCCCCCAGGACCTCATGGTCAACCGTATTACAAAAGGAAGCGGTACATATACTTGCAAATCAACCTTCACTCTTATACCTCTGTACAGACTATGATTAAGCAATGCTTTTAAGGTTGTTCATTTTAAGTACAAAGAGCAAGTTTCAGCCTTATCTGATATTACACTTGGTATCACTGAGGCATGTAAATAATATTTACATATTATCGCAGGTGTAATTTTGTCTGACTATGGCCCCAGTTGGAAAGAACACAGACGCTTTGCTTTGATGACCCTGAGAAACTTTGGCCTGGGGAAGCAGTCAATGGAGGAGAGAATTCTGGGGGAGGTTTCCCATGTTATTGCCAAATTGGAAAAAAGAGTTGGTAATAATGTACTTATTTTTGTTATCTTATTTTCAGTATCTCAAAACAAACTCACACAAGAGGTTGACGACATTCAGAACAATGTACTTTGTGTCTGTGCAGGGAACTCCTTTGACCCTCAGACTATGTTCCACAATGCTGCATCAAATATCATTTGCATTGTTCTGTTTGGATCCCGTTATGATTATGAAGATGAATTCCTCAAACTTTTCATTCACCTTTATACGGAGAATGCAAAGATTGCCAATGGACCGTGGGCCATGGTGAGGCGTTTTATCACTTCATATATTCACACTCAGCTAATAAAATACACATATAGAAGCTAAATTGTTATTATTTATTTTTTATTGTTTAAATACAAGTTTCAGATTTATCTAATGACCAAAAAAGTAATTGTCTGTAATTGGACTTTTTATGAAGAATTTTCTCTATTTTATTGCAGATATACGATACATTTCCTATGCTGAGATTTCTGCCCCTGCCCTTCAAGAAGGCCTTCACAAATGCCAGCAAGGCCAGAGAATTGTCTACACAGCTGGTCAATGAGCACAAAAATACAAGAGTCCCAGGAGAGCCAAGAGACGTAATTGACTGCTATCTGGATGAGCTTGATAAGGTGCATCGGCATCTGTGATGTTTTTTTATTTTTTATGAATGCGCAATATATCGGTACCATATATTAGAGATATTAGGCGATATTAGAGATTTTTTTTATTTATTGGTATTGGTTGATACTGGATATTTAATTGTGCATGCCCATTTACTCTATTTTTACATTTAGAGTACCTTTGCCGCCATCTAATGCTTACTTAGGTTACACCTACACTAATCCGGATACATTTGAAAATATCTGTGAAAACTGAGCTTTTTGAAGATGCTCTCCTAAGTGGAAAAATTTGAAAGGCCAGTCAGTCATGTGACGCATATTGTACCGGTATGTTGAGGCAGAGTCTGTCATCGCTCCTCCTTTTATGCTTCCGAGCTCCTCCGTGAGAAACGAGACCAGTGCGGCGCGCAGCTGGCGCTCATTATCACTCAAGCCACCAGCCTCGCCCCGTTCTCACGGTCTGTGAATAGCATATAGCAAACAAATACCCATATAAACATTGTGGCAAGCAGGACGAGGCAGAGGGACCGTGAGAACGGGACGAGGCCGGTAGCGTGAGTGATAATGAACGCACCGGTCTTTCAGTTTGTGTTTATTTTTGGTTAAAGTTTGTTGAAAGTTCGCTGGTTCCTTCTTCCCAGGTTTCGGGGGTCTGAATACTTTCCATACCCACCGTATATACAGTTGCAAGAAAAAGTATGTGAACCGCTTGCAGAATCTGTAAAAATGTGAATAATTTTAACAAAATGAAAGAGATCATACGAAATGTGTTATTTTTTTATTTAGTGCTGTCCTTAATAAGATATTTTACATAATTTATTTTACATAGTCCACAAGGTAAAAAAAAAAAAAAGCTGAATTTATTAAAAATTATCCATTCAAAAGTTTATGAACCATTGATTCTCAACACTATGTGTCATTACCTGGATGATCTATGGCTGGGGGTCCATAATCCATAATTTTTTATGGATTTTTCATACTGTACATTATAATGTTGTGATGCCTAAATTCACTTGTAGCAGTACATAGATTTTTAATTTCCACCATTCATTGGTTATAGCCCATAATATGAAAATTATCGGTTTGTCAGCATCAGTCAGAATTTTAATCTCTATTTTACCTGAATGAGAAAGTTGTCCTTATTAATCTCTAATCAGTGTTTATTTTACTTTCAACAGAGAGGAAACGATGGTTCCTCGTTCACTGAAGCTCAGCTTATCCTGTACATTCTGGATTTGCACTTTGCAGGGACTGATACCACGTCAAACACCCTTCTCACTGGATTTCTCTACCTCATGACCCACCCAGAGGTTCAAGGTTTGTGTTTTGATTTATTAATGCATTTTAATGAATTTGATCAGTGCTTTAGCTTAAACGTTAACGCTTTATTTTAGGGTTCAATTATCGCTATTAACTAGTTGCTTATTAGCATGCATATTACAAGGATATTGGCTGTTTATTAGTACTTATAAAGCACATATTAATGCCTTATTCTGCATGATCATACTCTACATCCCTTAATCCTACCCAATACCTAAACGTAAACGCTAAAAAAACCACCGTACTAACTATTAATAAGCAGTAAATTAGGAGTTTACTGATGCAAAAGTCGTAGTTAATAGTGAATATGTGTTCCCCATACTAAAGTGTTACCACTTCAACATAACTTTTTATTTCACCAGCAAAATGTCAGCAAGAGATTGATGATGTTCTGGAGGGTAAAGATCACGCATCGTATGAAGACAGACATGATATGCCGTACACAATGGCTGCGATTCATGAAGTCCAGCGTGTCGCTAACACTGTACCGCTAAGTGTGTTTCACTGCACCACCAAAGACACTGAGCTGATGGGCTACAACATCCCAAAGGTGAGGAAACTTCTGTATAAAGAGAGTTTTAACCCTTTAAAATCATGACTTTGTGTCTTTTTCCTCTCTAGGGAACTTTTGTTATTCCTAACCTCTCTTCTGTACTAAAAGAAGAAGGCCAGTGGAAGTTTCCTCATGAATTCAACCCAGACAACTTCCTGAATGAGCAGGGCCAGTTTGAGAAGCCTGAGGCCTTTATGCCTTTTTCTGCAGGTAACGGATTCAGAATTAGATGCAGGTATGGTTTTGAGTTGTTTGAGTGCATTTTGTAAATCGTATACGCACATATATGGTGTACAGGTCCCCGCGTGTGTCTCGGTGAGGGTCTTGCACGTATGGAGCTCTTCCTGGTCATGGTCACTCTGTTGCGCCGTTTCCAGTTTGTGTGGCCCGATGATGCCGGGGAACCAGATTACACCCCGGTGTATGGAGTCACACTCACCCCCAAACCCTACAGAATGCACATCAAATGCAGACAGACAGTCAAATTATGATGATCATGTCAGATTTCTGTTGCAAAAGATGATTTGATGTTATTATTATTTTAATAACATGTATTACATGACTGGTCCTATTACGAAAAGGTGATAAAAAGAATTGTATTGTATCATGAAGACTTTTGTCATATTGTCTGAACGTATTCCAGTGTGGTTTCATTGTGTTTACTTGTATGGTTATCATTATATGTGCATATAAACCATTCTAATATGCACATTTCTTATTATAATTAATGTTGAAAACAGATTTGCGGCATCATATTTTTAGTGATAAATTTGTTCAGGATTCTTTGATTAATATAAGGGTCAAAAGAACAGCATTTATTTAAAATAGAAATCTTTTGTACCCCTGGTTTCACAAACAAGGCTTAAGACTAAAATGGGTGTTTGAACTGAAAGCAACTTGCACTGACATATCATAAAATATGTCAATGCCATTGTTTTGTCTCAAGATACACACCAATAATGTTTTTTTTTTTTCTCTAAGGCTACTTATCTTTAACTA
This sequence comes from Paracanthobrama guichenoti, assembly GCA_018749465.1. Lineage (NCBI taxonomy): Eukaryota > Metazoa > Chordata > Actinopteri > Cypriniformes > Gobionidae > Paracanthobrama > Paracanthobrama guichenoti. The sequence goes on along the minus strand of CM031967.1, from coordinate 13,078,729 downwards.
CTTAAATGTCCTAATTGAACTAAGGCCTAATCCTGGCTTAATCTAAACCCTGTTTGTGAAACCTGGCCGTAAAATAAATGTGACCTTGGACCACAAAACCAGTCATAAGGGTCAACACAAATGTCTTTACTGTCATTTTTGACCAATTTAATGTAATCAAAGGCCCCAAACTTTTGTTGTTCACTTTAAACATGAACATACTACTATACAAGACTAGACAACTATTAAACACTTAAAGTATAAACTGATAAAGTAAATGAATCAAAACTACATAACCTTGTTTACCCTGTAATTGGTCTTTTGACTCATACACCCAATAAACTGCATATGGAACTGGCTCCAGTCTCCTCTATACAGTGAAGAAATTTTTATTTAATTATAAAGTTCGAGGTGAATACAGAAATGCAGAATGTTGGGCAGTGTTTGTTTGCCTGGGCCCATTTTATCTTTCTGGAACACGGCCCAAATATATGTTCAGATAGGCGATGTCACAAGAGACTGAGTGGATTGAGTTCACAAGCTTGAGTGAAACTGCAGAGAGACAACAGCTGGACATCAGTCAGCATGCTGGGCTCTTTGATTCTCGTGTGGATATGCACCTTCTTCGTCTTCCTCCTAGTCCGGATCCAGAGACCGAAGAATTTCCCTCCAGGACCTCGTCCTCTGCCAATATTTGGCAATCTGCTTCATGTGAACATGGCCAATCCTTTGAAGGACTTTGAAAGAGTATGGCTTTATTTTAGGTCATCTTAAGTTTAAACGTTTCTCCTTTTTTTCTTGTTTGTAAAATCATGTATAATCATTTGTTTACAGTTTGCAGAACGATATGGGAACATTTTCAGTCTGTATACTGGATCAAGACCAACAGTTTTTCTGAATAGTTTTAAGGTTATTAAAGAAGCTCTAGTTACGAAGGCTCAAGACTTCTCAGGACGGCCTCAAGACTTAATGATTAGTCATCTCTCGGAAAATAAAGGTAACTCCTACTACAAGCTGTAGATATCAATTAAGTAAATCACAATCTAGTGAGTGTGAAATTGCTTTTATACAAGAGTTACTTATAAATTAGACACAACCTTTCCTTGCATCTTTTGCTCCGCCACCGAACATAGTTCCTAACTAAGTCAGTTGTCATTCCTGAATAATTGTTTAACAAATTGGTCGCGTGCAAGACTCATGATAGTAACTTGTCGCCACCTACTGGCGTAAAACCGAAAGTATACTTCCCTTGTCCACCTTCCGCTCCGGTATCTCTCCAAGTGATTTGAGCGGTTGGTCCACTAGGTATTAGGTATATATAGCCACTAGGTAGCACAACAGGATTGAGTAAGTAAAAAGGTAAAAACGTATTTTAGTCTGGGACTAATTTAAGCCTGGTCTGCGAAAGCGGGGATTGTGTTATGCTGGTAAATATAAACTGTTGGAATATGTCAACTACGAGAAACCCTACAACTTATAACATCATAATTTTAAAGGTGTCATATTGGCTGACTATGGCCCCCGTTGGAAGGATCATCGACGCTTTGCTTTGATGACCTTGAGGAATTTTGGCCTGGGGAAGCAGTCCATGGAAGAGAGAATTCTGGGAGAGATTTCACATATTGTTGCTTATTTCGACAAAAACGCTGGTATTTGATTTTTGTTTTTACTTTAGATTGATTGACAAGATGGAGACAATGTGATTTTTTTATGCCTCACCTGACAAGTAAAATGTCAATCTTTTTAATTGATTTACATTTGTACAGGAGGAACTGTGAATCCTCAGACTATGTTCCACAATGTTGCATCAAATATTATCGGTTTAGTTCTGTTCGGATCCCGTTTTGATTACAACAATGAATTCCTAAAGTGCTACGTCCAGCTCTTTACAGAGATTTCAAAGATCCTCAATGGACCATGGAACATGGTGAGATTTCAGATCAACACCAGTGAAATTGCTTGAAAGTTGCAATTTTCTCTCTTTTGTTTCTTTTTATAAAAAGCCAATGATTAAACGGTTACATGCTACTAATCAGAGGACAGTAGGCTATTAGGGGGAGGGACATTCTTATTCTAGAGAGCATCTGATTGGACAAAAATCTGTAGTGCAGGATGAGTCATGAATGTATAATTGGCCTTTTTCTGTTAAATATAAACCTGTATATAAAAAAATAATTTTGATTTCACTGAATGTGATTGACATTCAAATTTGATAAATAAATAGCTTGCATTTTAGAGTAACTGTATAAGATTGTATGTTTTTTCCAAACAGATATATGACACACTTCCTTTATTGAGAATCTTTGTCCTGCCTTTTAAAAAAGCCTTTGATAACGTGAAGAAGTTAAAAAATATAAATATAAGGCTGATCGCTGAACACAGGAGCACAAGAGTCCCAGGAGAGCCGAGAGATTTCATTGACTGCTATCTGGATGAGCTTGATAAGGTGCGAGTCTCAGACATGCATTAACTTCTAAGACCAAAATTTATAATCTAATCTAATTTTAATCTAGAAATATTTTCTCACAAATTAGGATGATTATAAAAACTGTACTTTTTTAAAAATAGAAGTGTTTGCACTGGTGGTCTTAGACTTTTGGTCCACATGTTATTCTTGAACAAATACACCACAGTTTGAGTCTTAAATGAATGATATCTTATGCTCCCCAGAGAAAAAATGATGGTTCCACCTTTTCTGAAGACCAGCTCATCATGTACATTCTGGATTTGCACTTTGCAGGAACTGATACCACTTCCAACACCCTCCTCACTGCTTTTCTCTACCTCATGACCCACCCAGAGGTTCAAGGTCTGTGTTTAAAAAAAACACACACATCAACTTTTGCTTATTTTAAACAAGGTTTAGGTTAAACCAGAGACAATAGAGCAGGGGGGTATTCCAGAGAGCAAGGTTAATTTACCGTCACATATACCTTGAGCTCTCGGTTGATTAACCCAAACCTTGCTTACTCGAGGTATTAAGCAATTCTGGGAGTAAGTTCAGTCAACTCCGAGTATGTTCCCGGTTAACACACAAGACATTCTCAACAGAGCGACGAATAAATGATTCACCATGGAAACATATGCTAAGAAAGAGCGTTCCATTCTACTTCCTTCTCTTTTGTTTAATGGCGAGTTACATAACCTGCTTAATGAACATCGCCAGCTATTTGGTGGTTATGCAATCATTTTTTCAATGTTTTCGTTAAGTAATCTTTATTCACTGAGAATAAGGATTATATTGTTTGTTTGATGCTAATTAATTGAATGCAGATCCATGTGTCAGATGACAATAAAATAAATAATAAATATATTTAAATTGCATTAACATTTAAACTTATTTTTAATTATGTTTTCTTTAATTCATATATAATATTGTATATTATATAAATGAAACAAATTTGGTTACATTAATAACTATATTAATTATATAAAACACATCTGAATACTTCTAAAGCAAGCTAACCCTGGATCATGAGCTGCTCTGGAGCAGGTTATGTCTAGAGAGTGAGTTGCCATGGTTACTTACATACCCTGAAAGTTACCTCGGTTTTTGGAACCGAAAGTTGAGGTTATCCGCTTACTTACTCTTAAACATACCCGAGTATGTCACATAACCTGCTTTCTGGAATACCCCCCTGGATGAGATGGACTGCTATTACATAAACAAGTGGAAGAAATCCTAATGCTCAATATGGCAGCTGTAGGAATGGAAGGCTCGTGATGCTAGAACAGGCATTACAGTTTTTAAGTGTGAACTGAACTAAAGAAGCTAAATATGTGATGTTATTGTGAATTTTATTGCTAATTTTGCTAATTTCTAACTGGGTATTGTAAACATTCAGGTGTATGTTAGCATATTAGCAAAGCTAACTCCTTTCAGCCTTGTTTTCTCACCAGCAAAATGTCAGCAAGAGATTGATGATGTTCTGGAGGGTAAAGATCACGCATCGTATGAAGACAGACATGATATGCCGTACACAATGGCTGCGATTCATGAAGTCCAGCGTGTCGCTAACACTGTACCGCTAAGTGTGTTACACTGCACCACCAAAGACACTGAGCTGATGGGCTACAACATCCCGAAGGTGAGGAAAGTTGCCTAGAAAGTTTTAAGTATGAAAAAAGTTTTTCATACTTCAAAACAAATTTAAACTGTTTTCCTTGTCAGGGAACTGTAATCATTCCCAACCTCACTTCTGTACTAAAAGAAGAAGGCCAGTGGAAGTTTCCTCATGAATTCAACCCAGACAACTTCCTGAATGAGCAGGGCCAGTTTGAGAAGCCCGAGGCCTTTATACCCTTCTCTACAGGTAACCATTCACAAATGTATGTTTCATCTTGTCCAGACTTGCTCTGTGATCATCATCGTGATATGTTTTACAGGTCCCCGCGTGTGTCTCGGTGAGAGTCTTGCACGTATGGAGCTCTTCCTGGTCATGGTCACTCTGTTGCGCCGTTTCCAGTTTGTGTGGCCCGATGATGCCGGGGAACCAGATTACACCCCGGTGTATGGAGTCACCATGATGCCCAAACCCTATAGAATGCACATCAAGTGCAGACAGACAGTCAAACAGTAAATCATAATGCCAAATATATTCCCACCCTGTACAGGGTATAATTTGATAAACAAATTATCTTTAAATATCTAACATTAATTGTAGCATTATCTACAAAAACGTTGGGATGCTGCATATAAAGTTGGAGGTAATCGAGCGCAACAGTCACATTCTGGAAGTAAAAATTCAATTCATTTTCTTCATACTGATTTTTAACAATAATTTATTAATCTTTTCGAAATGGACATACCATGAGCTTCAAGGTTGTTGAAGCGATTAAATATTATGCTTGTATTTAATAGCTGAATTCCTGTTCATCTACACTACCTATATTCCCAAAGTGGAATGGAAACTTTTTGGAAACTGCCCCACTGCAAATGATGTTATCAAGTCAGATAGTACTATATATTTTTACAGTTACAAGTCAATAATTGATTTGTTTTTATGCATTTTCCGTCAAATGTAAAATTGTAATGTTGTGATTTACATCCCTATGGAGAAAATGAATAGGAAAAATATTTTTGGAACCAAGGCTGAAAAGTGGGTGGTAATTGTTGCGCCCTGTAGATAGAAAATGAATGTTGCATTAATTTACATCATGTCTATTATATATGCCATAATAAATGTCTATTCAAGTTGTTATATGTGGCCTTTGTGTTTGTTTTTGAGACCTCCCTAGCAAATATGTCATTTCTGTGATATAAACTATTTGCATAAATCTTTCTTTTGCTCTGCTGAGTTGTTCATTTTGAAATACAGGTCTATAGCTGAATCTGAAATAATGCAAGGCAAAATATCTCACATTTAAATTATTTAGTTAACTATAATTAAAGGAGAATGATTAGCATAATAAGTGAAATATCAGCTCTGAACAATCTCAGTGCTGAGTGTCCCCTACCCTGGAGTGGACCGGGGAAATCCATCCATCCATCCTTTCTCCAAACCACGTATCCTCTGTAAACTAATCTATCCTCATGTACTGTACACAGTACACACACAATAAACTACCAGTCAAGAGTCATCAAAACTATGATATGACTTATTATTATACCAGGGGTCTCCAGACTCGATCCTGAAGGACCACTGTCCCCAGAGTTTAGCTCCAACCCCAGTTAAACACACCTGAACCAGCTAATCAGTGTCTTACACTTTTTTTTTTTATTGTCATAGTAAATTTATGTCTGTTTTCTTAGTGAATTCTTTTAAGACACATTAATATTGCATAATACATTTCTTTCCATTTCCTCACACTTGTCTCAGTGAGGATCTAGCTTTAATGGTCTGAAGATGCATGAGAACCATACTTCAACCCTGTGTTTGGAGTGACTATGCAAAAAAATATTTATATGTATAAATATGTATTATTTATATGTATGTCATGAGATTGTATTTACATGTTTAAGATAACATTATTTCTATTCTTTATTCTGTCATTCACTCAACAAGGTGGCGCCATTGTACATGATTGTGTTACTTTCTGCAGACGAACTGGAAGAAGAAGAAGTGACCAAAGTTCCTCACATGGGATGGTGGTCACCATAAAACAATATATATTTTAATATCTCAGCGACGAGCTTGCATTTTAATGAAATGGCGACAGACACAAAAAGGCCAAAGGTAAAATCAACGTCTCCTCAAGTAGTGACAGTCACAGTTTGCAGGTTAATTCGTAATTTAGATTCAAATATTGCCTTTAGCTTGAAACACAGATGTTTTACAGTTATTGTGCTTATCATGATGATCCTTCAGCATAGCATCATGTGTGGTTTCAGATAGATGAGGAGAACTGTGTGCTGGACCCCTGAAAAACTTCTTACTGTGGTGCGATAGTGTGAAGCTGACGCTCAGATAAGGTATAAGGTAAGTTAGATATAAGGTATAGATATATATATATATATATATATATATATATATATATATATATATATATATATATATATATATATATATATATATATATATATATATATATATATATATATATATATATATATATATATATATATATATATATATATATATAATTTAGATACAATATACAATTTCTATATAGTGATAAGTGATAATGTGTGTGTGTGTGTGTGTGTGTGTGTATGTTTATATATAATATATGATAATCAGTGTTATTTTAGTATTGTTCATACACAAATTGTATCATATTTATTAATATTTTGAATTGGGTTTATATTTATATTTCAGTTTGAATTTTAGCTCAAGTGTTTTTTTAAAGTAATATCTTAAGTTGTCAACATGTTTGAATAATTTAGTTACTTTTAAGTTTTTTCATCTCCATCTTATAAATATATATATGTGTGTGTGTGTGTGTGTGTGTGTGTGTGAGAGAGAGAGAGAGAACACGCTTCTGTGACATTCTTAAACCTTAAAAATGCTTTTTTTTTTTTTTTTTTGCAAATTTGTCATGATTTGATCATTTAGAAACAAAATGTATGATAGTTGTCAGATTTCAAATATGAAATTTAATTGTAAGCTTGGTGAACAGCTTTGGAAAATTTCCCCATTAAAAGAGATAGGGGCTGAACTTGTAGGCTATGACTGAAATAGCTGCCTGAGAGGTGTTTCGAAGATGGCCGCCAAGTGGCCTGAGACTTGCCTTAAAGGCACAATATGTAAGATTTTTAGAACAATGTTATATATTTTGTTGACTTGTCTACTTGCGTTATCTCAAATGTTTCCAAGAATGTTTAAATCCAGAGAAATAAGCAATTTAACTAGGACATGGACCGTGTTTGTGCGTCTCCTATCAATGACATCATACCCGCGTTACCCTTGATTTCCTGTTTTATTTTGTAGAAACCATGGAAACACCAAAGACGCTTTAATATATTATGTGTTTTATTATACAGATGAACAACTGTTTGGATACATTCATTGACAGAAAACTAATCATTATAGCTCAACACAGTTAGTCTCGTTTTCTTGATTTACAGCGAGTACCATGTTTTACCATGCCTAATATCGATCTAGCTTACTGCAGTGTGCAACAAGTGTCTCACAGTAGCTATCTATCTAATATGATAAAATAGTGCTGCATTAGCCCACATACGCATGAGCGGTCATCTGCGGCATAATAAAAGCTTAGTAAAATCAATGCGTCATTAAGCTACACCTTTGTTTTGAATAAGTGACCTCTAGCAGTGAAAATGTACATATTGTGGCTTTAAAGGGATTTTGATACCCACCACAGTTGATATTAATTTCTTTAGGTGTACTTAAGTAAAGAGGGTACAGTAGCCGAATATGGCATGCTTGCCAAAGAGGACATTGAAGAGGGGCACATCTTGTTCTCCATTCCCAGAGAGACACTCCTGCATCACGGCACCACTAAAGTCAAAAAAGTGCTTGAAGAAGGTATGAGAACATTCAGGTTTACTGCAATTCAACCTTCTGTAACCATTCCACCAGCTGGCTTGTAACCACCATATCTTGAATTTATGGTTGTTGTTTAGGGAAGAAAACTTTGGAGAGTGCATCCGGCTGGGTTCCTCTTCTTCTGGGTCTCCTATACGAGTACACGTGTTCACAATCCTATTGGAAACCATATTTGTCTCTCTGGCCAGACTTTAAGACACTGGATCAGCCCATGTTCTGGTAAGTTTTGCTGTGTATTTTTGCAAGATATCCTTCAAGGATCCTTCAGTTCTTCATTGTCAGGATGTCTCCGTTTTGAAGGTCCGAGAAGGAGCGGGATGAACTCCTGAAAGGCACAGGAATTCCCGAGGCTGTCAACGCTGATCTGAAAAAACTCCAGGATGAGTACAATAACATAGTCCTTCCTTTCATGAAGTCTCATCCTGACCTGTGGGATCCCGAGAAGCACAACCTGGAGCTCTACAAGAGCCTGGTAGCATTTGTAATGGCCTATAGGTGAGATGTCTATGAACTATTAGATTCGATTAAATTCAGTTCTATTTAGTGATGCACAATAAATACCAATATGGTTGTTGGCAATATTTAAATTTATCGGTATAGATCAAATTGGATATTTAATTGTGCATGCTTTGCCATTATCTAATGCTCACTAAAGTGACTAATAAATAACTTTAGCAAAATCAACCTTTTTTCATACTGTACATTATAATGCTGTGATGCCTAAAATGACTTGTAGGTTGTTACGATTTATTTTAGTTTTACATTTTTTTAATTATTTAGGCAATATAGTAGAATTATAATATAGGCCATTCATCGGTTATTGGTCATAACATGAAAATATCTGCTTATCATATCAGCCGCAATGTTAATAACGGATGAATAATCCATCCCTAATTTTATTTTGAACATTTCCTATTGTTTCTATGGAAGCACGTTTCCACCACATAAGACAAAAAAAAAAAAAAACATGCTTTTGTAAATCATAATTATGACACAAAAGTCTAAATTATGACACACTACTTAAAATGTCAATACTTACATATGAAACATCCAAATTATGACCAAGTCAAAATTATGATATAAAAGCTGAAAATGACAAGTCATAATTACGACAGAAAGTAATAAGTTTTACTTTTTCCTATAATTCTGACTTTATAATTGTGATTTAATCTCATAATTATGACTTAGTCATAATTATGTATGCCATAATTGTGACTTTTATATTTCATATCACATTTAAATCATATTTATGATTTAGTATGTCGTCATTCTGACTTGGTATATCATAATAACAACTTTTTATGTCATAATTATAATTTACCAAAGCATTTTTTTTTTCTGTGTATTTTCTCAATATTTCCTTGTCTCAGTTTTCAAGAGCCTGTAGAGGATGAGGATGAGGATGAAGAAGAAGAAAAACAGCCTAACCCTCCTATGATGGTGCCCATGGCTGACATGCTGAATCACGTTTCCAAGCACAACGCCAATCTGGAATATACACCTGTATGTGCTGCAGATTTTTGATTGTTTATGCCGGATGCTTTTAGATCTCACAGCTCACTTGTTCCCTCGCACAGGAGTGCCTGAGGATGGTGTCCGTACGGCACATTGAAAAGGGCGAGGAGGTCTTTAACACCTACGGACAGATGGCAAACTGGCAGCTCCTCCATATGTACGGCTTTTCAGAGCCGTTTCCTACGAATAGCAATGACACGGCAGATATACAGATGTCCGTTGTGTACAAAGCAGCAGTGCAAGGTGGGGCTTTATAGATATTTATAAATAGAGGAAATTATTTAACTTATACATTTCTATTTCTAATACATTTTATTGCATTTACAGTGACACAAAGTGAAGCAGATAAACGGCTCTTAATGGACAAATGGAACATGTTGTGCGAGATGGAGATTGTCGGGGAGAAAGGAGTGTTTATCTTCGGACTATTAGGCTGTCTCACTTACAATGAGCTCTACACTACTCTGAAGGTAACCATTTGATCCAGATGACAAAAAGTCAACAATGTATTTTTAAAGAAATTAATACTTTTATTAAGCAAGGACACAGGTGATAGTAGGGTTTCTGGGGTCTTAAAAGTCTTAATTCCCCCTTACAAAAGTCATGGCATTAAATGTTGCATGCATGGCAAAAAATCTTCCTCAGTATCTTTGCCCTGTTACCAATACAAATCTCTAAACCTCTTTAAATCAAGATACATTTACTTGAGGTACAAATGCAAAATGAAGTCTTGAAGAATTAAGTGAGTTTATGCTTGAAACAAGAACAAAGATGTCAATACATTTTGAAAACTTCCCTTTGAATTAGATTTTTAAAATCAGATATTTGTTCTTGTTTTGATCATAAAATCACTGAAGTAGATTATATATAATTTGTTTTAAAAATTAGACATCTAATTAATTTAAGGCTTTATATTTTAGGTATTAATTTCTGTATTTTTTAATGTGTAAACTGTAGATTACAGTGATTGGCAGCATCCCCACGCTTTTCTTCTGTTGTATTGTTGTAAAAAAATCGGATAAGAAGCTGAAAAAACCTCATTTAGATCAATTTCACAGAAAACAAAGCTTCATATTTTATGTCATTTTGTATCTCCAGTAAATGCTTCTTGGTTTAAGAATCTTTAGACATTTGCACTGGAAAACAACTTAAAAATACTAAGGAAAGATGATCACTTTTTGTTGACAAACTCATTGTGTTGCTCCTTTGACATTTACATTGAGAACATATTGACATATTGTTTTTCGTTTCAGTTTTTTTTCTTTAACTGGTCTTAAAAAGGTCTTCATAAAACCTGCAGAAACCCTGAAAGCATTCTATCAAGTGCTGTTCTTTTGAACTTTCCATTCATCAAAGATTCCTGAAAAACAGAAATTAAGTTATAAATTGTTTATATATTTTATCAATGTTGAAAACATAAGAAATGTTTGAGAAGCAAATCAGCATATCAGAATGAAGGATCATGTGACACTGAAGACTGGCAGCTTGACAATCCAGACCCACATCAAGATGTTGGGTCTGGGAACTCACCATTGGCAGGGCTCAATCCGAGAGGCGGGGTAAACGGTTGTCTTTCAAATTCCCTCCGCACGCAATAGGGTAGCGCTACAACTAACCAGAGCAATGAAGAAGGTGAAGCGGAGCTAGTTGATAGATTAAACTTTTGCCGTATCCGGTCGGCAAAACTCTGAACACATCTTCCTTTCTTAAGAATGACTTCAGTGCCGTTCTTTGTTCTTTTCTCAAAGAAAAGTGTAACAAGTCTCCCAGAGTCTCGGCCAAAGCCGATTCAAAAGACTGCTGTTCGCCAGCTTCTTTGTTTTAAAGTAGCACGCAGAACCTCGGCAACTCTGCCGTCATTATGTTAACCCCCCCACCGACTCTATACACGATGTGATTGGCCTGACCAGAGTTTGTTTTTTCCAGCTCGCAGGTCTACTGAGAGTTGCTAGACTACACTCGCGGCAAATTAGATTTGCTGCCGCTAGGGTGCGTCTAGATTTCTAGGCTAGAAGACTGGAGTAATGATGCTGAAAATTCAGCTTTACCATCACAGAAATAAATTACATTTTAAAAGATTTTAAATTGTAATAGTATAATATTTCACAACATAATATTTTGTTGTTGATTTAAAATAATTGCAGCCTCTGTGAGCATAATACTTATTTTAAAACCAAAAAAATCTTAATGATTCCAGACCTTTGACTGGTAGTGTATATAAATAATTCTTTTTATGTTTTTTAAAAAAAATTCTTGAGTAGGTCCTTTGCATGCCGGTGCAAGATTTCGAGGAGTTCCGTGAAAACGAAGGCTGGGAGGAAGACGAAGAGGATGATGATGAAATGGAGCAGGCTCTGAGTTTCAGTGGCCTGACAGGGTTGTCAGCCGAGTGGAAGTGTCTCCTGCACACAGCAGCTGCTTTGACGCTGGACTCTTATTCTGAGGATGTAGAGACAGACAGGAAGCGGCTGGAGGATCAGGGAGCTCTGGCTGAACTCAGCAGCAGAGAGAAGAGAGCTCTGCATGTGCGTAATGGTCAGAAGAGCATCCTACAGCGCTTGGAACAGCTCACCAAACCTACGGCTTAATGTACGGATTCACAAACATTCTCTTAAACAGTGATGACACTGCATTCTGGGAAACACTGTAGTTGTCAAAACAAGAAAAGTCCTCAGGCGACATGATGTAACTGAATTTGCACTCTGTATAGTTTGTAGGTTTTTCATTTTGTATGCTGTACTTTTCCCCTTTCAGAAAAAATTCGGAATCTTGCGTTTCAGATTGTGTTTTGATTCTGAGCTGGAAAGACGGCTTATTTAGTGTGACTTTTGGTGATTTTAAGCCCATTTTTACATTTACAGTCCATGTATTCCCTGGGAATTGAACCTATAACCTTGGTATGGCTAGTGCCATGGTCTACTGTTTGAGCGTCTGCGGTCACATCAGAAATTTCACATTTACAAGAACACTGAACATGAACGACATTAGACGTTTCCATTGGAGCTGATTTGCCGCAGATATGAACACGCGCGTGAATATTCATTGTCGAGTGTCATCGTAAGCATAGTCTGTTATGTCTTAAGTGAACGTAAACATGAAATTTGCCAGTCACCGCCAGAGTTTTTGGTCATTTTCATAAGTTCCATGGCGCACATGATATCTTGTATTTAATATCTGAACATGCAATATATCAAAAGAAAGAACAGACCCTATGTTTTATTGTAGCTTTATGCATTTTTTTTATCAACATTTGCATGTGGGTAAGTTTCATTAAAAAAAAAAAAAAAAAAAAGCAACAAGGGAAAAAAGCTGAGAAAACTGCATTTTTGTCGACGAGTAACATACACAGACGGAGTAGATCGAGTCCATCAACTTCCCCCAAAGCTTCACAGTCCTATAGCTCGTCCTGGGTCGACACTTCATTCAGTAACACAAACTTTTGACTGGTACTGTACTAATATACACAAAGAATATCAGCCGATATATCGATATCTGACATTGTTTACTCCCTAATATTGGTCGGGCTCTAGTTTCAATCCAAAGTTGTGAATCTAACTTTTCAAAATTGCAATATCGCATAAAACATTTGTGAACAAGGCAGCCTTCCATCCCATGTGTTCAAGAACAAAATATCAAATATGTTAAAAAGTTGCTGTAACCGGGGAAGCCACTGTGGCTCTTTTTCCTACATCATAAATGACCTGCATTTCACAATAAATGCCGTCATGTCTTGCATTTGGATGATGTTTGGGAATGCAATCATGTGAGACTGGGAGGGAATTAAACCAAAGAATGATCAAACCAACATTTGAGATCCTGTGATGATGAAATTGGTCCGCAGATATCCAGTCACATCCTCTGAGGCAAGTAGTTTATCTACAAGTTATCTTAACGGATAAAGATCTGCCACACACAATTGTGACACTGGACCACAAAACCAGTTATAAGTCGCACGGGTATATTTGTGATGATAGCCAACAATACATTGTATGGGTCAAAATGATTGGTTTTCCTTTTATGCCAAAAATCATTAGGATAGTAAGTAAAGATCAAGTTCAATGAAGATATTTTGTAAATTTCCTACTGTAAGTATAAAGTTATTAGTAATATGCATTGCTAAGGACTTCATTTGGACAACTTTAAAGGCGATTTTCTCAATATTTAGATTTTTTGCACCCTCAGATTCCAGATTTTCAAATAGTTGCATCTCCGCCAAATATTGTCCTATCCTAACAAACCATACATAAACGGAAAGGTTTCAGATGATATATACATTTTAAAAGATTTTTTTTTAAATTGACCCTTATGACTGGGTGGTCCAGGGTCACAACTGAGCACACAAGTTTTTTTTTTATGTGCATTTTGAAAATGTATGCACATCTTGGAATTTCCATCTAGAGTGGTTTATGGTACATCCCAAAATGTGCATGGAAACAAACTGTAACATCCTTCCAGTGAAGATTTTAAGCCTGACTTTCAGGTGTGAATTGAAAATTTGCATTTTCCCATTAGAATTTCATCAGGTTTGTCAAGATAATTCTAAATTCAATACATTTTTCAATTGGCCATCAATTTATACACCCATTTTCAAACCTTCTTTTTCACTACATGCTTAAATGGCCTTCCATTTGTCAGTACATGAAAAACTAATAACTGTGGTCCATCGAAATTCAGTTACTCAAACCAAAATCACTTGTATGCACATCCTAAATATAACTTCCCAAAAGGACTTGAATGCAGTTTACTTGGACTTAAATCCATTTACAGTATGAAAATAAATGCATTAAATTCAAAAACAATTTGTAATGAACCCACTTCAACAATAGTGTGAACAGAAAAGCATTTAACCATGACAACTTCAAAACATTTCAACCAAAAACAAATGCAATCAAATGGGAAGCAAGCAAATGTGCAGTTCAAGTGTTTAATGCAGTAACTACAGAATGCATACATACAGGAAATAAGTAGCGGAACTAAAGGCAACTACAAAGTACTACAAAATACAACACGCGGACCAATACATTTACAAAACATTCGAAATCCTTACAAAATGAGCTGTATTGGTCCTTTTTTGTTCTGCAAGTTGAATCTTTGTACAAATTCCGAAGATCCAATTTACCAACAAATTTCTGAATATTTCCACAATTGTACAAGTGCCAGGGAGAACCTCCAACCCAAGATTTGTTTTCTCACAGGTGCAAAACGAGTGACCCCTCTCCCTCCCCCTGCAGTCCAGGACATCGGTCCGATCCTGTCAGCTCACCACACTGATTGCTCTCCCATTAAAAACCAAACCTCAAAAAAACAAAACAAAACAAAAAACAAGACAGCTTCCTTAGCCACTACCAAGCTTCCAAACAAAAGTCAATCCGTCTTGAAGGCAAAAAATAATTTATGGAGAGTTTGAGGGAGCCAAACAGCAAGGAGTGAAATGTGCTCAAGCGTACGCCTCACCCTTTGACAAAGAAATACTCAAAATCTGCTCTTAAATGTCCCTTTTTAATATTTACATTGAACATTTTAAATTGAGAAAAAAAGAAGAAAAAAAAAACCAGAACCAAATAAAAAAACTCCTCAGGTCAGATGCCGCCCGGTGGAAGGAGAGCGGTAGTCCAGTGCCGGCTGTGTGTCGATCAGATGTGCAGGGTGTTGGTGGAGCAAATGAAGGGTTGGGGAGAGGGAGAGCTCTTTCTCTCTCTGGGCACAGGAGCAGTTCCTGCAGTCTAACTAGCACCTGTTCCCTCCATCACCTGCTGGGCCTGCTTCTGCCCCATGCAGCACTGAGCCACCGACTGGAACAACCTAGAGAGAGAGAGAGAGAGAGAGAGAGAGAGAGTGAAAACATTGCAGATCTTCTGTTGTAAAAAAGCAGAAAGACGGGATTGTGTCTTGTTGGCCATCTTACTTCTCAATCTCTGGGGCGCAGTGCACGAAATCATGGCTCCAGAACTTAAAGGCAGGGTTCTTGATCAGCTCTATGAAGGTGATGAGTAGACCCCATGGGTGCGGCCTGTTCACAATCAGCCTCTCCAGCAGGACCCTGCATGACAATCACTTCAGTTAACTTAACATTATTACATTTTATTTTCATTTAGTAGAATTCTTGGTAACACTTTACACAAAGTGTTCCATTTGTTAAAATGAGTGAAAAATTATTCTAAAGCATTTATTCATTTCAACATTTACTAATACATTATTAAATCAAAATCAGTTGCATCTTAACATGTAATGGAAATAAGCTGACATGAGTTTATGTTGACAGATTAATAAATATTTAATGAATTAATAAAATTAAATACAAGTTGAATTGCTCAGGTGTTACATAATTTGTTACTGTATTGTAATTATTGTTAAATTTTAAGGGGTAATGAACTTTAAGTAAACGCCCACTTATGATTGGGTAACAGTTTTGCATATTAAAACAATAAAAGCAGCATTCTCTGCATGCTTTCTTCTGTATCTGATAATCCAACGTATTCACCTCAATGCTGAAGCAAAGGACAGAACTACCATTCAGTTGGACAACAACAACAGTATAAATACTACATAAACAATCTGTATCAGGCGACGCAATAGTGGTAAAAACACTGGTTACTCAAACTCGTGTGTTGAGACTACTGTCAGATCCGATGTAGTTGGCACTGCATCTTTTATTTTGAAATGTTTCTGAAATCGTTCTTAGTAGGGATGCACCGATAGGATTAAAAAAACATCCATCCATACATAGACTGGTTCCATTTAACATTCAGCAGGCCAACAGAAATACAACAGAACAAGATACATATGAAATATACAGTGCTTAAGTAGGTTTAATGTTACTGTATAAATTAAATGCATACATTATTATTACTACATTGAGACGCAGCTAAATTCTACTGGCTTCAACACTAATCCTGTCATTACTTTGTTAAACTGAACTTTTATTTTGACGGGTTGCCACACACGGGAACCTTCGAGTTCCCGTGTGTGAGAGAGATATGACGATCGATTTAGTCGAATGAAACTGTAAAATGCTCATGAAGTGACTGGAGATGCATTCATGTCCTCATATTGAGGCGGCAGAGGCTGAAAAACACAGCGAGTTTCAGTGTGTGTGAGGTAAGTGAAACCGGTCCGCGCGTCTGCGCCATTCATACAGACACACAGAAACATGCAGGATTTTTCATATTTTAAAGTCTTTTTGTGGCTAAATATTCACAGACACTAGTATATACTGACCTACGTTTTATTTATTCATCAAAACTTTGACAAATTCTGTGGCGTTCCACTATGCAGTAAATTCCATTTTTATGACTGGATTCCATCTGCATTGTCTGCGTTGCAGAAATTAATCCTTATGAAAGTTACAAAAGTTAAATTTAGTCCATTTTTTTGGGTCTTTTGTTGTTTGCGTAACATTAAAACGCAGACAGCAGCGCAGCAGGAATATTACATTATAATCTTGGATTATGCAGCAGACATTATACAGCTCAGTGCCTTCACGCAGCTCATTAATAAACCTTCGGTTTGTTATATCGGCCTTTTTCATGCTATAGCCGATGGTTGTAAATGGATCAAAAATTGGCCGATAAATATCAGCGGTGCAATACGTAGGTGCATCCCTAGTTCTTAGAAAAACTATCAGTGTGGTGAGCTTATATGTTTAAAAACGAAGCTGTAGTAAAATTATGCAAGCAAGCAAACGAACAATGTCTTGCTCACAAAATCTGACTGGAACTTTGTTAAAAATAAAGTTCACCCACATTTTCTTAATGTTAGGATCACAAGGATGGCAATGCAAAGTTTCTCATAACTTGGCACTTCAAAACATCTTGTAATCCTCAGAGGCATCTCTATCGTTTTGCTGCTGGAGTATTCCTGTTTGAGTGTCTCATTTACTACAACATGACATGCATGAATCAGTGGCCGGGGCTAAAGAGACAATGTTGTGGAAGTAGGCGTTGATTTTATTCTGCAGAGGCGGTGTTTCATCGCACTAAGCTTTGGATTCAATAAATGCGTTTTTTGGACTAACAAGGAAGCTCAGTTCTGAAACGTTCAGGATATTTTTATAGCAGGACCTCTAATGTGTCAAATATCAAATTAAATTTTATTTCTCAATTCATGACCCTTTTTAATGAGTTTAAACCATAATCATTTGTTAAAAAAAATAAATAATTAAATGCCATACCTGGTGATCTGCTCTTGAATGGCTTCAGCGTTGGCCTCAGCAAACAGATACAACATGGTACAACTAAAGTAGTGTGTGTGGCTGTTTGGATAACGCAGCTGATTGGCTATCGCATTCAGGAACAGATAGCGGCCTGGGAGGAGGAAAATAAGACAAGTTAAACTAAAACGAGAGAGGAGGAAAAAAAACAAAACAAAAAAAAACTTTTTTGGCATCTCACCTTCAGTGTCTAGATCGACTGCGAGGTTCTGGAAGATGTCCATGTGTGCTGAGTGCGTGATGGTGCTCATGGAGGGAGTGCTGCCCTTGTTGTGGATGTGGGCAATGGCCTGGGTTCCAACGTACAACACAAGAGCGTTGATCAGCTGGATGTTGTAGCGGTTTCCAGGCTCGTTGGACACCTAAAATTGAGGGTTGGGGAGTCAGGCTTGTGTTTAAACTCAAAAAAAAAAAAAATATCATTGAATTAGCCTCTGGACAGTTTTTATGAGAACTAATGAGAACTAATGTCTTACTGTCAAGAGCCAAATAATGCCACAAAAGATTAACTTACGGGTCTGTTGTGAACGGTTTTGTGATTCAGAGTGGCACCGTCTACCTGCAGGTTGCTGCGCAGCTCAGAGAGGAAGGTGACAGGAGAGCGGGTCTTGAGGTAGGAGTCAAGATCCTTCTTAAACTGGGACGGCATCACACCGGTGAAGTTGGTGAGGATGCGGGGAGCAATATTGATTTCACTCAGCATATCCACCTGTTGGACACACAGAACCTGATCATTCTACACACCACAATATAACCACAAGCATACCTGAAGTTACAACTACATGCTAAACCACAAAGCATCACATATGATGTCAAATGTTATGTTGCAACTACCTTCAGATTAGGTGTGAAGGGGTCTGGAAGCCTCATGTTGCGGGGGAAGGCACTCAGGATCAGGTTCCTCAGCTGGATGCAGTTGGGCGGGATGACGTCGCAAAAGCCATAATGGTAGTCGCACAGGAATTCTGGGAAGTCATGGAGCAGGACGAGCAGCACACGAAGGGTTCCCTTGGAGAATAGAAAAAAAAAAAGACGCAAGGTCACAAACTGACCCAATGATCCACCAGGCAGACTTTTGGAGGCAAGACTGTGTTAATACCTTGTAGAGAATTTGCATAGGTTTGTTGAGCTCAACATTCCTTAGGAAGGGTGCAAGATACTTGAACAAGTCTATCAACAGCTGGGCATACATTGGCCAACCCTGCATGAGAAGAAAAAGACGTTCAAGGTACAGAAGGTAGTCAGCGATTGACTGGCATGAATATGGGATGTGGAGGGATATCAGAGGTGCCCAATTCTGCTCCTGAAAGGCCACTCTTCTGAAAAGATTAGCTCCAAAACAAATCCCTTGAAGTTTGGAGTAATGCTGAAGCCCATGATTGGTCGCTTCAGGTGTGTTTAATTGTAGTCAGAGAAACTTTGCAGGAAAGTGGTCCTCCTGGAGCAGCATTTAACACTCCTGACATAAATCATACAGCAGATACAGACCTTTTGTTGTGGTGTGTGCGCAAGCATCCTGGCAATGAAAATGCGGTGAGAGATGAGCTCCAGCCAAGCATACACAAAGCCAGGTGCTTTAGTCGGCCTCAGGATGTGGAAGGTGTTGCTGAAAGAGACAATGTCTTTAAATACTCAAAGACTGATCAAAACAGTATAAGTGAGGACACATTAGGCCAAGAAAAAAAAAAAAAAAAAGTCCATTGTCCATTATCTATGGTCAATATTGTAGCGATGTATGAAGCCGAGCTCACACAGAAGTCACTTTCAAAGCAAGCATGTTGGTAAATGCGACAAATCCATGTTACTAACATACCTTTGCCAAATTTGCGTGGAAAAATCCTTTCACCCACATTCCCAAATACATGGATTCCTATTGAAATGACTGGATTTTGCCCATGATAATTGGCCGAATGATGATAAATCTGACCAGATCCAAAGTCCAAAGCCATGTGCTTACCAGAAGGCAGTGAGGGTCTGGAAGTTGATGGTCTCCAGCACATGCTCTGGTGCATTAAGCTCCAGCAGGAGCATAATGAAGATTCGGTGGTATGGAAGCTGCTGGAACTCTGTCTGCCTCACATCGTGATCCTGGATCAACACACCCACCACAATGCCCAGAACCTGCACCATGACAAGAAATGCAGCATTAAATCAAGACAGCCAAAAAAAACAAGTGTACATTGATCCACATCAAACCACTGTAAGCTTTCCAACCTTGTTGAGTAGGTTGATTTTGGTGACTGTGTTGGTGGCCTCTCCGGAGTGTTTGACCAGAAGGGCGATGAGCCGAACAAAAGCATCCAGGTTATGGTAACACTTGGCCCTGATGATGGCAGGGCTGGTGGTCGGGTGCTGCTGTTCGGCTTGAGCACGGTAACTGATCTCCACGCACATCTCTGTGCACAGCCGGAAGAAGCGAGTGATGAGGTCGTCTGTTTTCAGGATGCCCTGCTGGTGCATCTGTGAAAGATCAACGCACGTGTCTTGAGAAACCAAGTTGGGACTCGACACTTGTATTTTGAGCGCTCTTTAACTTGACTAACCTGTCCAACAAATGCAGAGAAGGCCTTAGTGCTGTCCCTTCCTGCAGCTGCTGAGTGGTACAGGTTCACCCATTCTCTCAGCAGGTACTCTGCTTTCTCTCGAAGACCTGGAGGGTCATCATACTCAGAAGCCTGAGAAATCCCAGAGTGCATCATGAAGTTCGGCCCACCATGGTGACGATCGATCATGGCCTCGTAGTTGGAGCGGACAACATCCATCAGCTGGGGCAAACTAGCGGTTACACAGAAGTTGTTCAGGTTACTTAAACATTCAGTGACAAAATGAACATTCAGTTCAACCAGTAGGATAAACGGTATCTTACCCTTCAGGAGCGTTGGCTCTGGAGTGGGCACTGGTCCTCATCAGCGTCTCGATGGTGTGAAAGAGATCTGCTTCTGTGATGTGGCTCACGCTGCGTTCATCAACTAGCAGTAACTTCACTAGCTGCATGGCGAATGCCACGGCCATGTAGTTCAGCCCGTTCTCCATGGACTGAAAACACAAGAGTAATAATCTGCTCATTTTAGGGCTGTCACCGTTAATGCACAAGATTAATTTAAATTCCTTAACGCGTTAAAATAACTTAAATTCAAATAAATTACAGAAGTACGTGAAGCTGTGTCATTAACGTAATTTTCATCACGCAGTTAGATGATCGTAGAAATCGGGAGTATCACAACCACACTGAGCATCTACATACAAGCACATGTAACCCTGGTAGGAAGAAATTTCCATTCTAACTCTTTATCCCAATTCTGCTTCTGTTTGTGGTCAGGCCATTTTAAGCTGTTAAACTCTGGGAAAGTGTTCAGTCATCCAGTAATCTAATTCATTCACACAGTCCAAAACAGCGCTAATATAAAGGCCAGGCTGATCACATCAGACAGAGTGAAGAGACTCATTGCGAGTTTAGTGAATTATTCATTCCAGTGTGTGCTTTAAAACACAAACTGTCGTATTCTGCGATTGTTTCTGAAGGGCGCAATTATGGGGTCGTACAGTAAGCGCGTAAGAGTCTGTTATATTGATTCACAAAGAACAAACTGTGCGCGCTCTAGATCACTGATCGCACGCTGCATTCATGTACAGACACACAGTACAGTCACGTTGTTTTTAACACACTTGGGAAGGATAATGTTTGATTTGTCATGTATATGTTGTCGTGTTTCGTAATCGTAGATTTATGCAGTCAAATCGGTTGATTTAGGAGTTTTTGGCGTTTCCGTGTGATCCTGTTCTGTATCGCAGCTTAACTAAACTTGTTGTTGCTCTGTACACATACTATACACTGTGAATTCTGTAACTTTTTTCCATGGGTGCTTAAGTGTGTATAAATTTATTATACAATTATATGGACTCCTTATATTTGGTGTCCTTTTGGAGTCTCCAATGATCCTTGAAGCTTGCAGAAAATGGTTTTCTGATTGTTTACTTTGCTGGATATAGAAAATGACAAAATGAATGTGTTAAATGAGAAATGGCGTAACTGCTTAACTCGCACAACAAGTGCGATTAATCGTGAATAAAAATTCAATCGATTGACAGCCCTAGCTCATTTACATCGGTTTACTTTGATGTTCTAGAGACACTGTCCTCACCTGAGCCAGGTGCAAGTCGTACTGCTGCATGTTGACCAGGTGGTTTCTGATGAGGAGCTCTACAGCCTCAACGTTGTATTTGTATTCATCTCTGCACTCAATCAGGCATCTGCCGGGGGAATAGAAGAAAAGGTTAGACCTTTGAGACCCATCTATGGCTGAAACAAGTTTACGTCACAGTTGTAGTACTGACCTGGTGATTTGTTTGTTGCACCACTGTGGGCCATAGGCACGACCGTCCTGTAGGGCTTTCAGCACCAGCAGGTGGCACTCCCTGTAGCTTAGCAACAGATCAGGATCAGCACCACTGGTGGCATCCAGTAGACCCTCCACAGCCTGAGAGCAAGCGAGCAAAAGAGATGTTAGATTTAAGAGGAGACTGTATAAGCAGGGGTGTCCAATCCTGCTCCTGGAGGGTCAATGTTCCTGCAGAGTTTAGCTCTAACACATTAGCCTGGAAGTTTCTGATGATCCTGAAGACCTTTCAGACATGTCAGGTGTTAAATTAAGACTAGAGCTAAACTCCGCAGAACAGTGGCCTTCCAGGAGCAGGATTGGACAACACTGCTGTATAGGGTTGTTCCAAGTTTTCCCCCCAGAGTTTATCCAACCTTTTGCAAAAGGGCCAGGGCAGCAATGCCATCACGGGAGCTCCTAGCCATGACAACTGCCTCCAGGAGGCTGCGTATGGCCTGGGTCTGTGGGTTCATGGACAGTGCAGGTGGAATAGCGTGGAGGTGCTGCTCCAGGTCCGAAATGCACTTATCGTAGATGTGAGCTACATCATCAGTGGGCCATGCCTGTTGCTGAAATGCAGAAGAACCACCTGTGAGCTACTTATCCAATGTGACAACCATACAAAATCTCTTTAAGAATGACATGGGCTGTACCTTCATTGGTTGGGCAAGGAAACCAGTGGGCTGAGACAGGTCGTTACTGGGTAGGAAGCCAGGAACGTTTCGGGCGAACTCCTCATAAACAGCCAGCTGTTTAGGATCCACTCCACCGACCTGGAGAGGAGGAGCAAGGCTGTCAGAGGACAAGTATATCACCTCAATGACTTTTGAGAAGCTTGTGAAGAGCTCTCACCTTCAGTCTGATCTGCTCTGGCATACGCTCAGCCTGATAGGTGAGTACCATGGGGTCACAGTAGCGGCGGCCTTCTTGGCGAGCGTGCTTCCTCAGCTCAAATTCCTGCAAGATTAATTAGATTAAAGAGATTACACTAGACGTGACAAGTGCTCGACTGGTGTAACAATTAGGACAGCGTGCAGGAACTTACAGTTGCCAGTCTCTTGTCCATCTCAGGTCCAGCTTTCTCCACTGCTGTCTTTTGAATAAAGCAACACGCCAGCTCACAGTTGTCCTGTGCGATGCGAGCAGCCGCCTCTTCCATCATCTCTCTCTGCTGGGGTGTGGGAGCCTGAAATGTATGTTCATCCAGTCAAAATTCCTAAAGTGACTAGGAAGGGTGTAAATTTTGAACGAGAGAACAAACTAAATTATTCCCTACCCTAAGAGCTGCTGCAAAGCTGTTCTTCAGGTTGGTGGCAATGCTCATGAGCAGCGGCTCTCTGCAGGTGATCATAGCCATGCCGGCAGTAAGGTTGCGCATCATGTGGTGAGCAGCAACACGCATGTGAGACTCCTCTGAGTCTAGCGCAAAGTCCTTCCGGACTATCTGCTCGCAGGTGGTCATGGCAATCTTGATTGATCGGTCCACCACTGGGTGCACAAGCTCCTGTACGGCACGCTCAATTGCTGGTCTCACACACTGCTTCAGCTGAGGGTGGGTCTGCAGCAGTGGGATCTATATAAAAAAGGTAGTGTACAATTTATAAGTATTCAGAAATAAAATTATGAATTGAAATTAAACTGTCTTTATATTAAGGCTGGGCGACAAAACTATAACGTCATGCATCGCGATAGACACGTAATCGATATCAATAAATAAGTTCGATAAAATATAAATTTTTTTCTTCATCGGAAGAACCCAGAGGTTGCAAAGCATGTTTGGTTGTATGAACAAAGGCACTCACTCTCTGGTAACCTAGCAACATAGGGAGTGACATGCTTACAGCCAATCATGTAACAGTATCATGTTTGGTTGCACCATATCGTTGTCTCATGTTGGATTCTTCAGTAACAGAACCGGCGTGCAGTGATAAGTTCACCGCCAAGCGAAATGGGGGAAAGTGGCGACTGCCCACTCCACATTGACGTCATTTTTGCACACACTCTCGCTCGTTTATACTCAACACGTTTACGTTTTAATTAGTTGACATTTCCTTTATAACTGAGGGGATTATAATCAGAGGAAGGCTACATTTAAAATTAAAATAAGGACCAGGAGAAAAATATTACATTTACACATTTTTAAGTCATAAAAAAATATCAATAATTATCTATGTCAACCGATATGAAACGCTTATATCGTGATTCAGCCATATCGCCCAGCCCTACTTTATAAAGTGTGAGACTAACGTTAACATTGATGTTGATGTGTGGGGCAAGACCAGCCAGGGCATACACATTGATGTCATGGTAGCTGAACTGTGGCGTGGGTGGCCCTGTGGCAGTACAGGTTGTGGTTGTGGCCGGAGTCGAGGGAGCAGCTGTAAATGAAACTGAGTCTACTGATGGTTAAACAGGAAATCACAAAAAAAAAAAAAAAAAAAAAAATATATATATATATATATAAAAAAGTACTTACAATGTGCCTGTTTTAGTGTTATACCTGTAGTAACTATAGGCAGCAACTCTTCAGGAGGCTTTGTCTCTTTCTTTGGTGCAGAGAGCTGCTCCTCCAAATTCTTCAGCTTCTCTTTGTCTCTCAGCAGATTTCCTGGCTTCAGCTCACTGATGTCCAGAGAAAGATTCTTGCAGAGCACCTCGATCTCAAACTTGAGGTTAAGCTGTAACAAAAGAAGTGTGGGACTGAGTGAAAACTACACCACTATACGCTCATGTAGCATAATCTAAGAGTCAATGAGAAGTGACTGACCTTTAAGTCATGTTCTTGGTGGAGCTCAGCCAGTACATTCATGATGCCCATGGTCCAAGGGTTCTGCGGTCTGAAGATCTACAAAACACCAATTGTTAAGAGGTTATGTCCAGCTATTTGCAAAACTGGCCCACACTCAATACCTGACAGCAAGATAAAAGAAGAGAGAAAATTGCATGATTACCACACTCCGCAAACTTGATTCCAAGACTTTGGCCACAAAGGGGACAACGTACAGTAACTCCTGCTGACCTTTCACATAAGCCTCCAGCAAGAGAGACTTCAGCTCCAGATCCTACAGAAGAGAGCAAAACAATGTGGTCACACTGCAGGTTTAAAAAAATGAAGGGTGCTCCGACTGATTGAGCGCCTATCGTTATCGGCAGATAATAGCTTTGTATAGTTTGATCGGTGGTCTCTAAAAAGGCTGATCAGGTGACAACTCAGGGGACAATTTTTCTATGCGCAGCTAAAATTGCTTCACTACATTAACCGGTCTGGCAGTTCTCCCGGGTGTCTGAAAAGGACAATAAATTTGCAACGTCTTTAAGGAGAGAGAAGATATTGCAATGACAGCAACCCTACAGCAATGACAGCAAGAAACTAGAGCTGTGCAATTTTAGTTCATTTCTTTCCTTCACAGTGGTGCGGTTTTGTTCCTCTCTAAAAGCCAAAACTTAACGTCTGAATCAGCTAGATCAGTGATTGTTGTAAAATACAGTCTACTGTTGCTAAACTGCAGGACGTGCTCGATAATAAAAAGTGTTATTAAAACTGCATTAAGCCGCGAAAGTGATACTATTCCCCAAGCAGCTTTCTGTGTGCATGGGCTCCAAGACGGAGATGAACACTCAAACGCCAAAGAACTTTGAGCCTCGAGTTCATGCCAAACACACTAGGTCAAAATGCCCAGCTCGGTGAGTATTTGCTTAAACACTGTCAGTTATGTCTTAAGTAACAAACAGTTGGGAAATAAGTTGCATGTGTATCAGTATATTGGATCCCTGCATTCGGTCTTCGATGACAGCAGGAATATTAGGCTGCTGTCACTGTTTCATTAATATGAATCAATCAAGAAAAGACAGAACATTTTATTATTTATTTCACATGAATGATGTATTTGTTAAGCTCCAAACAGTTTCTAAACACTTCCAGAGGGAATGGATTATGTTGCACATGTAGCTTACCATAAAAAAAAAAAATAAAAATAAAAAAAAAAGGAGTTGTCAATTTATGATACCTCTCATCTCTTTATTTTTTTTTATACTTAAAATACATTGTTAAGAATTAAGTATTATCAGTATCTGTGATCGGCCAATACTGCTTTCAGAGGTCGGTAATCTGTAATCGGCCACAAGAATCCTGATCAGAGCACCCTTAATAAAAACTAATTGGATTTGTTTAAAACATCTATAAATGTTTCAAGAACAGCTGACTGACAAAAAGGAACTCACTGTGTACAGGATGGGTTTGTTTTTAGCTAGGGTGATCATTCCAAGCCAGTGACCCAAATTCTTCAGCAGGGATCGATCTGAGAAGTTAGCAGCTGCCTTATCAGAGGTAAGAAGGACCTGAGAAACAACAAGGGACAACATGAAGTCATCATAACATAGCTATACCTCAGTTTTATGTCCTTAAACTTGTTATATTTAAAAAAAAAACGCTACCTTGATGTTTCTGTAAGTCTCATTGAGAACCATCTTAACAAACTCTGGGTTTTTCAGTGTGTCCAGGAAATTAGAATACAGGCTGTGGAAGTTGGGCTCAATGCTGACACGCTTCATGACCAGGTACTGAGAGACCCAGGGCATGAATTCTTCTTTCACAGTCTCTTTCAGCTCCTCCACCTTCAAACAAACAGCAAGAGATGGTTTAGGGGTTAAAAGCACAAATGTCTGGTATAAAATGTCATGCCAATGATATAAATTGTAAAAACAAACACCTTTTGGGACATGTTTGATTGGGACAAGTTGTTGAAGATGAATGCAATCTTCTCCTGAACGTTCTCTGGGGGCTCAACGATCCTTTCAGTTTGGTCTGTGGCCACCAACAAGGTGTCAATGTTTGTGGTGTTGATTGATGGCTGTGAAAGAAAAGAGAACATCAAATAACAGTTCTGTATATGCAACAGCATTTACGGAACAGTGACTATGATCACTTACTGGCACGTCCTTCTTCGGTCCAACAGCTGTAGGTCTCGTGATGGTGGTAGTTTTGGCAGCAGTGGTCGTCGTGGTGGCTGTGGTCACTAAGGTGCTGGCTTGGCCAGGTTGGGGGGCTTTAGGGGTCTGAGACTGAGCTTGAGCCTGGGCTAAAGCCAGGCTGCCTGGGGTGGTAATGGAGCCTTGCATCTTCACAGGGGGGTCTCTGGACTGCTGGCCGTACTCTATATACTACACACAGAAAATGGACAACATACAACAGGAGACTTGTTCAGTTGGAAGTTTAACCATCTGGTGCAGAGTGAGAAATTATGGGAAGATGCTGTGGGCACATACCAAAATAAAATTAAACTAGGTTACCTCTTGTAAATGGTGCGGGAACTGCAGGAAATGGGCTATTGATGCCAAGTGCTGACAGTACTGGGGATAGTCCTTCAATCTGAGGAAGAGAGTGGCTCAGATTTAAAACAATGCACAACTCCATATATCAAGATACATTCCAAGCAAGATCTTTATTGTATGATGGCTGGGAAACCATGACAAACTAGTAGCAGTACCTATTTTTAAATCTATCTAGTGCAGCAATCCCAAAGTAATACATCTTTGATCCGAAAGGTTTGCGTAAGGCTTCCAGGACGTATCGTAAGGCCAAGCCCAGTGCCATGTACGTGACCAGGCCCTTCTCAATGATTCCCCCGAATAGGCATGCAGTGATGTGCAGCTCTTTGTCTGGATACTGAGGGAAGAATCGGTACTCCTCAAACAGATTCCTCAGCATACAGTTAAAAACTTCCCGTTCCCGCTTGATGTTCGAGTCCTTAAATCTCTGCAGCATTTCCAGCACCTACAATGAAAGAATGACTATGAATGTGAAAGCTGCACCTGAGAAATTAAGAGTCGAGGTCTCAGTTCCTCTTGCCAATCTCACCTCATCCACAGACATTGTGGGGTGTGGCGGATGGTTGTAGATGCGCTGGAAATAGCTGTTTGCCTCATCGTCAATCTCCTTACTAAAGTGCTGGTTTGCCTCGGGCCACACCTGAGAAAGGTCAGCTACAACATAGAAAACCCTGTTATCACATTATGCATTTAAAAACCACTTAATTTGTAAAAAGATTGACCAAAGCGCAAACTCAGGAAAAAAAACAACAGAAGTTCCTGGCAAACAGCTTGTTGTCCTTCATAGGTCTAATGGAAGAAAATTATATTTTCACACGGATCCAAACTAGTTGCCAAGAACATCTTGCAGTAATGTAGACTGACCTGTATTTCCTCTTAGATTCTAATGATACTTTTGGCCCAGAGATGAAAATTACACCGAATATAGACACTTTGAAATGCATGTCAAAAGGACTTTTGTGAGAAACTGAGGGCCAGTTGAGAGAGGAAATACAGCTTGAGGCGCCTGGCACTCTCTCAGCCACACCACCACTTACAGGCCTTCATCTTACTCTGCTGAAATGTGGGTGGGTTTAGCCCTGGTGTGCTCATCTTCCTGGTGCCAAAGGGGTCGCTGCTGACAGCAGGCATGCCCAAACCTGAGCCGATCCCAGTCAAGCTTGTGCTCAGAGGACCTTGAGAAGAAGTTCAAGAAATTTGTTGAAATTCAAATGGATTTGTGTTAAATGTTAAACAGTAGTTAAGCCTCAAGTTCTGGAACAAAGTGTATAAATTCACATGGTACCTTGGAGCTGCGAAGAGAGGGGGTTGATCCCTGGGAAAGCGGTGCTGGGGTTTGGGTTTGGTAGGGTTGGGAAAGCTTTGGCTGGGGACTGGGGGTTACTAAAGGCAGAGCCCTGCAGGCTGGGGAATCCTTGCATGCTCGGGGTATGAGAGGTGGACGAGACACCTAGACTCAAAGAGCCCATTGCAGAGAGAGGGTCCATCTGGAATAAAACAGAACAGATTTGAGTGCAACAATAAAAATGACACTTATAGCCATCTTCAAACAGTAAGGAAGGTCAGAGTTACTTGAACAGGTGAGATAGCATCTAAGCTGCTGGTGCTGGGAGCTCGTCCCTTTGGCAGGACTCCTGGTGGCGGCTGCCGGGCCTTGTTCATCACATTGCTACAGTTGGCCACCATGGTCAAGATTGTCTCCGATAGCTCTTGGGACACATTCCTGCTCAAAGCCAACAAAACCAAATGTTTAACTGCAACCCAAGCATTTTCTTGAAATACTTAAAACATTTGCAAGGCATCATACGTACCCAGCACAAGACTGCAGACATGCAAGCATTGTAGCCAGTGTTTCAGGAGGAAGTTGAGCACTCTTCGGTTGGTCTTTCTCTGGGGCCAAACCACCCATGATAGAGGGACATCGTCTCTTCAGGAACGTGACGCACGCCTGGATGAACGGTTCCTGATGGAAGACAGAACACATCAGTTTTTCCATGTACATTTGCTTAGAAATCAAATACACTGCCAGTTTTGGGGTCTGTAAGATTTTTAGTTTTTGGAATGTATTAAAGTAAGGATGTATTAAATTGATTAAAAGTGATAGTAAAAGGCATTTATAATGTTATAATAGATTTTATTACAAAATTTCTATTATAAACATTAAGCAGCATGACTCTTTTCAACATTGATAAAAAGAAAATATTTCTTGAACACCAAACCAGCATATCAGACTGTGACACTAAGGACTGGGGTAACGGCTGCTGAAAATGTAGCTTTTGTAATTGTAATTTATTCCTGTGATGGCAATGTTATTTTAAACTGCAAAAACTCAATTACTGCTTTTAACGCATTTATCAAATGGGTGCAGCCATGGTGAGCATAATATTTTTTTTAATCTTACAGACCCCAAACTTTTGAACAGTAGTGTAAATATGAATGCTCACTTACCCCATGCTCTCGTATTTTGTCAGTGAGCCATTTGTCAAGTTTGAGGTATTCACGGCGAGAGGCAAGTGCAGCAAGGTCAATAACAAAGGCAAAAGGAGTACCATTCAGCAGCATCGATAGAGACTGCAATGCACAATTTAAAAACATGTTTCAGAACCAGTTTTGCATAAGAACTGTTTCTCAGTTCCCAAACCTACTATCTTGTACTCATGACAGAAGGATGAGGGGTTGAGGAGATTGGTACCTTCAAGTCCTGAGCCACATCCAGGATGCGAGATAGCTTGGCCTGGTCGTATTGCTCTCCTCTCATGTACCACTCGGCCATAGAGTGCATGATCAACTGGCGGATGGAGGGGGACTGGCCCTGGAAACATAACACAGGCACATATTAGTACGCAGTGACACCATAAAGAAATGTTGTGCCTATTCAAACAGATGTCAAATCCACCCACCTGTCCATGCCAGGCATAGTGCAAAATGATGGCGGAGTTGGGGTGGTTGCCCAGGAAGATGGGCATGAGAGTGGAGATGAGCTCATGACGCAGGGTGTGCCAGGAGGTGCTGATCTGCAGCAGCGCCAGCACCAGCATGTCCGGGCAGTGCTTGATGGGGAAGCTGAAGAGCTGCTTCACCTGTTCATAATGCCCAACTTCAGAGAGGCGCAAGAGGCTCTCCACTAGGTCCAAGCTCTTCCTGTTAACCAAAGTGAAAGGAGACGATATTAAACATACAGATGAACCAAACAGTCAATTTTTAGAAAGACTAGATTGTCTTAAACAGCTCAGCACTAACCATGTGGCTATTTCTCTGTTGTCATCCTCAGGTGGGGCCTTCAGGATGTCAATGGCAACCGTATGACAGGGGTAGTCAGCAAAGCAGAACACTTCAGGACTCATCAGGGAGTGCTGAATGAACGATAACTGGAAAACAGAATAGCAGTGATTCAATATGCTACTTCATTTCCTAAGCAAAAGTTCTGGACGAGTAATTTAATATGATTGATTTGGCGACAATTACAAACAATTTTTTTTTTTTTTTACCTGTCCTTCTGCATGCTTCCATGGTCTGTAGATGAGATCCACTGGGAACACCTCCATTCCCAGACCCCTTTGGACCCCATAGACCACTATCTGAAGCCCCTTACTGTCCCGGATAAGAAAGCCTGGGTGATCAAGCTCATAGGTCACCTCTTTAAAATTCAGATTGGGGTTCTGAGGAGAATAAGCACAGTCAAATACAGCAAAAAATACGGGACAATTTAGCTGCCTAATAACTGACATTTGACCCGGTAAAGCATTTAAAATTAGAGCTGCATAATTAAATTAAAATCAAAATCATAATATGGCTTACTGTGATTATCCAATCGCAAAGACTAATATTTACAATATAAATTGCATATATGCACTCTGCTCTGATTTTTGTCGCTTATAACGTGCATTTAGGAACTCAGCATGCACCAAACATCTTGCCAAAATGGTAACAAGCAGCGCTTATAAACTGGCTGAAGTATTAAGTGGTTTTCTACCAACATATCCATTTTTGCCCAATTATGTTGCCCTACAAACAAGCACAGCAAACTTGGAGCTTTTTTTTTTTTTTTAAAGTAACATTTTAACTTGCAATTTTCATCAGGGGCAACTCAATTAGATTCCCCCCCAAACTGTGCAGTCCCATCTAAAATAATGAGAATCTCACCACTTCTTTGACCACATCAATCAGAACTTCAACATTCCAGGTGTGAGCCTGAGAGCCATCACTCTTGTCCTTCCCATCACTCCAGATCCCTCCACCCACTGGACTGGAAATGGACTACAAATACAGGTAAACCAGTTACTCAAACCTGCTCACACTCCTTTGTTTAATCAAGCTTTGTTACAAAAGAATTCCAGCAGTACCAAAAACAGGCCCAGACAGGGAACGTACCTGTAGGCCAATGCCGTCGGACAGCCCGGAGTGAGTGCGGGCCATCATGCCCAGCACTCTGGCCACCTGACTGGCTGTGACCTCTCGCACCCCATACTGCAGGATTATGTTCCTGCACTCTTCAAGACTGTGGAAACAATCAATCAATACATGGGATCAAATTACATAAATCTATTTATTAAATAAATAAATCTATTTAAATGGTTAATACCTTGCACAAAAGCCATAGCCAACTTCTTGCATGAAGTCAGCAAGGGAACTCTCCATCATGGTCTTGTTTAAATCTCCAGAGTCTGGCAGGATCCTGTCCATGAGAATGTCCCGTTTGTCTGGGTACAGCAGTGGTGCGAGCACCACAGGACAGCGCTCCTGCGGGAAATCTGGGACACAAACAAAAACACAGGACTAAATGACTCTAGCGCACAGCAGGAGAACCGATTCCAATCTGGAGAACTAGCCAAATATAACAAATGTAAGAAGCGACCTTCTAGTAGATTTTTCCACTGACCTCTGCACAGTGTTTTGAGGAACGCGTCAATCTGCTCTTGCCCGACTCCGCTCGTGCCCTTCTGACCGAACAGAAGATGGGAGAGGAGCAGATGCAGAACCTCTATGGCAATGTCCTGGAAGCCACCTTCCTGATTCCCTCCGAGGTCCGCGTCCACGTACGAGCGGAGAAGGTCAGGGAGCTTCTGCTTCACAAATTGAGCAGCTGTGAAAGAAAGCAACCAGGGTTTGTTGCGGCGAAATGTTTTGCAAAACATCAAATTACTCAGAAGTGAAACTGAAACAAATAACTCAGGAAATTAACACTTACCAAACCCTCGAAGGTCTGCGCTGCTGGAGTTCAGCAGAGCAAGGCCAAAAATCACCTGGTGAAAGCGATAGATTTAGTTCTTACATTCATTTGACGAAAACGACTATTTTTGACTATTGTGAAATACATTGGCCTACCTCTTGAACCTTGCTAAGCTTGAGAACTTTACTCAGCTGAGTAAATAAATGAGGTGATGGTTTCAAACTCTACAAAGCAGCAGACATACAACCAATGAACTAAATGTATTA
This sequence comes from Paracanthobrama guichenoti, assembly GCA_018749465.1. Classification (NCBI taxonomy): domain Eukaryota; kingdom Metazoa; phylum Chordata; class Actinopteri; order Cypriniformes; family Gobionidae; genus Paracanthobrama; species Paracanthobrama guichenoti. The sequence goes on along the minus strand of CM031967.1, from coordinate 13,045,934 downwards.
TAAAACAAGCACTTAATCAAAACTGGCATTGAATATATAAAAGGTTACATTTGAAAGGCAGATGAACAAACCTTTTGATAGTGCAGGGGATTGTCAATGGCGTAGCAAAGCGTTGAAATAAAATTTGGTTTCGTAATAAGAGACACACACTCCTGGATCAGAAATTGTGTCTGAAGCAAAGAAGAGATGTGAAATAACACATTAAACAAATACTGAAATGAACATGCTTTTATTTTCGATAAACGGTCTCCAGTTTCAAAACAGAAGCTACATATATTACCTGGTGGAAATCTTTGCCACTGCTTTTACCATCGCCACTGAAATCCACATGGGAAAAGAGACAGCGAAATAAATGCCGGTCTGCCTCAGGGCCGTGACGATTCACAATCTGAGAAAAAGTGACGCATCAAATTGTCAGTACCTTTAGTTCGCTGATGGAACTAACAATGTTCTCTTTATATTCCAGGTTAAAAAACTGCCATGTTCAGACTGCCAGCAAAAATACATTTTATCACATCTAACATAAAAGTCTGTTTACATAATATATGCATGTAAATATAGCCTATTACATTTATACATGCATATCTGTATGTGTATACACGCACACATTTGTATTACATTTATATGTGTGTGTGTGTGTGTATTTTTATATTTTTATATATATATATATATATATATATATATATATATATATATATATATATATATATATATATATATATATATATATATATATATATATATATATATATATATATATATATATATATATATATATACACACATATACATACATACATACATACATATATACACACACACAGATGAACAGAGATGTATATTTATATACACACACATTATGTAAACAAACACTTATGCTAGATGCGAATAACCACAATTAATCGATTTTACAGTCCTAATCCATATGGGTTTTTTAAAGTTTGGACAGCAAAAAAACCCCACACGAAGTCAGATGTTTTCCAAATGTGATTCAAACCAACATATGGAGGTGGTTTGAAATATGATTCCAATCACATTTTTACAGATGCGTCTCAGTCTGGATGCTCTGGCTGCTCAAATCGGACTTCTAACAAACTGGTGATGGAAATGCTGGTACTCAAATGGTATGTCCAAAAATGTCGTTCTGCACCACAACTCGACTGGGTGCTTATTTGGGGAGCGAGATGATGCACTTCCATTTTTCCTGCATCAGTTTTGAAAGCCTCGTCTCATACGTGGGTATGCCTACGTCTTTAAAAAAGTAACCCATGCAGATAGGTTGGTTATGTCTGTACACACATCTTATTCGAGCACTTACAATTAATAGTGTGGACTGTCTGCCTGAAAAGATCTGATTTGAGAAAAAAAAATCTGATTTGCCTGCAGTCTGAACATAGCTTAAGTGCATTTAGGACATCAAACCACTAATGCACTCACATGTTGTATTTCCTGCTGGCTGGCTCTGTAGTTTTTCTTAGTTAAATTGTCCACCAGGTAGCTGATTTGAGACAAAGCCAGCGAGAGCGAGTCAAGATTCATTGCTGGTTGGGGCGGAAGCAGGCGGCCGAGCCCGGCGCAAAATCACCATTATTCCCCTTTAGTCACTTCAGTGATAGGTTACTTCTGTCGGTCCCCAAAAGGTGTGAAAAGTGTCTGGTGTCCAACAAGCAGAGTGTCTGGGTGGATGCTGATTCCAAGTAATGTCCTTCAGTGCAGTTCTTAGTGTAACATCTGGACAAAATGATATATAAAAAGCAATTAGAAATGGAAAGTTAAAATGAGAGCATAGTAGATCTTCAGTTGCTGCATAAAACATTCAACAATATTTCCATGAGACATTAAAGGCACAGTTCACCCAAACCTGTATGACTTTCTTCCTTTCACAGAACGCAAAAGATGACATTCTTTTGGGACACGACTTATAACTTTTCTTCTGTGGAACTCAAATGTGCTACACATATAATGCATTAAACTAGGGCTGCAACTAAAGATTATTTTGATACTCGATTAGTTGGTCGATTATTTTTCCGCTTAATTGGATAAAAAGCACAGGTTTTTTTTTTAATTGACAACACTATTCCACATCCTGCCCAATGCGGCCCTTCAAAAAAAACTGTCAGCTAAGTGCTTTGAAAACATACATAGTGAATATTACAAAATTAACAGAATTACAAAAATGAACCATGGTTTTGATAAACGAGCATAATTCAAATGACTCTGTACGCAATTGGATAGTCCTTCAACCAGTCAGACCACAAGAGGTGTGATCGACGGGTGTTACGTCCATGATGTATTTCGGAGGAAATTGGGTTCTCTCTGTCTCTGTCTCTCACCTGTTTATAGGTTCGCAATTGGTTGCCTCAGATGTCAATCATCATTTGCCTACGAGGAACAACCTTCCTCAAGAACCAATCGGAGCCCACATCACCTGTATAAAGACCCGGAAGCGACAGGAGGAAAGGAGAGGCGTGTTTTCTTTCGTTTGTTTGATTTGAGTTTGTTTGTGTTTTGATTATCATTGTCTGGAGTTTTGTTAGTATACTTTGTTTTCGAAGATTTGTTTACGTTATTCTTTTGGACTTGGAGTGTTGGGACAAGGGAAGTAGGTCACGTGACTTACATGGCGCACGTAGGTTTTGTGACTGTTAATAAACATCAGGTAAGGAGCGGTCGCTATTCTATGTATTTATGTTTGTTAGTTAGTATAGCGTAGTAGGTGTTTATTTCTGTCTTTATTTTCAAAAGGTAGATTTAGGTATCCACTAATAAGTTAGCTGTTTATGTTTTGTTGATTTCTTTGATTTGGCACCGCTCATAGTCCCACGCTTTCATGTTCCATGTTTTGTTTTTCTATTATTGTGTATATATTTTCTTTTCCACGATTCACAACTTATTTGTAAAGCAATTGGGTGTTTATCTTGTTTTGGAATTACTAAAGAAATTATTATTTTTTTGATCCCTGTCTCTGCCTTATTCATTTCGCACACGTTTCGTTTCAGTAATTGAACCCGTACTTTTTTTTTTTTCTTTAATAAATATGTTACCGACCCTTTTAAGAGGCTCCTAGATCCTCTTAGTTTGGGGGACGTAACAACGGGCAACTAGAGATCAACCGATATGGGTTTTTCTATAGCCGATTATGATTTTTAGAGGTCAGGGTCAGCCGATGGTCGATACGTGCAGACGATTTTTAGGGCTGAGATAAAGTTAACTTAAAGTTTTCACCTTCATTAGCATGCTAAAATGTCAGACTAATAATATGTGGATGCACAACATTTCTAAACTTAACTTCATTTATGGAACACTGACTTGAATAATATCTCGAATCTTAATTTTGTGAACTGCATGGTATTAAAATATTTATCCAACATTAACCAAACAAATCAATAAACTGACGAAGTATTAATGATAAACATGGCCATAAATTCCATTCCCATTCTATGAAATGCATCTATACACTATATCTAATTTGCATAGTAATGTGCTTTTAGGACAATATGTAAATGTAAAAGACGTATAATAATGGGAGTAATAAAAATGTATATTTTCACAAGGATATCCACACAAAACTGTATGTTCTCAGAGAAATTCACTAAAATATGTCCTCTACAGAGGCAAAACCTCTATTCTGGGTCTCAGGAGGATATTTCTGTCTCATGCAGAGTGAATCCAGCATTTATATTTAGATGTCACTTCCGAAAATTTGCAGCATGCAGTTGGCCATCGGCCCTCTTAGCAGCATGGAAATCAATAGTTTTAGTCAAAGGATTTTATAGACTGTATAGCCTCGAGTTTCGCGAGCCTGCATTAACTCAGCACTGAATAAAAACTCCGCTCACGTTCAAGAGATCTGGCTACATTACTCACTGCTGCAAACACACGTTAATAGATGGCGCTCTCCAGAGCGCGTACACAAATGTGCAAATCTGCCCAATCTGTTTCAGCAGTATATTATTACAGTATCATCTGAGAGTGATTTCGCTTGCGTTTGAGGGTGCTTCAGCCTTGTTTATACTTTCCACGAACCTCCGCTGACTGCGTGCCGCCTCCAACCACTGCGCTCAACGCGCACGACCGCCGAGCACGAGTGTCTCCGAGCACGGTGCTGTCTGTGAGCGGGGCGGAGTAACGTAGCCCTCGCCCTCAATCACGCTGTAGTGTTTGTGAGAGCTGCTGCTTTCTCCACCCCACGCACAGAGTGAAATTCTTTGACTTCGATACAGGAAAAATAAAACAGAACTAACATTGGGGCTAATATGTTAGCAAGCAAACTGCTGATAGTTTTCGACTACAGTCCTTAAAGTTAACTGCAAGCACTGTAGCATTATGCCAGTTCCACCGCACCAATAACACCAATAAAATAAAACCATGATTAGCTGTCATAATGGTATATCTTTGCTATAAATTATGTGCAAAAAAGTTACTAAGCAAAAGGACAGTTTAAACCCCTACTTTAAAATTATTAAAAAAAACAACCGTGTTACCAGATAAGAGGAATGTTCTGCAGGAACACACAATCGCTATGGACAAAGTAACCTGTTATTGTCCTTTCTTTATCCTGTACATAGGCTATAAGAGACGTCTTACTACAGTTACTACTCAAAATACTTGAATTATATGTTGACTTTTAAACCTAAATTTTAGCGTCCAACAGCAGATATTTCAGCTAAATCAATGTTTTTGCGGTTAAAATTAATCGTCTCCCTCTCGCCTGCGTTCTGTATGTTTGACGCGCATGCGCACACTGCGCCACCGCTCGTTCAGTGACTGTCAGGACGTGCCTTGATGCAAAAATGGAAATATTCGCATGAATTAGTAACATTTACAGATATACCCTGTAAAATGAAGGACGCACGAGCATCTGTCAAAGCGCATGACAGGGTATGTTAAATGCTAACGCATTAGCTTGAAGCTTAAAATAAAGAATTCTCATGTTTTGACGTGATATCATATACTGTGACCTCACTTTACAGGCACGATAGCATCGAGCACGTTGTAGCTAGCGTTACGGACTGTGTGGGCGCGAAGAAGAGCGAAATCAGTGAATGTTTTCAGTTCAGTCATTTGGAAGTTGAGCACGAGCAGACCTGTGTGCACGCACCCTCAAACAGAAGCATGGCGACGGCAAGCACGTAGCTTACGTTGACTCATTCAAATCAGTGGCGTGGCGACATTTTGACTTTCCGAAGACTAATAAATCACCCACAGTGAGAGGCTCCTGTCACCTCCGTCTGCATGTAAAAAGATAATAGGCCAAACCACACTGACCAGCGGATTTGCAGCCCAGTCAAGGGCGATTGCCACGGAGATCACAAGGTGCATCAGTGTTTTCACAGCGAAAGATACAAGGCTGTTTTCTTCCGTAGTAAATGGATTCCAGGCTCTTCCTCAAGAAAAAGACCAGCATGAGGATGCATTCCACAGACTGAAGATCTCCACAGATCTCCTCTAAATGTATACAGGGATTTTTCTTCGATAATTTGTTGATTATTATAGCATATGTATCTGAATGAGTTCTGTTTTTCTAGCGAGTGTAATGATACAAATTATAATTAAAACCTTGCCTTTATAACAATGTGAATCCCCTGTCACTGTTGCACTGAAATTAGACCTAGTCCTTTTATTTCTGCTATTCCTTAGTGCAGGATGAGGGGGAAGAAGCTGAAACAACCTCCTCCCAAGAAAACACCATTGGAAGGTCTCCTTGAAGGGACTTTGAGGATTTCAATTGAGTCATTATTTGACATAAAATATACATTTAAATTTACAAAGAAATCTTGTCTGAGAAATAAAAGGACACTTTCATTTTATAATTTGTCCTAAATCCCATTTTGTTAAATTGTGAGAAAATCGTATCGTTAAATTTAGTATCATATCGCATCGTGATTTGAGTGAATCGTTACAGCCCTAGTACATGCGTACGCAAGTTCCAGGGCTTTTATTTAAATTAAAAACACCTCTTTCAACCTTTTGCAGTTTTATCTACTCATACATGGGTCTTAACACCTAATTAGCTGGGAGAGCACGGGGAGTGCTTTGATGCTGGCAAGCGTGCCATAGGTTGTCGACCCCTGGTCTAATGTATTAGTCTTATAAGATTATTTTATCACCTGATAACAGTCTGATTGCCCCTCCACTACATAAGAAGAGCTGCGACAGTTGACTGCATGAAGTTTCCCACATTTCACATTTTCCCCAGGTAAATTAAGGGGGGATATGCTTAAAAAGCAATGCTTTTTACATTGGCAGTTTAGTTCAAAACAGGGCAGACAAACTGCTAGTGTGAAAACTGTCATGCGGACCCGGGAGCGCACAGGGGTAGCAAACCCTAGACTAGCTGAAGGAGGTGGTCTGAGTTTGGTGGCACTCGAATTGTGGCGCCATTCACGTGAATGCGAACGCAACATGGACCCTGGGGGGCGCGCACATGTTCAGGAAGAAAAGTAACCCGTACATAATGACAACTAATGACAATGTATTCATTTCAATAAAACACATGTAAGGGATGATTACAAGTGTTGTTTACTCTGCAGCGCATAATAGCAACAGATTAATAAAAAAACGATATTGACCGTGTTCTGTTTACTATCATGCGGGTGTGCATGTTTGTGATGTCGTAAGGTGGACGCAAATGCACCAGAGTTCGACAGAATCGAGTTGAGTGAAATTTGAACACCTTTTATATTACAAAATGGTAGTGCTGTAACAATACCCTCATGTCACGATTCGATACATATCATGAACTCACGATACAATATTATTGCGATACACTAAGACATATGGTAAAAGGGTAACTTTTTTTTACTGTTGATTAAAATGCTAAATTTGGTATTACATTGGAGGTGTAAATGAATAAGCTTTGACTTGGTGCTGGTAACACAATGCACATGACAATGGTGACACCAGAATAAAAATATTCATGATTCTGAGGCTGAAAACACTATTTTAGAGGAATATGCTTGCGCAGAGTTACTGACAAGATATTTAAAATAACATAGGACACTTTTTACTTGTAACATAAGACATTTGGCATGAGGAGGACCCACAAATATTCCCCCATTACAATATTATGCATTAAACTACTATATAATGTTGAATATGTATAACGTAGTACTGACACTAAAAATGCTGTAAACCTGAATTTTTTCCTCATAGTAATTTTCCTTTTAAGTGAACTATTCACAATACATAGTCACTATCCACTATACATAGTTGCATTTTTGTATTGCAATATATAATGTGACAGGATATATTGTTACACCCCTACAAAACTGTATAGAATAGTGCATAAGGATACAAATTAGGATGCAGGTTTAGAACAACATGCAAAAATGGTTTTGGGTGAACTGTCCCTTTAAAAACTTTATTAAAACCTTATAATGTAACAGTAAATTGAACCATTTTAAATGTGTAAAAAAAAAAAAGTTACTTTGTCATATTTCTAACGCGCTGAGAGGAACTGAACGGTGCAGCTGCAAAACCGGAAGTCATACACAGACTCTCACAGGCCTTGACTAAAGTTGAAGGGTCGCACAAACTGAGTAAATAAACCTTTAGTACGTTCGGGTGCAGATACATTAAAGCTGTCAAGGGCTTGCAGGCACATTTATGATAAAACAGATGTATGAAGTGTGACGTTTTGAAACCTTAAACAAGCAAGACTGATTTCCGCAACATACAGCCGTGTTTTCTAAACTCATTTAACTGCTTAAGCACTTTTCTTGAAAGATTGAGTGTAAACAAAACAACAGAAACAACTCATTATTATTTAGGACAGTTAATCAATAATAAATGATCATTTCAGTTTCAAACACTAGTTATGCGAAACAACACAGATGACTGGTGAAAACGTTGAATAATTTAAATAGAAATTAACCTGCATTACAAATCGGTAACTTGTGTTATTTTCACGAAACAGCTCCTAACAACAATTCGACTTCAAACGATCAAACACTCCCAGCCTGGCTGTGGAAAACCGTTAGCATCCCTAGTGCTAACTCATCTTTAATCCAAGTTGCTTCTTATTAATATCTAACTTGCATAACTTTGACATGAAAAGCCTCTTCGTGTACAGTTTTTCACCCACTCAACTAAATTAATCACGAAATGAACACCCGATAGCTTTTTAACGACCAGTTCTGTCAGAATCAACAGCAGTCATGCTAATCCAGAGCTGGCTAACAGCTAAGCTAAGCTAACAGCCTAAACCTCATTGTTTCGAACGGTGACGAGCACTAGCCTGTTCCCGACATGCTCATCGATATCTACACTTAGCTGACAGGACCAGTCTGCTTGTTTGTTTTGGGCATTAATGTTAGACATGTGCAACAGACAAGAGTTAAATACTGGCAAACGCTTCCATAGCATACAGTTCTAGCATCAATATTGCTAAAATATGGCAACCAAACATCTTACTCGTGTATAAAGGAGTATAAAAAGCACTGATAGTTGAGTAAAAACAATTCAGTATACATGTAAGATCATGTAAATCAGTGCAAGTGAACATAAGCAGTCACGCATGGTTTGCAAACGGCTACGCTGCTGTCGCCCGGGCCTCACTCAACACATTTATATGGTTGGAGAAACCGAGCAAGGCAACAAACTCGCTGTCTAAATCACTCCAGTGACCATGTAGCTACAGCGCTCACCACAAGAGCCTTACTTATATTTATGTTTTCAAAAATCCATATAAATGATCACATCCACCGAACTACTAACATTGCAGACCGTCAACTGTGATCGTACCAGTACGCGCAGAGTCGTTTGGGGTTTTAAGACTTTTTTGCCGTTAAAACCAGCAAGGTAAGCTACACGCTAAGTAACAAGCTAACGTTAAATTAGCCGAGCAGAAAACATATGATAAGCAATTCATATCTTTAGCTATTTGTAAGATTTTAGCAAAACGCCAAACGAGGCGATAGGACGTGTTACCTCGATCCTGGAAAAATTACGAGCGGATGATCATTTTCGTCGTATTTCTTCGTTCTGATCTTGACTGATAAAAGGTCGCTTTCTCCCTCGGTTCGATTTGGATTTTTCAAAATAAAATGGCGACTGTCACGGCACGCGCGCGCACCTAGTGCGGTGCTTATTGAGCTCGCGCACGACGCACGAGCTCGAGACTACGCAACATATTAAATGACGCGCACTGACACTCCCCCCGTCCTCATGCGCACAAATGGTGCAAAGTGATGGAGGCTTCGCGCAGATGCAAACACACACCTGTTGCTGTGTGAATGGATTGCCAATTACGAATAGATTGGATCTCTGCTGGGTTTTTGCAAGAACGTAGTTTCATTCTGAAAACACTTCTGTTTTTTTTATATGCTTATTTTTATATTTAAATATGCTAATTAAAACCATGTGAAACATTACAGTGAATACAATGCGTTTCAGCAGAGTTAAATCGTAGAGTGATTCTGTGATTAAAACTGTGATTTTTCAGTCCTACGTAAGAACAATAACGTTTATAGAGAAAGAAATCAGATGTAAAATATATATATATATATATATATAAAATTTATTACACAAATACAGGTACAGGTGTACACACATATGCACGCACACACACACACACACACACACACACACACACGGTATAACATTATGACAGATGAAGTGAATGAACCGGCGACAGGGTCATGGGCGGCCAAGGCTCATTGATGCACGTGGGAAGCGAAGGCTGGCCCGTGTGGTCCGATCAAACAGACGAGCTACTGTAACTCAAATTGCTCAAGAAGTTAATGCTGGTTCTGATAGAAAGGTGTCAGAATACACAGTGCATCGCAATTTGTTGCGTATGGGGGTGTATAACCACAGACCAGTCAGAGTGCCCATGCTGACCCCTGTCCACCGCCGAAAGCACCAACAGTGGGCAGGTGAGCATCAGAACTGGACCACGGAGCAATGGAAGAAGGTGGCCTGGTCTGATGAATCACATTTTCTTTTACATCACGTGGATGGCCGGGTGTGTGTGCGTCGCTTACCTGGGGAACACATGGCACCAGGATGCACTATGGGAAGAAGGCAAGCCGGTGGAGGCAGTGTGATGCTTTAGGCAATGTTCTGTTGGGAAACCTTGGGTGCTGCCATCCATGTGGATGTTACTTTGACACGTACCACCTACCTAAGCATTGTTGCAGACCATGTACACCCTTTCATGGAAACGGTATTCCCTGGTGGCTGTGGCCTCTTTCAGCAGGATAATGTGCCCTGCCACAAAACAAAAATGGTTCAGGAATGGTTTGAGGAGCACAACAACGAGTTTGAGGTGTTGACTTGGCCTCCAAATTCCCCAGATCTCAATCCACTCGAGCATCTGTGTGATGTGCTGAACAAACAAGTCCGATCCATGGAGGCCCCACCTCTCAACTTACAGGACTTAAAGGATCTGCTGCTAACATCTTGGTGCCAGATACCACAGCACACCTTCAGGGGTCTAGTGGAGTCCATGCCTCGGTTATAATGTATATATGCCAGTCAGGCATAAACATTATGACCTAATGTCGTGTTGGATCCCATTTTGCTGCCAAAACAGATCTGACCCAAATGGTGATGGCTAGACGACTGGGTCAGAGCATCTCCAAAACTGCAGCTCTTGTGGGGTGTTCCCGGTCTGCAGTGGTCAGTATCTATCAAAAGTGGTCCAAGGAAGTAACAGTGGTGAACCGGCGACAGGGTCATCATGGGTGGCCAAGGATCATTGATGCACGTGGGGAGCGAAGTCCAATGTGGTCCGATCAAACAGACGAGCTACTGCAGCTCAAAGAAGTTAATGCTGCTTCTGATAGAAAGGTGTCAGAATACACAGTGCATCGCAATTTGTTGTGTATGGGGGTGTATAGCCGCAGACCAGTCAGGGTGCCCATACATACACATTTGTAAATAACAAAAAAAAAAAAAAAAAAAAAAAAAAATATATTATATATATATATATATATATATATATATATATATATATATATATATATATATATATATATATATATATATATATATATATATATATATATATATATATATATATATATATATATATATATATATATATATATATATATATAAAGAAAACCTTTACAGTTCTAATCAGTTCTCATGGTCTATTTTAAGGGCCCAAATAATGCAATCAATGTTGCGCTTTTGAATGCAGCGGGTTAGCAATATGAGCTTGAATCAATGTTAACAAAACACCCAGAAACATAATATTCACTCGTAAAACTTTTAATATGTACAGGCCACATTGTACAACTGAACATCCCTATTTCAAGAGCCTTGGCTGTGGATAACAGTGTCACAAAATATTGAACAAAATTATACAACCATATAAAATTTTTCAAACATTTGAATGCATTGAAAATGAGAACGGACACACCATAAACAAACAAGTAATTGATTGCAAGACCAGAAAAATGGAAAACACAACCGAGAACGCCAAATAAATACTGTACAAGTACTGCATGGTACAAACCCTGCCTGCAGGCCAGCAATGTTTTTGACTTATTAAGCACATTTAGATAGTCATTGTGTTTAAGAAAACAGTAATAATAATAAAAATAAACTCAAACAGTGTAGTGTAACATAGCTAATGCAGGACATGGTTAGTGCAGTGCGGCATTTTTTGATAGACACAGAAGCTCCTCCGATCCCCCAAACCACAAAACAGTTCTGACTGCAATACATGTGCACTTCGGCCAAAATCCTGGTCAGACAAATAGCACCATAACAAACTAGGATCTTATCAAGGGGAAAAACAGCAGGTGCTACATCAATGGCATTGCGGTTTTATCTTCGAAACGGATCAAAACCCAATGCTTGAGTGTCAAAGTCCACAATAAACCATCATAAAAACCTTGGAAGATGACATACAGTAGCAATACTGTGCTGGTTGTAATCACCTGTTCAATTCGATCCACCTTTGGGTTGACTGAAGCCCTTAGAATAATTAGTAACAAAGCTGTTCGTCAGAAAAACAGTCCATATGTGAACCCTGAGCTGCTGTACTTGTACCTCAGCAAGACAATGAAAGTTCCTGGAAGCTTATGGAATGTGCGTTATTGCCTGAAGAGCTTTGAAGTTGCTGTAAATGTTTTAAACAAAATGGGAATACAAAAGAATGATATTTTCTTTCATGGGGATACTTATCAAGAAATGTTCATATAAGATTATAGATAAAACAGCTCTTTTTGCTGTCGGGACACCACAATTGAAAGCAAGACCTGACTTTTATAATTTCATTATTTGGCATTCATCAAAGGGAATCCAAAACCTTGAGCGTGAACAATTACCTGAGGTCTTTCACACAAAACCAGAGTAAACTACCTCGAAATCACACACATATCTTACAAAATGCCATATTTCCATACACGTTGTTGGTACAATTTCCAAAAATTCTCTCTGTTAAGACTCGTTTTACAAAAATAAATACTCTTTTCGTTTCTTTGTAAAAAGACGTGTAGCCAAATACATTTCAACGTAAAAAAGGTAAACATTCTCCCACGCTCCATGGCCATCTTAAACGTCTTGTTTTCTCACTATACACAGCACCAGTTCAAACAGTGTTTCAATGCTTTAGAAATTGATGAGGCAGCTGAACTTTATACTTATGGAAACAACAACACGCGTTTGAAACCAGATCTTTAGAATAACAGTAAAAACCAGCCAAATAACAGGAGGTGACATTACTGGCTCAGTACGGATTCGAAACATTTCTTCCTTTCAAACATTGTGATTTTAACGTAACGGGACTATATTGGGCAGGTTTTTTGATTAAATATTGGCTTCTTATTACACAACACATTTTGTTCTTACCTACAACGCAACACAAATACAGATGAAATTTTGAAAAATGGCTGAGCCTGTGCACAAATGTCCGCACGGCCACAAATATCTAAACGTGTTTCAAAACAGACGCATATTAAGACCCTAAAGAACAGCAAACCTCCCTAAATGCTCAATGAAATAAATTGTTCTCTTTCATCAGTAATAAATACGTCATTTAATAACAGTATAGAAAAAAAATAAAAAATAAAAATAATAAATTCAAGCACCAACATAAAAAAAAAGGAATAAATTAAAGGAAAATGTGTTGTCACACAGACCATTTGAATGATACCTTCAAACATCTTTTAAAAGTCAGTCTCTGGATGCCCACTAGGTGGCAGCACGGGATCAAATATAGCTAAACTACCCCACTCTACTTAGCTTGCAATATAAAATATGCCAATATGAATACAAATGCTGACAAAAATACATTTTTTCTTTCAATTCTCTTAAAATGTGAACATTTTGATTGACAGGTAGTTCAAGTGTTCAGCCTTGGTGGATTTTGAGGCAGTAATGCAAATTTTCTTCACTGGAGTAATCGACTAGGAAAAGTCGATTGCAATTCACAAAATGAGAAAACAAAAAAAAGTCAAGCACTTTTGCGACATCAGTTAACCACTCATTTCCCTCCTTGTTTCACACGTACATCAATGAAGTGATGTGTTTTTAGCTGTGGGAAGCAGCCTGCTAGTCTTTGCTTTCAGCTTCGAAAACCTGATCCAATTGTTGAGCCTTAAAAAGCAATGCTTTCAGTCTTATTTCCTTTCAGTCACCTTGCTAATATGCATCCAAAGGATCAAATCTAGGAAACCATGTTGGGGCGAAGCGCCTTTTCAGATCATTCCAAATCTTCGAGTTGATTGGTGGCCCAATATAATGCTTATGACCAAATGTGTTGAACCAAACACACTTTATACCCTGTCACCTTTAACATGCACACACAGCACCCCAAATCTGCCATCACTGCTACTACACAAAGAATGGTTTGTGTCTGCTCAATTTGAGAATCTTGCCCAGTCGCTGCTTAGCTGTAGCCATGCCTTTCTTAGGACGTTTACCTACAAGAAAGAGAAAGACAAATGATAAAATAAGAGAAAAATACAACAATAATAAATTTTTTTATTTTTATTTAAATCAATAAAAAACTAATATAAAATCAAAACAAATATAAAAACAAAAATCATAAAAATAAACAAAAACCAAATATAAAAATATACATAAATACAAAGTAACAATAAATAAATACAATAAAAGCCAATACAAAATAAATAAATTGATATAAAATAGATGCATAACTAAAATAAACCGATAGATAACCAACTAAATAAATACAAATCAATGTTATAATAAAAAAAATGTCCTGGCTCTTCCGAGCTTTATAATGGCAGTGAATGGCTGTTTCGGTCCATAAAAGTGCATCTATTCATTATAAAAGTGTTCCACACGGCTCCAGGTGGTTAATAAAGGCTTTCTGAAGCGAAACTTTGTGTAAGAAAAATATCCATATTTAAAACTTTACAAACTGTGATCTCTAACTTCCGCTAACTGTCATACGCCCGCTCACGAGACTGACTGGCGTTCCAGCATAGGACGCTCGGTGAGAATATGCTAGTTCTCACGACAACCAAGTTTAGTTTTGCTCTATCCTCTGTGCTTCGCATTCGTCACTGGAACTTACACTACACCTGCATCCTCGCGCATACACTGGAACGGCAGTTTCTCGTGAACGCGCGTACGACAGTTAGCGGAAGTTACAAAAATATCCATATTTAAAACTTTACAAACTGTGATCTCTAACTTCCGCTAACTGTCATACGCCCGTTCACGAGAGACTGGCGTTCCAGCATAGGACGCTCCGGTGAGAATATGCTAGTTCTCACGACAACCAAGTTTAGTTTTGCTCTATCCTCTGTGCTTCCGCATTCGTCACTGGAACTTACACTACACCTGCATCCTGCGTCATACACTGGAACGGCAGTTTCTCTTGAACGCGCGTACGACAGTTAGCGGAAGTTACAAAAATAACCATATTTAAACATTTACAAACTAATCTCTTACACAAAGCTTCACTTCAGAAGGCCTTTATTAACCCCCCGGAGCCACGTGGAACACTTATGATGGTTAGATGCACTTTTATGGACGTCAAAACAGAAACAGCCATTCACTGCCATTATAAAGCTTTGAGGAGCCAGGACATTTTTAATATAACTCTGATTGTGTTCGTCTGAAAGAAGAATGCCATATACACCTAGGATGACTTGAGGGTGAGTAAATCATGGGCTAATTTTTATTTTTGTGTGAACTATCCCTTTAAATGGCAGTAGTGGCTCTTGACTGTAAATTTAGGTAGGGCAGATTCTGGGTCTGTGCCAGTTTATTATAAGCATTTTGTAAGCTTTATATTGTAATCGCTGAACACACACACACACACACACACACACACACACACACACAACACCTTTGGCAGATGTTGCGTTATTCAGCCTGAGGGTGGCGCTCTAATGTTGATCGAGGCTTTAAATGCACACGACACACGCATACACTATCTTAGAGTTGACAATGTAGTATTTACTGCCTCCAAATGCCGTTTTAAAATATTACAAGCTGTGTAGAAAAATAATGTCATGTCTATTCTCAAACATAAACACAACAGAACTATATAAAGGCTATTCACGAGCGCGTTTAAACTAAAGGATTTATACTTTCACTTACTTGATACGCTACTCCACAAAGGAAGAACAGACATGCCAAGTTTGCCAACTAGTTACTGACCTGATGCAGACTAGTATACATATAGCTGAAGCAGACTGATCGCCACTTGGTCTGAAGTGAGGTGAAAAGCGGGGCAGTGTGAAATCTTAGGGCACGCAGCGGTTCCATTTTTCACCACAGATTTATATTGAAAAATTGTGGGGCACTGTAGAGCTGTGGAGGGCACAGGCACCCACTGCCCCATAATATATGCCTGACAAAGCCATTTGTTACATTTTAATATATCCTGCTCATTTTATAACCCCCAAAAATTGTGTTGCATAATTCTGAACATATTTACAATTTATTATTGATTCAGTTTATGTAGAGGTCTATGTTTTGGATGAATATTTTGGTGGGGCACTGCCGCACCTGCCCTTACAGACGAGCCGCGGCTGCTTAATGGTGAAATGTGTGGTTTGTTTGTTAAAATTTTTAATGTGCAGAGAAAATGGTATAGGCATACCTTTGGTGGCCTGATTGCTGATTGGTGGGGGATTTGAGGCAGGCCTCTTGGACGGGTGCAGGGGTGGTGAAAGGGATGTCTCACAGTATTGGTAGCCCAATGTAGGACTTTCCCCGTGGGCTGGGGAGTGTGTGCGACTGCTCCACGCCTCACTGCTGCTGTTGCTGCCACTGCCCTGGCTGTCCATGAAGTTCTTGTGTTCCTGGATCCTATGCTTGAGTGTGGCGTGACATCCTCCTTCTGAATGCTCACGCTCCCGAAAGCCCTCCTGAAGGATGGGGAAATAAAAAAAGATTGAAATGGTGGCCACATTTATATGCCCTCTATTTTGAATGCATGCATAAATTTGTATTAAATTCAAATTAATTTCTCCCATAGGCATTAATAAAGTCTTTGTTAAAGCGTTATAAGCCACAAAGCAAACCAAGCTGTGATTTAAAGCAAAAAAGTATTTGAAAATTGGACAAAAAACTAAAACAAAACTAACGGCTTTAGTGAGGGAAAGAACTACAATCCCATGAAGCCCTGCAAATGACAATCAAAATAAAACTATGGTGAAATATAGAACTATCCATTTAAAAGGCGCAGTGTGTGAATTTTAGCGGCATATAGCGGTGAGGTTGTGAATTGCATCACCCAACGCTCACCCCTCCCTTTCTGAGCACAGAAGCTACAGTGGCCGACACAGGACAAAGATGTCGTCATCTGAGAGAGCAGAGAGTGACTAGCGCTCTATAGAGAAGTTAGTCTGTTTAGGGCTACTGTAGAAATGGTGGACTTCACTGTAAGGGGACCCGCGGTGTATGCATATAGAAATGTCTCATTCTAAGATGGCACATTATGTAAAGTCTTTATACACCATTGAAAACATAGTTATGTATATTATGCTGCATTTCTGTCAATAGATTCTCATATTTTCAACTGAACCTTTAAATGTTTTTGATTATACCCATTTAAACACCATTTTAAGTTTACTGCAATATAACTGCACTGTCCATGGAGCGGACCTGTTTACATTTCACTGCCGGTTGTATATTCTGTATATAACTGTATGTGACAAATAAAACTCTTGAATCTTGAATCTATAAATATAAATATTGATTGCCATAACATTCTGATTAGTGGAATTTTTACAACATCATGGGTAAATGTAGTTTTCACCACAAATTCCGCTTTAAACACGATTTAAAAAAAATATTTGAAATGATGCAAACAGATGGCTTCAACAAAGGCATACATCATTGATTAACAACACTAGCTTACAAAAGGTCTGTCTTTAAAAGTTTGTAAATTATAACTAAAAATCAATTTCCTATGGAGAAAATTAATGCGTTTACTTCTGGAACCTGAATGATGAACTCTATACAGTATGCCAGATTAAGATTTGGTTTACAGATGTATTCAAATGCACAATAAAACTCATTGAGCTGTTACCTGTGAAGAATTGCTGTCAGAATCCTGGTTCTCCTCTCCTGATGCAATCTCCTTTTTACCTGAGAATTGAAAAATAACACATGCAATATTCATCAAAATAACAATGCGTTATATGAAAGAAGAAAAAAGTTTTTAAGTGCTAAAAATCTCATGAACTCTTACTGTAGTCAGGGGAGGGATGGTTGGTTCGGGACCACCAGGATTCTTGTGAACTGCTGGGATCTTCTGACTGGTGAGAATACAACAGCCCTGCCATAGACAGCATTCCCTGGATAGCATCCTCTTCTGTGCTTGGCGAGGCAGCAGACTCACTGCAAATGTGATTTGAGATCTAGTTAACACCTGCACAACCCTAAAATCTCCCCCAGCATTTTATTATCATGTGTCAATGTCAGGCATCTAAAATCCCTATCAGCTCTCACCTTTTAAGACATTTTTCAAAACGGTCAAGTCTTTGCCTGGACTCATGTGTATTCGTCATGTAGCCGGAGCAACTTTTGGCCTCATTTTGGTCGTCTCCACTCCTAATCTTTTCATCCTCCTCTTCCTCTGATGAGCTTTCAGATTCCTCCTCAGAGCAGTTATTTTTCTGCAAGGATAAGAAGAGCAGATTAAACTTAAACTAGGACTCTATGCTCTTCCTGTGCATGAAGGGAAATGGCAACATACCCTTGTAGTGAACTCCGCTTCTGATTCGGAGTCTGATGAGATGTCTGAATGTACAGATTCTCTGTTCCTGAGATCTGAACTCTCTTGTTCTGTGGAAGAAATAGCTAGTCATTACTGGCAGGGACAAAATTTGCAATGAGAAATGAGATTTAATGCACTTGCTGAAAGAATAAAATAAAATAAAAAAACACTGCACACAATATTTACTCAAAAAAACAAAATTGTACTCAAGTATTTGAAAACTTTTTCATTTGTTTTAAAGAATTATGCATTATCCATGAATAAAACTGTGAGACTTTTGAGGGTACCTGTAAAGGAAATCACTTCTCTGGCTACATGATGTTTATCCTCCACTTCCGTTTGAATATCCACTTCCTGTTCCTCCTCTTTAGGTACTAGTTTAATCTTGAGAGAATCCCTCTTCACATCTCTGAAGCCCTCCTCTTCCTTTATCCTTGGTCTTTTTTCGCCAACATGCTGCCTGTCATCTCTGTGTGGACAATTGGAGGGGGGAAAAGGACTTGAATGCGTTCCCAATATTTTATGGCCAAAAAAAAGAAATCCAGAATAGGACAAGCAAAAACATTGCATCTGCAAGTAGAGTGCTAAAATGACTATTACCTTACATAATCCTACTAAATTTAACACTATCATGAAGGCCAGTATGAGTCATTTGTATGTGGTAATGTGGTGACTTATATGCTATAAAAATTGCAGTTACTGACCAATTTGTGATAATCGTTATAGGTTAACGTGGTTTACCTGACTATACGTCCATTGCAAAGCACCAGACGCAGGTCAGTGTCCAAACTCCGCTCTGCCATTGCAGCTGAGGCCGTGGAGACCTTGTTGAACTTGCCATTGACCTTCAGGTTAAAGGAGGCATCCTGAAAGACAATTGGTCAGGAAGATTATTCTCTATAGATATATTAGCCTGAGTGGCGTTTACGGTTTTCGCGAATCCTAAATACCTCCTCATAAGGACCCATCTCAAGCCTTCTTAAGACTTCTTGTGTGTGCTGTTCGAAGATGTCAAGGTTGGAAGGAACTTTAGGGCCGTGAGGATGATGATGATGATGGTGATGATGATGATGGTGGTGGTGGTGGTGGTGCTCACGAACACGTCTGGCGTTCCTGCGCGCGTGAGACCCTCTCTCATATGCCGACCTCGTTGAAGGACACGCAGAACTTCCTTGAAATTTCATTGGCTTGCTTCCACAATTCCCATTCTGATACTCCTTGGGTGTTCAAAACAGCATTGTGAGTTCAAATACAACAAAAGTTATTTATTTTATTTCATTTTTCTGGTGTTTTTTTAAATCTTTATGACGTTCTGTAGAACCTTTATTTAAAAAAAAAAAAAAAAAAAAAAAAAAAAAAAAAAAGATAACCTAGAACATTACAACTGTAAATATATTATTTTAGATGGGTAAGTTGGGTGAGTTACTCTAAAAAGTAATTAATTACTAGTTACTAATTACATCTTAAATGGTGTAATTAATTACTGTACAAATTACTCTCTCCTAAAAGTATTTAATTACTTATTACTTTCTGAATTTTATATCAACCTCGACTAGTTAATGATTCAAGGATAGACATGAAACGGCTCTTTTAATTCATTCAAATAAATAATAATATAAAACTACATAAATTGTTCTTATTAACTGACCAAAGTATTGCATATTTTTTGTATCCTTCTCACATTTGTATTTAAGTTAGACTTAAAAGTTTATGTTAATTCCACTATTGTATGTTTACATACATACCAAAATTGTTCTACAATCTATACACAGTATTTCGTTCAATTATATCAGAATCTAGGGAAAAGTA
Organism: Paracanthobrama guichenoti; assembly: GCA_018749465.1. NCBI lineage: Eukaryota > Metazoa > Chordata > Actinopteri > Cypriniformes > Gobionidae > Paracanthobrama > Paracanthobrama guichenoti. The sequence continues at coordinate 13,025,962 of CM031967.1, read as the reverse complement.
ATTAAATTACAGTAACTAACTACTTAGTAACTAGTTACACCCAACACTGTTTAGATGTGACGCTGTCCAAGTTCCAGTATGTTTCAAGCATGGCCACTGTATTTTTTCCCCAAGCTGTATGTACTTTGGTGCTGCAAAGATACTGCGATATTGATCAGCATTCTAACAGCACTTGTCAATATCAAAATGACTGAGATGGCCAATCAAATCAAATAAGCCGTGCTTCACTGTTACTTTATTTAAAAAAAGCAGAGTGGCCAGAAAGTGTTTAAAGAAACACGCTGCCTTTTTGGGACTTTAGCTTATTCACTGTATCTCCCAGGGTTAGATAAGTCCATACATACCATTCTCATCTCCATGCGTGCCATAACTCTGTCTGACGCACCCAGCTTAGCTTAGCACAAAGACTGGTGGTAAATGGCTCCAGCTAGCCTACTCCTCAATATATGACAAAATAACACCAACATTTTCCTATTTACATGTTGTGATGTGTATAGTTACATCGTGTACTAAGAACAACGGAAAATGAAAAGTTGCGATTTTCTAGACCGATATGTCTAGGAACTATACTCTCATTCCTGTGTAATAATCAAGGAACTTTGCTGCCGTACCATGGGTACAGCGGCGCAATGATATTAGAGTACAAGATGTAACTATACACATCAGAACATGCAAATAGGAAAATGTTGGCGTTATTTTGTCACTTATTGAGCAGCAGGCTAGCTGGAGCAGTTTACCTCCGGTCTTTGTGCTAAGCTAGGCTAGCGGTGAGTGTGTCAGTTATGGCACGCACGGAGATAAGAATGGTATGTATGGACTTATCTAATTCTGGGGGATACAGTGAATAAGCTAAAGTCCCAAAAAGTCAGCGTGCTCCTTTAACGGTTACACAATATAAATGTTAAACTGCCAACAGTAACAGGAATGTACACAACTCAACCATGAATGAATTTCCACTGCCACAGACAAAAATGAAAAAGACTGACATGGCTTTAAAGCTATTGTATCTCATTTTTGTCCTCCAGACATCTTAAAATGCATATATGTAGATCAGGTGAATCAAACTCCCCCCAACCCCCACAAGCAAGCTCAGTTTTCAGACCTCTGTATTTATAAAACCCTGTGTATGGCCATGGTTTCAAGCAGTCTGGCTTACCTCAAGGTACTGGATTTCCTTGGTGAGCATTTTAATGAGATGGTTTGGTCTGATATGGTCAGGGACCTCACTGGCTGGCTCTGTGACCTGGGCAAATGGGCACACATGGTAGACAATAAGGGCTTTATGCCACAGAACAAACCTCAGGCTCCTACCCAGTAGCACTGACACCAGATATCGACCCATTTGGGATACCCCTTGCCCTTATTATTTTATCAGGGATTACAATGTACAATGAGATGACTGCAGGTGGTTTTAGAGTTAAGTTGTTTTAAGGGTGCTTTCACAGTAGCACTTTTGGTGCACACCCGGGTTCGATTGACATTAAGAGTTTGTTTCGGTTATATGTGATCATTGTTTTCTGATCTCAGGTGCGCACCCGCAAACCGCACCCCGAGCCCGCAAAAAAGGGTGCTCTGGGGTACGTTTCGCTGCTTATAAAATCACAGAAGACTCCATTTCTTTCACCTCTCTTTTCAGCCAGTTCCTCAGCGCAGTTATCAAAGCTTTCACTCCCTTGATCAGGTATTCTGGAGGCAGGCAGCTATCTTCTCGTGATTCTGACGAGAGACAATGAGCAGCCGATTAGGAGGGACACCAGGGAACGGAGTGGCAGCACGCCAATGTTTTAAGTGCCCTGCATTGACATACTGAGTGATTTAAGATGACGTACCTTTGAGAGTCTCCAGCAGATTCTTTGCTACATACCAGCAAATGGCCTCAAAATAAGGAAACTTAAAGAGGTCTGGAGTCTTCAGACGCCGCTCCATCTCATAGCACCTAACAGGAGGACATAAATGGTTCCACGTGAGCCACAACACATACACAACTCAGAAACCAATATGCTAATATGAAAAACAAAAACCATTACACATTATTATCATTATATTTTTATGTTTTATTTGGATATTTGGCCAAGGAGTCTGTTAGAGGAAAGAAAATGTATATCTACAAAATGTAATGCGTCTTTAAAGAGACGCCATCAATGCTAACAGAAGCCGCAGCACACCAATTCTGATTTCTGAAGAGTGAAAGCACTCGCTCACCTGAGCTGCATGCCTATGTTGAGGTTGTGGAGGAAGTTCCCGCCGAAAGCCATGCAATCCTGAGAGGTAAGAACCGCATGGATCCATCCTGCAAGAGAGGTCAAGAGTGTGTCAACAGCTGACCGACAGATGCAGACACATTCAGACATCTGGTCTGAACTGCAGCTGTCCCCTTCTAGCCAACAGTGAGCCATTCATATCCGGTGTGTAGCAAAGCTGGACCAAGAGACCAATTTCACAAAATCCACTGAAAGGTTTTAGACAATTCAGACCTCGAGTTCATAGAAATGTCACTCTAATACCTTCAAACTTTACAAACATGCTCCTACAACAAACTGGGCAAATGCAGTAAATGCATGGGACTTTAAAATGGCAAGCAAAAGTTCACATACGTTTGCTGGGTGGGCTAGGATTATACGGTTAACTGAGATCTGCTGAGGGGAATCAAACCCCCAGAGTGTTTCAAAACCACTGCAGACTGCAGAGCCCACCAAACAACCAGTCTGTCAACTACATCCACGACTTCCTGTCTACACTTCAACATATAGGCCACATGCGAAGTGTGGGAAAGCATAAATATACATCAGATTCAGAGGCAGAGCCCTGACAATGAGCAACTTTCATATCGTAGCTTTAGAAGGACTTTTGAAGTCTGTCTCACAGCAGGAGGATGTGAAGGTTTGAAACCGGTCTGCTAGTGCCATCAACACAGCTGGGAACCAGATTCATTTAAGACCACGTATTCTGAACTGCTCATTTTGAGTGTGAGGTTTCATAAAATGTTCAGATTTATGACACCACCCATAAATACCCTATTATATGACTTAACATAGAATATGAAGTCATGATGACAATACACTACTGGATGTTTGTATCGTAACTCAAAAAAGGCGCTGGAGCTTCACTAATGAACAATATACTGGATAAGATGTTAAGATTCATGAGGCTTTCTGGGTGGTAAGATTCTCTGCTCATTCCGGCTACGTCTGAACCTGAAACGAAAAACACAAATCAGCTCTGGCCTTCCTGTGGAGCCACCATTAAAAGACAGCTGCTCCACAGTAAGCACAATACCAGTTCCTCTACGGTTCCTCTTGCTCCAACATCCGTGTGTCCATATAAACCCTCAGACAAACAATGTTTTTCTCCTTCAATGCGAAGGGTATAGTCTTTGCATTACCAGAAAGTACAATAATTTGAGGACACAGTGAATGAATTTCATTCATGAAGGAAATGTGCTGAAGAAATTAGGTAAAGTCTTGTATGTCTGTGCAAATGATTTAACGCCAGACTTCTTCGCAAATAAGGGTCAGTTCAATGCTGGATTTGCACAAAACTTTTTTGAAAGATTCTGAAAGATGGGTCTATATCAACATCCTACTACAGCTCCCACAAGAACTCCACAACAACTACATAAATTAATCAACTAACCATTCAGAAACTTCTTCCTGAGTTTCTCCATCTGTGTCCGACTCTGGTTCGAACATATAAGGCTGAACACAACTACTAACAATTTCTGACATTTTAGCTGCGTGAGATTCTCCAGTTTTGTTGTTGCGGAGTATCCAAAACAGGAGTTCTTAAGGCTCTGCCCTCTTCTGGAAAGTAGGCCGGGAGCAGCAGCTCATTTGCATTTAAAAGGTACACACAAAAACCTTTTTCCCCCTCACATCCAAATGGGGGCAAAATAAACAAGCTATAATAAATGATCGGTGGGATATTTTGAGCTGGAACTTCACAGACACATTCTGGGGACACCAGAGACTTATATCACATCTTGTAAAAATGGGCATAATAGGTCCCCTTTAAAGTACCTTAGGATGACCTAATTATAATAAATAAATGGAAAAAATATACACCTCAAAGTTACTATAATATTAGTATAATATAATTTATTTTGGAACCAAAAAAAAAAAAAATCTAATTAATTTAATTTTATAATAATGCTATTTTAATTTGTCAGTAGCATCATTATAAAATAATATTTTATTTTATTTGAATAGCATCAATAAAAATAAAATACAATAATAAATTAATTAAATGAAAAATAAATAAAAGAAAAAAGAAAAACAATTCCCAACAAACCCAAAAAGAAAAAAATAATGCTAACCTGTTGGAATCAGAAGTGTTGTTCCCCGCCGCACAACACACTTGTAGCACTTGTCCACTTTCTCCCCAAAGAACACTTCGCTCTGGTTCGGGGACGAGCTCCACTCCTCATATAGTGCAAGATTGGCCGGGGTTGGCTTTATCAAGTAAAAATCTTCTCACCCTACAGGTGAGGCAATTAATAAGTCAGTGATGATCCTCATTTTAGATGAAAATTTGTTGTTTTTGAAAGAAGTCTCCTCTGCTCACCAAGGCTGTATTTATTTGATCAAAAATACAGTAAAAACAGTAATATTGTTTACAATTTAAAATAACTTTTCTTTCCCCTCACTCTGTATGCATCAAAAGCTGTATAAAAAACAAACAAAAATTTGTTTTAATTCTATTTGAATATAATTTAATTAGTAATTAAAAATGCAATTAATTCCTGTGATGGCATTACTCCAGTCTTCAGTGTCACGTGATCCTTCAGAAATCATTCTAATATGCTGATTTACTGAAGAAACATTTCTTTTGTGGAAACCGTGATGCATTTTTTCCAGAAATCTCTAATGAATAGAAGGATCAAAAGGTCTGCGATACGAACTTACCCACAGGACGTGGTACCACACAGATGTGCCTCCAAAGTCAATATGGAAGTCGGTATAGCTGTCCTTCACTCCCATTAAACAGTACTTCTGCACAAATGGCTTGGGAAAGTAAGAGTCGTCAGGCCAGTAGTTCTCCACCCAAGACATCTTCTGAGCGATATCAGGGACCACCACCAGCTCTGACATCCTGAGCACAAGACATTAAGTTGTCATCAAAGTGACATTTCCTCAGCATGCAAACAAGGCATCTTTATGTTCAATGTCAGCAACTGCACATTTACCGCATTCAAACAATACTAACTTGGTGTCTGAAAACTCCAGACTGATGACGTTCAGGACTTTCGGCCGCTGAGGACTGTAGTAATACTTCACAAACGTTCTCAGTTTAATCTTGCTGTCTGCTTGCCTGGCCACATCGATGACATCAATCACTTTGTCACCTCCTATAAGCAAAGGGAGCAAGTTGAGTGATGTGCATGTGTGGGCATCAAAGAAACAGAATACCAAAATATCATTACCCAAACAAACACAACAGGGATAAATTGCAATAATCAACATCATTAAATGGCCATAAAGCCATAAAGATTGCACTGTCAAATGCCCAGACTCTTGGCACTAAAAAGTTTCCCATTGTCCTCAAATAAGGCCATCTCTCCACTGAAGCTACAATGAAAGATCTGCTTCATTTGATGTTTCTTGAGAAATCAGCTGATGTTTATAACTGTAAGAGAGACAACTGGCAGGCAGAACATCAAAACTCATCAGAAAGCTGCTGGGAAAAACCTCAAACACTGAGCAGGACAGCTGGTGCTTGTGTACACAAACGGCACCCTAGTGTACCTAGCCAGAAAGAGACTCATCCCACAAAGACCATAAAGAGATCCTTTACTGCTGTTCTGGGATCATGACTTGCAGCACTGCCAATAAAAATGTCTTCAAATCCACAACAGTGCTACAACAAATACGGGTTCGATTTAAAACAAATAAATAATATTCCAGGCATGCCAAACTCCAAGACTGTAATAGGCGTTTACATATGCATATATAAAAGCATTTATGCCATTAAGTTCTCCTTTTGTCCAGTAACAACAAACATTTTATAGTTATGAAGACATGAAATGTCATTTATGATCTCAAAAGCATGTTCCCAAAGCAGTGTGGGACAAAAGCCGCTTTCACAAAAGCAGGAGTGTAGTGTGGTTCGCCATAAGCAAATGGCAATGTGGAAAAACCCACAATGTTCGATTTTGCTGGCTGGGGAGCCATGCAGGCAAGCTGCCCACTGAAGTAACTGAATTAGCTGGGCAGCTATCCTGCAGTTAGCAGGCAGAAGTGCATTAAAGACAAAAGCTAGAGCTTTTAGTGTGTGCCCCAGACGTAACATCATTGCAGTTAACTTCAATCATCAAGCAATTCAACTTATATATGTACATTTTTGGCTAGCGTATCGTCAGTCTACAGATTTTAAACTCAAAGTAGCACACATCACAAAACTAAAAACATTAGCATTCATAGCATAAATGTAAAAAGCAAAACAATGGGAAGTGTTCTTTGTGTATCGAGCAAGATTAGTGATAGTTTTGAAAGGCTGAAATCAGAGGAAAACAGTGAAATTAGCACTTAAACCGGTGAACTGTGTTATTTTGTGCACCAAACATGCTACAACTGCTTGTTGCCTCACAGCCTTATCAGACAATTCACAGATAGCATTTGCGCACCTCATAAAACATATTTCAGACAGACTTCTAAGGCATTGCAATGGTTTAATGCTCTACAAAAGAATAGAGCGAGCTTTGGTGACAAGTGAATATTTCAATTAATATAATAATAATAATAATTATTATTATTATTTCTTAACCAGAAATTACATCAAAAGTCAAAAACTTACATTTACACACAAAATGACCACTAACTGCAACTTTCAGACGCCATATTTATTTTTTTGCTCAATGGTCAGACAGGATTGTGGGATATTACAGACAGGATACATCTATGCTGCCTTCAAAAATCAACAGGAAGTGAAGCTAGCATTGGATTTGGACATGCCTTGATGCCTTCCTACCTTAGAATGCATACTCCGAAGGCAGCATTTTTCAGCTTTTGGATACAGTCAACAAGTCAGCAGTGTTGACGCACGTCACGGTGACCAAAAATAATGCTAGCGTAGCAATGTCAAATTTGTCCAGCTGGTTGCTGAATAACTTTGGCTTAGTATATCACTTGAGTACACAGCACCCCCAACAACATAAGTTAAATTGCCCTAATTTATTATTGGTTCCAGTTTCCAAATTAAAACGTTAATTTTGGTTTTTGTTTTTGCAAAAAAAAAAAAAAAAAAATTGTGCATCAGCCAGCTGTTTAGAAATCAGCTTGAAACAATGCTATAGGAAGTCACACCTATTGACAGTCACTGCTAAAAAGTCACACATTTCAACTTTTTCTAAGCAAAGAGATGAGCTGATCAAACAAACAAGCATCTCTGATATTTCACATAAATTCCCTGTCATGCATCTCAACAGCTCATTTTGCCAGTAAATCAACATGCTGTTGCAGACACAGGAGCGAAAAATGTCAACAATTAGCATTTTGCACTAACATTAGCAATGCGCTAATGTGTTCGCAGAGGAAATGCCTAAAAGTTTGGACCACATACACAATACAAATCATATTCTTCAGTGTGAACTAGAAGTAAATGAGGCTAACATCTGAAAATCAGTGGAAAAAATACTTAGCAGGTTGCTAACTTAAAGAGCTAAATACTAGCAGTGCCCCAGCAGGAGTCACGCAGACACCAGAAAAGTGTGGCAATCGCTAATCTTTTGTCACCTCACTCTAAGTGCAATATAATCACACTTTCATTCCCAGTGGGTCACAGGCCCCCCTCCAGGACCCAAATGGAGCAGCTGATCGCTGTGTGTATCATGGTAACAATGTTAATAAACACAAATGTGAGGGGTAGAAGAGTGACCTGTAACCTAAACTTTGCGGACAAAGCTCAGTGGGGAAGATACAGCGGCTGTGTAATTGGAAACTATAAGGACCAGACTCTCAATGAGATGAGGCCTGCTAGGCTGGTGTAAGGTACACCACTTATCTACACTCTTATTTCATTATGGGTTAATTAATGTTTGCTAAAAGGTTAGACCCATTTGACTCACCTAAGATTAACATCTGATCTCTGCAGTGGATGGACTGTAATGCAACTCCATTACATGAAGACAACTCTTAATGGAATTAATATTTAAACCCATGAAGCGCTGCTGCTCATTGGCTATAATGTGGAGCACAATGGGTAAAGGTGGAAGAAACAGGGTGAAGAGGATGATAGTAACTCATTCCACTCTCTCTCTCTCTCTCTCTCTCTCTCTCCTTACCGACGTAGCGTTCTACATCCTTGACGGAGAAATCTGGCGGAGGTAATCGGAGACCAAGCCCTTCCATTTTGGGTACAGCGATGGGATAGCGGAAGCCATGTCTCTCCAGATACCTCTGGGTGACCTGACCGCCCTGCATTTGCTGCAAGATCTCATCTCCACTGCAGAATAAAACAGGATAATTACTGATTAGAAAGCAGGTCTGAGTAACATGAAGTGTGAACTATGCAGGCAAAAATGTTAACTATTTGTTATAATAAAAAATAAATAAATAAATAAATAACTTTTATTATTTTATCTTTTTTTTTTTACTGAAAATCTTGAATATGCTAAAGCTGTTCTTGATGCATTCATGAGAGAAGTATCAATGTCCAATGCATGAATAAAAAGATTACGTCTACATAAGTCTGAAAGATGCGTTTGAAAAATGTGAAAAATTAGCTGACAAAATGCTGGTCTGTGGTCAAAAAAGTTTGGGTCCTTTAAATGTTTTTGTATTTAAAAAAATAAAAATTATTCTTTTATTCCACAAGAAGCACGTTACATTGATCAAAAGTGACTGTAGGAATGAATAAAGTAAAAAAAAATGCTGTTCTTTTAAACATAAAAAAAATCCTGAATTTAAAAAAAAAAAAAAAAAAAATCATGATTTTTACAAAAAACAGCACAACTGTTTTTTTTGTTTTTTTAACATTGATAAGAAATGTTTTTTTGAGCAGCAGATCAGCCTATTAAAATGATTTCTAATGATGCTAAAAAAAAATATTCAGCTTTGCATCACAGGAATAAATTACATTTTACAAAATATGTTAAAGTAGAAGTTACATTTTAATAATATTTCACAATATTACTTTTTTTTTACTGTATTTTTGTTCAAATAAATGCAGCCATGATGAGCATAAGAGACTTTTGAACAGTAGTGTACGGTTTGCTTTTGCAAACTTGGTGACACTTGCCATTAAATTATATGGAAAAGATAGTCTGGTTAAAACCAGACCATTCTCAGTAGTAACTGAGTTCTGGTCTGGCAAAGCTTCATAGACAAATCATTTCCAAAGGGGCGTCACCAACGGATGTCGCTCAAATGCCTCTGGGCGCAATTGGATAGATTGGGACTATTCCTTTAGCTGAAGTGCTTGTTACTGTAATCTACAATTAAAGTTTTCAGGCCACTGCCAAAATGACCAGTGGTTTTCAGACAAGAGCATTAACTGTGCCCATATAAATCGTGTGGCATCATGGGCAGCACCAAACGCTGGAGTGCTTGGTCGTGATGGTGTTGGTTTCCCACAATTGGCACACATACCTAGGGAAGGTCCTGGCCTGCAGTTCCCGCACAAACACAGAGGTGCCAGCCTGCACTGGCTTACTGCCGTCATCTGGCTCAGTGTAGTCGTGTCTGTGCCAGTTGCTTCGCTTCTTCACTGTAAAACCAGGCAGAGAGAATTCAATACGTCTGGCCTCTGAACAATATCGCAATCATTACTAGACTACCACAATGCCATAACATCTGTTGTGCACCACTGCTTGTTAATCACAGTGATTCAGTTGACCAGACACACACAGCATCCTCTTAAACCAGTTCCTGTCTCATTAGATAATTAGGTTGGTAACATATTCCAAACATGGAAAGGAAAAAGAGCTTGATTTAAATTTACTGGTAATGGTGAACCAATAGGGTTTAACAGTCAAAAAAGTGGATATATACTCAGAGAGGGTCCGTGGTGGACGTCACAGTTGGGACAGTGGTAAACGTCAATGTCCACAGCATGGTGCTCTTCTACCTCAACACAGCTGCAAGAAAACAAACATAAACAAGTGAATTCTTTGAATGCTGAAAATAGTTTTCTGGGGATACTGTATGTACAATGGCTAATGATTCATTGATGCAAGTTAGGCCAAAGTCAATATGCAGCCATAGTCCTCCAAACAGATACTTCCAGCCATGCAAATGCAAGAAAACAATATACAAAGAAAACAATGGTAGCTCCCATTACTATTCAAAAGTTTGGAGTCAGAAAGATATTTAGTTTTTAGTCTCTATTTAGACTGTATTTATTTACTGAACCAAAATATATATATATAAAAAAAAAAATAATAATAATAATAATAATAATAATAATTGCAATACTGTGAAGTATTACATTTTAAAATAACTGTTTTCTATTTTAATTAGGGTTGCAAAGTGGCTGAAAATGTCTGGAAAAGTTTCAGAAGTTTCCAAAAATTCTCGGAACTTTGCAACCCTAATTTTAATATATTTTAAAATGTAATTTATTCCTGTGATGCAAAGCTGAATTTTCAGCATTACTCCAGTCTTCAGTGTCACAAATCATTCTAATATGCCGAGTTGCTGCTCAAAAACATTTCTTATGATTATTGTTGAAACAGGTGCTGCTAATATATTTGTGGAAACCATGATAATTTTTAGGGGATTCTTTGATGAATAGAAAGTTCAAATACACAGCATTTATTTGAAAAATAAATATTTTGTAACAAAATAAATCTCTTTTTATAATAGTACATATACATGTATACACATACATATATATATATATACACACATATATACATACATATACATACATACATACACATATATATATATATATATCTTACTGACCCCAAGCTTTTCAGTGTATATTGTGCTTCTTAATGCAAATAATGGTAAAGACAAACAATTTTTTTTTTTTTTTTTTAAGCATATTAGCACATTTTCATGATTTCTAATCATGCACTGATTACCCAGTGTTAGTGGAATTACTTTGAGGAAGGAGGACAGGATCTTGTATGGCACTCAATAACAGCAATACAACAATATGCAAACTGGCTCACACTTACAGAAGGAGCTTATTAAAACATGTCCCCACATCTGAAGTGTTCAGTAGCTTTGCCAACAAGTGTCTTGTTCACTCAAGACCTCTTTGCCCCCCTTCTTAAATTTTTCCACTTCCAGCCACCCCTTCCAATTGGCTTAAAGGCATGTTGTTTCACAGGATGTCATATGACAAGCTAGCTCTTGGCATTATGTGGAGAATCATTAGCCAGGCAGGTAATGAGACCTTGCACACTTCTCTGGCTCAGGTTTTGCTCAATGTTGCCAAAGAAAGCAATTTTGCTAACTCCTTGGTTTGAGTGTTACGTTACCCAGAGTGAAGTGCTCCAAACAATAAGGGCTTCATTTGGAGAATGCTTGACTAGCTGGAAGTAGCCTGAAGTAGTCTGACACTGCAATATAACAAATTATATGCATGAAGTGCACCATGGCTTTTCAAAAAAACCTAGTAGCCTCGATTAGCAACCTCAAATGAATCCCAAAGACAGATTCTGCACTGACTGAAGAGTAACTCCAGACTGGGTCATCTACGGTCAATTATGTTTAACCCCAGACAGGCCTGGCTAAACCAGAGCTCCAGATGTGAGGTTACATTTGGTTGGGCTCCAGGGCACGAGACATGAAGTAAATGGGGGAGGGGAGTGTGTTTATTTTGGAAACCAGTGTGGGAAACAATGGCATTTGAGTGGCAATGGTGGTGTCCACATCAAAACATTGAAATTAGCCATCCTACTGGGAATAAATTTTTTACACATTATTAACAACATTAGCTGCCAGACAAAACAAAAAGTAGTTTTTTTTTCCAAATGGTTTATGTATAATTTCATGTGGTGAAGAAACTTGGGTCAGCTGATTGTTGTTCAGGAAACTCGTTTGTGAAATACTCTACTCTTCTAGCACGATATGATTTTTGGCTTTGTGTTTGTTGTATCCTTGTTCATTATTTTAGGGAATGTAAGCAAATATGCAGTGTTTAAAAGAAATGTGCCACTTTAGCACTGTTTGGATTTATTCTAATGATTGTGTTCGATTTATAAATATGTTTATAAAGCCTTCCAAAATAATCTTGAGTAAACAGAATAAAACAAAATGATTCGTAATTTTTTCCTTCCAAAAATGAAAAACCTGTCATTTAGGGCCCTATCATACACCCGGCACAATGCGACGCAAGTGTTTTTAGCTAGTTTCAGCCTGACGCAGTTATCATTTTCACATCCAGCGCCCATCTGTTTGCCCAAAACGAGATGTGCTCAGGCGCAATGTTGGCATGTTGCCATTTTGAAGAAATGGAAAAGTATTTTTGTATTATTTAAAGAAAGCGTTAGTAATATGCACCTATAGGCGGGTGCACAATGCGTGTACACTCTGCTTGTTACACACAGGGACGTGTACACACAGCAGCACACAAACATTTTTAAATATTAAAAATAAAAGGATTCCTCTCTGGAAAAGTGTTCAGTCTTTCTGCTCGCAAATTCCGCCATGTAAAATAGTGACTCTGCCATGGTGCAAGCACAACTGGCTTTTAAAGGGAATGGGAGATGAGATGCTGATTGGTTTATTGCACGTTACGCCCAAAACACCCATGACTCATTAAGGGACTTTACACTGCACAAAAAGCTATCAAATCCCATTTACACGTATGGATAATATTGTCACGTTCGATTGCATGCAAGTACCAATAGATTAACTGTGATGCTCACCAGCTTGGTTTGGAGTGGCATGAGTCCCCGTCAGGGGACTAAACCATTTGAATCATCAAAAAAAAAAGTCAGTTTTATCTGAGTTTTATAAAATTGAAATAAGGGTCCAGTTGGAAGCAAGTGCACCACGTCAACATCCATGTACGTTTTTCCCCCTCAAAGAAGCCAGAACAATCTGTGCTAGCTGCTACATGCCGGCCAAGAACTTTCCCTCTCTCCGTTTCCTTCAGACTCTCACTTGTGATTGTGAAGAGACAACCAAATAGGACATGCAGGAAGTGACTCATGGAGATCATTACATCACACCGCCTCAGTTCTTGACCTACTGTTGGACAACACACCGGCTCTCTCCTCAAATCTGAGAGAACAGTTGACTCCTACTCGATCTGAATAACTGATCTGTGGTGAAGAACACTGTGTCACTAAAAACAGATTTGACTCATGAGTTTTTGAGCCACAATAACAGATAAAACATTCTTCTGTTGCCAAGCAAGATGGGTGAAAAAACAGCACTGGGTGGGAGAAAAAAAGAAAAAAGACAGCTTGAGTTCTGAATCTGAATGAGTTCAGGCCACAAGAGAGCTTACATCACGAGAGACTGGTGGGTTGCTAGCGTAACAAAAGGATTCAGGCAGAAAGAGAGCATGATGCAACAGGAAAAGAAAATATGAAGTGCAATATCATTGGCTAGTTTCTGCTATGGAGAGTTAAATTATGAAATAAGGCTGATGAAATAATCAAGTGTTGCCGTCATGTACTCACATAAAAAGGGGGCCTAATTGATTACTTAAAAGAACCTTTTAATGTTTTTATTAATGCTTGTTTATTTATTATATAAATATATCTGAATCAACATATGCATAAATAAATAGTAACACTTTACAACACGATTCAAATTTGTTACTATTAATTATTGCATTAGGTGTCATGAACTAAAAATGTACTAGTTTCATTTATTAACAAAAGTTATTAGTTTATTAATTTCTACCTAAAAACAAAAACAAATGGAACATGACTTTACAATGAACAATTGTAATATATAACTAAAATAAAAAAATAAAAATCTATTTATTTTCTAAATTTGAAAAGGGGACCAGCAGAACAAGCTCAAAAAATTACTCAAAAGACAAGACAAAATGACATTTGAAATATTTAAAATTCATTCAATAAAAATGCTAAATTGACCAAATATTTGTGCACGTATTGCACTATTTACATGTCAAATCAGCCAAATATGAGGTCTTAGAAGGCCGCTTGCTATGAAGCGAATACGTTTTTCCTTTCCTTTAATTCTGGTTTGGAAATATCTGAGAATAAATCCATCATTCAGCTTTGTGTTCCACTATTAGAGTTTCCCTGTTAACACAGATGAGCAAGCCAACAACCATATAACATCGTCACAAACAAATTCCACAAAACCTCATGAGATTTGCTAAACCGTGCACTTTTCATCCTCCAGTGGGTGGTTTAGTGTGAAATATGATAATAGCATTAAAGTATGAGAGATGCAGTAACGGACTTGTTTGTTCCAGTGCTATTTTATTCATTTAAATCTTACCATGCTATTGCATTTGCTCATTGCCAAGGCTTAAGCAGTTGCACTGGTATTGCATGTTGTTTTGAGGAGTGTGTGTGTGTGTGTGTGTGTGTGTGTGTGTGTGTGTGTGTGTGTGTGTGTGTGTGTGTGGGGGGTCCTCAAGGGAAACACAATGTCATTGCATGAGTCCAAATCTTTTGTCTAAATAGGACGCATGTCAAAACAAAAACAACAGTAATATTGAGATAATGTACTCTAGATGGCCGTCCTTTGACTAAAAGCTTATTGACTTGAGAAATAACAACACAAACAAGACTCTGGGCTCCATTCCACCAGTATCATAAATCTGGGTTGTCCGTGTCTGGAAGGAAGAGCCTTTAAGCCCTAAAAAGATGTTGGGATTTGGCCTCAAAAGACATGAGAGCACATTGAACGGCTTTATCAAAACTGTGAAGGGTGAGAACCACTTCCATGGTTGAAGAACAGCCGTTCCTCACAGAGCGCTTATGACCTGCCATTTAGCCTGAATGGAGATAGTCATTACTCAGCGGAAATGTAGGCTTGATCGGGAGATGGAACAAGTCTAGGCAAACAATAAGAGGATGTGGCCATTTTTCTTAACTGCACGCCTTTGGAGAAGGGCCCCCAATGAGAAAGCAATACATTTCTGATGGTTCCTGAGATAATGGGTGAGTGCTGGTTTCGTGTGGCTTGTCAGGTCTAATGTAGGTCCTAGCAAGGGTTTTAGTAGAAGAATGTTGGAAGATACTTGAAGGCTCCTTTGAAGGAGCCATCATAAGTGCATAAACCCAACACAACCAATGAGATCACCTGAAGGCTTAACCAATCGTTCACCTAGACTGCAAGCAGATGAAAAGAGTCTCCATGGTGATGGCAAGTTCACAGGCAGAAGTCACAGTATGTAAGCCATAGATCCCATTACGCTCTCAGAATCCCACTTTGTACTATGGTTTGAGCCTGAGGCCTCCTTGCTGACTAAAGCATGCATGAAAATGTGGAGAATTTCGAGTAAGATGTCTATTTAGTCCATCGCAACTATTGGATAAGCACTTGATATGTGCTACTAAGGAATTAGGAATGGGAATCAAAAGGATTAACTATTCAGAATTTTCCAATTTTCCATAATGCTTCTTAAAGGGATAGTCAACCCCAAAATGAATATTCTGTTATCATTTACTCACCCTCACGTCGTTCCAAATATGTATGACTTTCTTTCTTCTATATATCTTCTTTTTGTTTCATAGAAGAAAGAGGTGCACAGGTTTGGAAAGACTTGAGGGTGAATAAATGACAGAATTTTCATTTTGTGTGAACCATCCCTTCAATGATTCTATTACTGATGCTTCTAATAATTTTCAGAAGAGATACATTTTTTGAGAAAAAAAAAAAAAAAAAAAATTCTCATTTCACTTTAAATTTCAACAGAACACATTTATTCCATCTAGTTAATTCGCTGTCTCATCTATAACCATTGCTGATTTCTTTTAATCTGTGAATCACAAATGCTATTTCATATCTGAGATTTTTCTATACAATAACTTATATTTGTCTTTTTGTCACCAAAGCTATCATGACGGAGTGATCAAATTTACAAAATGTTTTTTAATAAAAGGTACATTGTGCATCATCAATATCAACATGACTCATGAGGTCACTTCCAAACTAAGTAGCTTTTTATTATTAAATTCAGTGAGACAGCATGTTCAAAGTTTAACAAACTTGAACACAATGCCAAATCTGTATGGGAAAATGTTTCGGCTCATACGAAATTACAGATCGTACAGATTCTTACTGAGATGACTGCATTTCATCTGCAGAATTTTGCCGTACAAAAGGTAAATGTGACTGCATAAGTTTCCATAGTAGCACACAAGTCATATGGACTGCTTTTTGAGCTTGACAACCCCTGGTCATCATTCACTTCAGCCGCATTTCCACTGCAGGAACTTTCTCTAGGGACTTTGGGGTGGTGTTTCGACCGCAGGGACCAGGGTCTAAATGAAGTTCTGGGTAAAAAAATAAATACATAAATAAAAAATGCCCCCCTCAGAAAGTCCCTGCTCGTGAGGAAGTATTTTTTCAAAGTTCAGGAACTTTTGGGGGTGGGGCTTGGTCGCTGAACATGCTGATTGGTTGACTCCATGCAGCATTTTATTTCAACCACCATTTTTAAAAGTCTGTTGCGATGTATGCAGTGAGTTTTGTTTCTATTTGCATCAACAATGGAGTATAAAAAAATATACGGCCGATGGGCCGGCCACAAGGTTCAGGCTTTATTAAGCTTGGATACAGAACACAAAATCTAGCAGGAACTGGAAAGTCGCAAGCAGTCCTACGTCATCTGACTAATTTGCCTAACCTTCACGGTACTTCAGACGGCGATGGAAACACAGACAGCAACAGGTCTGGGGGGAAAAAAGTTCCTGGGACAAATTGTGCTGGGTAATTTCAGTGGAAACAAGCAGCATGAACACTCCGCTAAACATCTCCTTGTGTTCTACGGAAGAAACAAAAAGGTCATACAAGTTTGGAATGACATGTGCCTGGGTAAACACGTCAAAATTAGCTCATTCGCTTGACTAATTTATAGGGTCCCTAATAAATTAGTGTAGGGTTTCTGAGTTGGGTGCCAAAGCAGAACCTGACAATGAACTCTCTCATCCATCAGTCCCAAGCTTAAGTTACTTGTCATTTAGCAGACACTTTTCATCCTGTGCGACCTACAACACTCTAATTGCAAAGACTCCCTGGAATAAACTAGGGTTAAGTGCTTTGCCTCAGGGCATAATGATAGAACCGTAAGATAAAGTGGCCGAGCAGGATTGTGAGGTGAACCTATACCCTCTGTGTTAGCAAAGCAGATCTTCACTGCAAAGAACACCGTTTTGATGTGTGGCTGCACTTATTTGCTAAATTAAGCCAGGCTGAGGGAAGTCGGGGAGGAAACTGTGTGCAAAAAAAAAAAAATCCCTCAGCCAACAGACAGTGAAGCAGCAGGAAACATAACATAAAATGAGGGCAATGGAAGATAAACCCTTTCCTACTTTATGTCTCTTTGTGAAGAAACCGACTGTCTGTCTTAAACACAGGCGAGCCCCTGAGAGTAATGAGCACAGGAAGCTGCATTTAGCATAGGAAACTTGGCTTTACTACTTCAAACCCACAAGCTGGGCCAAGACCGTCACCCCAACAAGAGCAGGGGACTTCCTCCAGACGCAACTGTGCTGCAAACTCTCACCTTTGTTTGGAGATCAAAACACAAACAAGACTGTAACTGCCCTTAAAAATAGCATACAGCCTTACAGTTTAAACAAGAGATCCATTACCATTCAGAAGTTTGGGGTCAGTACGTTTTTATTACAGAAATTAATACTTTTATTCCGCAAGGACACATTAAATTGATCAAAAGTGTCAGTAAAGACATTTATAATGTTAGTAAAGACTTCCATTTCAAATAAATGCTGCTCTGTTGAACTTTCTATTCAAAGAATTTCGAAAATGCATCATCATGGTTTGCTCAAATATATTCAGCACAATGGTTTTCAACATTGATAATAATAAGAAATGTTTTTTGAGCAGCAAATCAGCATATTAGAATGATTTATGAAAGATCATGTGATACTGATGTTGAAAATTCAGCTTTCCCATCACAAGAATAAATTACATAATAAAATATTTCTGATCAAATAAATCAGGGTGAGCAAGAGACTTCAAAATATATATATATATATATATATATATATATATATATATATATATATATATATATATATATATATATATATATATATATATATATATATATATATATTTTTTTAAATCTTCTCGACCACAAACTTTTGAACGGTATAAATAAATAATTAAAAATACACACACATTTTTTTCCTCACATTATCCAAAATGCAGAACAGATTTATAGTCGTTTTCGATTTGTCACTACAACAATAAAACAAATAAACAGTAAAACACTATAGTACATTTTGAATCAACGATGTCACATAACAAATTAATATCTTGCGACATTCAAGAGAGTCTAATATTCTGTGACGAGTGAAACCAAACCTGTGGTTTGAGGCAACATTCCCATAGCTCAAACTACTTTCCCTTTTCAAAGCATTAAAATACTATAACAGCCCTTATTAGTTATGGCAAATGTGACAGATGACCAGTGAGATCATCCAGTCCATTCATAAAGTGGATAATGGTCATGAAATCAATAGGCCTACATCATAACCAGTCTGTCAAAAAAACATCTGACAAACGGCTCAAATATTAATGTTACTGAAGACTATGGAAAACAGATATCGAGTTTAGAAGCATGCATTTATATTCATGTAAGAAATATTATATCTTAGTAACTGTATACTAACCATTTTCTGTCTTTTTTTTTTTTATCCTAATTGATATTCTAGTGAAGTAGCACATGATCATCTCGTCATCATTAAGAATTCCTAATGTCACATACAAAAACGGGTGACTTTTCGACCGGGCCAATCGTACTAAAAACCTAGGCTGATGAGACAGAAGTCATCTATCTCTCCTCAGTGCTTTCAACCTCAGAGGGACATTGATGAATGGGGCTTTGAACTTGCCTCTGGGCAGTGAGGCCTCCATCAATCTTTCCCCTCCTACAAACACACAAGCACACCCACGCCCGTGCATCAAGCATGCAAATATACAGATTATTCAAAAGACAGAGACGCACTGAATCACAGACCTCAGAACTGGTTTAGGAGGATTTGTTTAGGATAAACTAACCATTTATACAAGTCAGTATAGGTAACATTCCAAGGTCATTGTAAAGCTTGCAAAACTGGCTTGCGCTTGGCGTGCGGGCAGTTGAAACTGTATATCCGGGCGTCTTGTCACTATCAGGCATGAATATCAGGAGTTTCGTAATTCTCAGAGGCCATCGCCCCCAGCAGCTCCCGGCTCCCAAACCAGGCTGTGCACGGAGCCAGATAACAGCCAGGCCCAGGCGACCGGCTAGACAGCTTAATCCCATTGGTGGCACGCAGCAGTGACACATGGAACCTTTGAGTAACTGAACAAAACACATCAACCATGCATCCCACAAATATGATTATCCTGCGTTATCAACAGTGCCAGTGGGCACCACAATGTTGTAATGCAAAGACACAGAAGCCCCATGGCAAAATTAAACATCTCATGCAATTTAAACACACAGGCCTAATAATGCAAATATGCTTGAAAACCATGGTAAATATTTATATTCTAAAACAAGGGTGGAAAATTTTGGTTGTGACCGGTTTATGATCTTTAAAATGACGGTATTTAGAAAGATACAGACCTGCATTCAGTCACATATTATAAAGTAAAGTAAGCATTTTCTATTTAAATATATTTTATTTTATTATGCAATTTATCCCTGTGATTGCAAAGCTTAATTTTCAGCATCATTTTAGCGTCTTTAGTGTCACATGACACTTCAGAAGTCATTCTAATACACTGATTTGGTATTCAATTATTATCAATTACTATGGGTGCCGATTTATAATATTCCTTATTATAATCAACATTGAAAATAGTTTTTGCTGTTTAATATTTGGCGGAAAAGAACACTTTTTTTCAAATTCAGAAAGTGCAAAAGAACAGTATTTTTGTAACATTATAAATGTCTTTACTAAAACTTTTGATCAATTTAACGCATCCTTGAAGAATTAAAGTATTAATTTCTCTTCTCTTCAGAGTCAAACTTAGAGTAACGTGTAAAGGTTTACAAGTAAACTAAAACCAAATTTGCCAGACAGCTGTTTCTCACTTATAAACAGGCAGCACGGCGGTCTTGCATGCCTTCTGGCATTTTTTCAATCCTGAACATTTCACACAGTTTCAGCTGCACGCTGTACACGCCAAACGGTACCTGTCCCTTTAAGAGGCGGAACCACATGCCCATATTTGTAAAACAGGGGGATTTAAATACCCGACCCCTGCTGTCAATCAAAAAGACCAAACAATCACAGAAACCTTAGGGTCTGCGCTCCTTTACAAACGTGTCTTTGCCTTTTACATTTAATACTGCCATTAAACCTAACAAACCCCCAAATTAGAAGCTACTTTCCAAGCAATCTGTAATGCATATTTAAGGCACTTAACGAGAGAAATAGGCAAGGGGCTGATCTCGTAAACTCAACCACACGTCTTTGTTTAGTTCCCCCCATTCCCCGTGTAACTTTTCATCGAAACCCCCACGTTTCTTCACGCTTCACAGACTGACTGCTGCAGAAAACCCAACAAAGAAATAACCTGGATGTCAAATACATTTAATTTACGAGCTAAGAGCAATAAAATTCGGAATATAGGCTGCATAAAATGTATATATATCGTCAAAAGTGTCGTCAAAAATATCCAGATGTTGTTCGGCCAATATTATGGTGAAAGTGAATTTCAAACAATCTAAAAGTCTTACAATGCTCGTTTTATTTTGTTAACAACTCTATAATAGCTACTTAGTACTGTTTTTAATAATTTTAACCATAAACTAAATTCATGAAAACATCATGCATGAGTTCACTCGAGAGCAAGTTTCAGCACCACATCGATCATGCTTTAGCTGAAATCCATAGCAATTCGTTTTCTTACCGTTTTCTTTTTCATTATAAGGGCTATGCTATTTTACGACTTTGTTTTATCTCATTTTATATTACATTCTAATAGTTTGCTTGTTGGCATGTACAGCACCCAACTGCAGTTAAATATACAATATTAATAAACCTTCACTTGACGTCTGACAATCTCACGTGCACTTCAACATCCATGTAAATGACTATATTTATATCCTTATGTGACACAAAACCGCATAAGTGGTTCATGTCAGCTGATGCTCTGAAATCCTAGCCACAAAGCTACTGAGAAAACCCTACGTGAACCCATTTTCGCTGCTCTGATCGCTGGATTTTTGAGAAGCCATGGAAAAACAGCCCAATGTTACTGCAAAACAACAACGAAGCTAGCTAACAATTAACAGACGCGCAACACGAGGGTTTATATTATGAAAATGGCAAAGGCTACGATTAACGCCTGGAAATATTGACAAAGCAGCGCGTGAAATCGTCTCAGTGCAAGCGAGCGAGCTCAACGCACGGCTTACTGACATCCGAAGTGCCATAGGATTTCATACGCGGGTGTTTTCGTTGCATTTCCGACACAACATATGACGAAGAAACGGTTGAATTTCTTACCTGCCGTGAAACCAGTCCTTACAAATATCGCATTCTATCATAAACCGGCTCACATCGTACGGCTGCCGGCAGACGCAATACAGCTGGGCCGTCGCCATCTTCGGACTGTCCCCAAACAACGCAGCCAAGCTGGAATCGGGTTGGGCGGAGATTCCTTCTAATTATGCGGAAACAACACAGAGAGAAACGCGAGAGGAGGGGCGCCGAGCGCATGCCGTGACGTCATGCATCAACACACTGAGCGCGAGGCACGCCAAGTCACTTCATCATTACGTAATACGGTAACGGGGGTGATAATAAAAAGCATTGTTTTGTAATTAGAAATATGGATTTGATTTCAATACTCCTGTGTATATAGTTATTCATCCTTGTTAGGTTGTTGCTTATTTTATTTGTATTATTATTATTATTACTATTTGTTTTCACCGATTTTCTTGCTGTTATTATTACTGTTATTTTGTACTTAATTTTTGTTACTGAATAAAGCTTAAAAAGGCATTTTTGAGAAACAATATAAAAATGTTCTTTCCAACTTAAATATTTTATCCATAAATGTAAAACTATGAAAGTTTTTTCCACCATTTTCTCATTTTCAAGAATATGTTAATATCTATTTTAAATCCTTATCCATACCTCCTGTAACAAAAAGGCTACTAAAACTTAGAATATATGTTCACTTTTTGGTCTTTTTGTATAATCTTTACTTAATATTATTTTATGTTTTGTGGGGAGAATTATGTTTATGTGATCTGTTTATTCGATATCTCCTCATTTATTTATTTATTTATTTATTTGATTTAATTATTTTTTTTTGACTTTTGTATTCAAGTAAATGTTTAATTAAAAAAATTAAATTAAAAAAAGCATTGGATGTGGCAAACGAGTTATGGATCCAAAATTTTATTTTATTTTTAAGTCCAAGATTTTAAAGTCCATTTAGTCAAGACCAATAGTTATTATTTTTGTTAATATAAACTATACACTATAAAAATGCCAAAAACAATGCAAGTTGGGTTGAAAATGAAAATTTAAAACAACCCAACCACTGGGTTAAAACAACCCAGTTGTTGGGTTAGTCCATTTTCAACCCAACTTGCGTTGTTTTTAACCCAGCATTTTTTAGAGTGTAGTTTAATGTTTAACGTTAAAAACAGTTATGTTCATTAAAATCATGCATAATCATATTTTACTGTCATTAGATTTTTATTTTTTTATTTTAAATTAAACAGTATACAAGAGTTTAGGGTATAAAAATTGTAACATTTCCAAATTTCAATATAACTACATTTTAAGAAGTTGCAAATAGCCTACTAAGACAGGATTTTTGTAACCATATGAGATATGAGCATCAATTTGAAATCTTACTTTGAGTACATTGGATTACTATTTTAAACATGCAAACATATTTCATATTGATCTATCAATTGAATTAGGAAGATTATAATAAGATAACATATTTAGAGACAATAAGACAAAAATTGAACTCATAAGCTTTAACTGCCACCGTGCATGATGGGAAGCAGACAAACATACAAATAAAAATTGTATAATAAATGAATAAAGATGGTGAATACAAAAGCAATTATCTTGAATAAGAAAACAGCAAATAGGGGTAATATGTTTAGACTTGGCTCAGTGTATAAATTAAACAATCATATGGTTTATTTGGTAAAACTCACATTTAAAAAATAATAATAATAATAATCAGTGAAGCAATTTTGTTTTAAATATAATTTATATTTAGAAAACGTATAGGCCTATGTATAAAGTAATTTTGTTTTTTGTAAAATATAAAACATATTTTGACCTTTTTTGAAAAGGCACATTTTGTTAATTACAATATGTTTTAATGCATTTTGTTACTCTTTATATTCATGAATCACATACAAAAAGAGTTAAAAACAGTTTAAAAGGAATTTGATGAAAATGCACATTTTGTTAATATCAAGGTATTTTATTATAGCCCTACATGAATTCATTCTTTTTTAAATATTTTTTATATATGTCTGTAAAACTTTGTAAATCAAAGTCAGTGTGACATAATATTTTTGTCATAATAATAAAATAACAGTTTAAAAGTTGTTTAAAACTAAAAATTATTTTTGGAAAAAAGTTTGGAAAAAAATCATTTTTGACCATTTATTTACATTTTTAAAGGTTTTAAAAATATATTACAGTACTTGTCATGTTATGGGCACACTGCACACTTAAATTAAGCAATTAAAAATATATACATTTTTAGTAAATATTATGAACATACCAACATGATTGTATAAGATCAAAGAACTTTGCTCATGTATTTAAAAATAAATACATTTTTATTATTTGTTTTATAAAATTTGTTTATTTTTTATATATATATATATATATATATATATATATATATATATATATATATATATATATATATATATATATATATATATATATATATATATATATATATATATATATATATATATATATGCCCAGGTCACATTTTAGGACCACTGCTATTTTTGGTTATTGTTAATTTACTTTTATGACAATTATGCTCACTTTTTTTTTTTTTTTTTTATGCATAAATAAAATGCCTGTACATTATTTTAGTTTTATTATATTAGCCTATGCTAATATTATGGGAGTGCCCACTGGTCATAAACATAATGTCACTATGCAAAAAAAAAAAAAAGAAAAAAAAGAAAGAAAAAAAAAGAATGGTGAATCTGTCAGTTTGCTAGTCCTAAAACTTCGAGAAGATTGACAATGGCACCACCTTGCGCTAAAAATGATAATTACAGTTAATTACAGCGCAGCTCTCTAACTAAATACCCGTATACACTGCAAGCGACGCGACAACATAGAACGGTTCCATTATAATTAACGAGTCTGCGACGCGGTGAAATGAGGCGGCGTTGATTACAAGTTTGTCGCGTCGCGTCAGATGGGCTTTAAGCTTCGGGGCGTCGCCTTGGGTCGACCCGGACCAATCGGGATTCCGCTCAATACTTTGTAAACAACACAGTTGCACGCTGTATGAAAACTTTACTACGAGAGGATGTCGCGTGCCGAAGACTGCCAGGAAAATCACTTCATTCGGTAAGGGGCATGTTTAAAATTCCTACAGGTTGTGTGAGTTTAAATGTTGTTCACGTCGATGATACGAGCACTTTTCTCATCTCTGAATCTCTGAAAGAACGAGCGCGACTGAAGATGTTGGCAGACATCCGGGACGTTTGTCGGTGAAAAATAGTGAACGCTGGTGTATTTCTTTGGCAAAATCAGTTTGTTGTGACACGACGAGTAGCTTAATGGGCAACTAAAGGAATTTTCTTACTAGGTGGTCATTTTCTTTTCGCGTTTCTTTTGTAAAAGAATGAAGCGTAATGAGATCCTTATCGTAAGTGATAAACTCTTGCGCAATTGAGCCCTAGGGAGCATCGGTGGGCGGCTTACTAATTTTCGGTGTTTTTTAATAACGTGAAGTTCAGGAGTCAAGATGTTTTGTCCACACTTTCATGACTCTTATAGGTGTATGTATTGCAAACATGTGGGAGAGTATGGCTAAAAAAGTGAGAGATATTCTCAGTTGTAGGCTATGTATATGGACGCTTATTGTAGTTGTGTGTGTATATGTGTGACGTGACGCTTGTTTTGTACGGAAGTCTCTCAAAATGCGTTAAAATGCATACAAGAATGTTTTGAATGCACTGTTTTAGTAACACGTTTTAATGTGTGAATTAAAAGTCATTTTTAATAAAAAAAATTTAAACGTGTGACGTCAAATATGTCAAGGTGGTGTGACTGTCCACAGATGGTAAATAAAATAAAAATAAAAAAACACATTCTTAAAATGTTTAATTCTTCTATTAAAAAATATGCAGTGGAGCAATTTTGTTTTAAATATTTATATTTGGAAAACCTGTAAATTCAAGTCAGTGTGGCTTAACCAATGGCAAAACCCAATTTTGTTGTCATGAGGTTTTAAAAAAAAACATAACACATACTAACCTTTTTATGAAAATGCACATTTTGTTTATATCAAGTTATTTTATTACATGAATTCATTATTTTTAAACCATGAAGCAAATTTGTTTAAATATTTACTGTATATCTGCAATATGTTTTTATGAAAATGCACATTTTGCTAAGTTCAAGATATTTTGTGATAACATTACTTTTGATTATTAATTTTCAAAAAAACATTAGAATTGTTTTAAAAAAGTTTGTTTAACTTTTGGGGTAAAAATGATTGTTGAAAAAAAGTTGTTTAAGTTGAAGTTGTTTACATCTATTAAAGGTTTAAAAATATTTCAGTACTTTTTATGGTATGATACACAACACACTTTCATTAAATTAAGCCATTATTACAAATATATACATTTTTAGTAAATATGACAATTTTTCAAAAATCTATGATACCAACATGATAGACAAAATATTAAGAACTTCGCAATGTATTTTAAAATAGATTTAAAGAAAGAAAAAATCCAACCTAAGTGATCAAATCTTGAGTTTGGTGTAATGTTCAGCTCAGTGAGTCATTGCTGCCTTTCTAATAACACAATGGATGTTTCAAGTGCACCATTAGTTTTCAAAATCCTTATTGCTGGAAGGTATATGGCATTCAATAACAGAATGTTTTTACAATGTTTGTTTGCTTTTAGTGATCTATGCAGTGCTTCCTTTGAGAAATCTGCCCGGCAGATGCTTTTCAGAATGCAAAACCTTAAAAACAAAACAGAAAATGCCTCAGCAGTTTCAGTTTTTGGGTAACTATAGAAGGCAAGGGGCAGGGCAAGGCAAGGCAAGGCAGGTGCTCGTTTAAGACATTGAACATGAACACAGGATGTGGGCACAGCCTTCATTTCAGATCTTCTGTGCTGCACGCGCAGCACTCATCCAGAGACCTCTCTTCTGAGGAAGAGGAGGAGGAGGGGGAGGATGGGTGCGGAGGATTGGCGCTTCCTGCCGGGGGGCTCGTTCGGGAACGCAGTGTCTTCTCTGACTCCTGAGACAGAGGCACTCAGATGTGTGTCATTCAGAGAGCAGGTTGAACATTCAGCAGTCCTCACAATGTATCCCAGCTGAGTATTTGTCAGGACAGATTGATTGATTTATTGAGACATTGCAAAGGATTATCAAGATATGCAAGGTTTCCATTAAGAGTGTTAAAGCACCCTTTAAAATCAAAATGGCAGATCGCTCCCCGTGGCCGTTATGGTTGATTTATCTCCTACGCATACTGTCACCTGCTGTGGTTTTTAAGAGACTTTGCTTCTGAGAAATTACATTGTTGACTTTCTTTTACTTTCAATTGCAAGATCAGTGTTTCAGTTTGGAAGAATGAAGAATGACTAAATACGGTCACACTTTAGGTTAAAAATCTCACTATTAACTATCTATTAACTACAACTTTTGCCTCAAACTGCTAATTACTGCTTATTAATAGTTAGTCAGGTAGTTAAGTTTAAGTATTGGGTAGGATTAAGGGATCTATCTATACATACATACACACACACACACACACACACACACACACACACACACACACACACGCACACACATAAATAAAATATATATACACTGATCAGGCATAACATTATGACCACCTTCCTAATATTGTGTTGGTCCCCCTTTTGCTGCCAAAACAGCCCTGACCCGTCGAGGCATGGACTCCACTAGACCCCTGAAGGTGTGCTGTGGTATCTGGCACCAAGATGTTAGCAGCAGATCCTTTAAGTCCTGTAAGTTGAGAGGTGGGGCCTCCATGGATCGGACTTGTTTGTTCAGCACATCCCACAGATGCTCGATTGGATTGAGATCTGGGGAATTTGGAGGACAAGTCAACACCTCAAACTCGTTGTGCTCTTCAAACCATTTTTGCTTTGTGGCAGGGTGCATTATCCTGCTGAAATAGGCCACAGCCACCAGGGAATACCGTTTCCATGAAAGGGTGTACATGGTCTGCAACAATGCTTAGGTAGGTGGTACATATCAAAGTAACATCCACATGGATGGCAGGACCCAAGGTTTCCCAGCAGAACATTGCCCAAAGCATCACATTGCCTTCTTCCCATAGTGCATCCTGGTGCCACATGCACCCGGCCAACCACGTGATGTAAAAGAAAACGTGATTCATCAGACCTGGCAAACTTCTTCCATTGCTCCATGGTGCAGATCAGGAATACCCCACAAGAGCTGCAGTTTTGGAGATGCATTCTTTAGAAATGTTGGCCCATATTGATGGGATAGCAGCTTGCAGTTGATGGAGATTTGTGGGATGCACATCCAGGCCACGAAGCTCCACCACATCCCAAAGATGCTCTATTGGGTTGAGATCTGGTGACTGTGGGGGCCGTTTTAGTACAGTGAACTCATTGTCATGTTCAAGAAACCAATTTGAAATGATTCAAGCTTTGTGACATGGTGCACTATCCTGCTGGAAGTAGCCATCAGAGAATGGGTACATGGTGGTCATAAAGGGATGGACATGGTCAGAAACAATGCTCAGGTAGGCCATGGCATTTAAACGATGCCCAATTGGCACTAAGGGGCCTAAAGTGTGCCAAGAAAACAACCCCCACACCATTACACCACCACCAACAGCCTGCACAGTCGTAACAAGGCATGATGGATCCATGTTCTCATTCTGTTTACGCCAAATTCTGACTCTACCATCTAAACGTCTCAATAAAAATCGAGACTCATCAGACCAGGCAACATTTTTCCAGTCTTCAACTGTCCAATTTTGGTGAATTTGTAGTGGAGATGAGTGGTAACCGGTGGGGTCTTCTGCTGGTGTAGCCCATCTGCCTCAAGGTTGTGTGTGTTGTGGCTTCACAAATGCTTTGCTGCATACCTCGGTTGTAACGAGTGGTTATTTCAGTCAAAGTTTCTCTTCTATCAGCTTGAATCAGTCGGCCCATTCTCCTCTGACCTCTAGCATCAACAAGGCATTTTTGCCCACAGGACTGCCGCATACTGGATGTTTTTCCCTTTTCACACCATTCTTTGTAAACCCTAGAAATGGTTGTGCGTGAAAATCCTAGTAACTGAGCAGATTGTGAAATACTCAGACCGGCCCGTCTGGCACCAACAACCATGCCACGCTCAAAATTGCTTAAATCACCTTTCTTTCCCATTCTGACATTCAGTTTGGAGTTCAGGAGATTGTCTTGACCAGGACCACACCCCTAAATACATTGAAGCAAGCCATGTGATTGGTTGATTAGATATTTGCATTAATAAGAAATTGAACAGGTGTTCCTAATAATCCTTTAGGTGAGTGTATATGACTTGATGTGTGCCTAAAAGTAATTCAGTTGCTTTTTAGAATACAAATATAGACAATATCCCATCATGTCACTGTGATTTCACACACACAAAAATCATTACCTACATTTCAAAGTGTTGAACCACCAACAGAGAATGTGAATTCATTGTGGTAGTGAAAATAGTCGCTCAACGTGTGCATCTTTACACTCACACCGTGCTTTTCTTTGTTTTGTTTGTTGTGCTTCTGAAGCGGAAATGACGGTAGTTGTCTTTTGAGCAGCTGTTTGTGGGTACTGATAGCATGACAGTGAAAGGCTCATCTGGGTCAACTCAGCATCATGGGTTCCTGGCATCTATGCTAATGGAAACAAAGAACTATTAAAGCGGAATTTGTGAGACACAAACAAGAATGTTACTGTCATAGGCCTCAATATATGCATATCTATACTAGCTATATCTATACTGTTTTCTTTCCTTAATCACTGTTACTATTGTGACTGTTACTGTTGTTGTTACACAATTACTATTGTTGGCTTCTGTTTAAGTGAAAATAAATAAGTAATTCAGGCCAATTCAATTTAACTTTTATAGAGCTTTTCACAAAAATAAATCCGTTTACAAACAATAGTGCATTATTACAATGGTAAGCAGGCCAAAAGCGACAATAGCAAGTTAAGATGGTTAGATAATGAACCATGAGGTGAATCATATTTATATTAGTAAGAAAAAATATTAGTAATTTCCCTGGTAAGTCGCTTAGCAATAAAATCTTCTGTATGAGTTTTTCGTTATGGTAAATGTTTTGCATTATAAACAGGAAGAGCATAGCTCAAATTGTACATGGGAATTTTTGACCTTTTGTAAAGTCCTCAAACTGGTTTGAATCGCCCCTCGCTCAGTTTATGTTGTAAAAATGACTGAACATTATGAAATCATGTTTACCTAGCACAACAGAGTGTTAAATCTCAACAAAGAACGTGCCAGTTTAATTTAACACAAAGGAATCAGGAAACACGATACATTTCTTTGAAAATGCTGCCATCTAGTGGATGGAAGATTAAGTGTAATGTGGCTTGAGCACCTTCTGGAACAAGTCATGCTCAGTTGTCTTTTTCTTAATTTATTTTCTTTTTATTATTTTTTAATCTTAATTTTTAAATGTTACCTATTGTTATCAGTGTTAAAATGTATTGTTATTATGTATATTGTTTATATTACTTATATGTATAAGAATAATATGTTTATATTATTAAATATTATATATTATATTAATGTTTATATTATGTAAACTTGTATTGTAGGCTATATGAATAATATCAATAATGTAGCCTATACATCAACAGTATTTGTTTTAGTATTGTCTGTATTTTATTTATTAATATTTACATTTATTTTTATTTTAAATTTTCATTTTAGTTTAAGTTTGTCTTTTGTGTTCTTTTTTTATATACACTGCTTTTCAAAAGTATTGTGAAATATTATTTTAATGTAAAATAACTGTTTTCTATTTGAATATATTTAAAAATGTAATTTATTCCTGTGATGCAAAACTATTTTAGCATCATTACTCCAGTCTTCAGTGTCACATGATCCTTCAGAAACCATTCTAATATGAAGATTTACAACTTTTTTCAGCATCAAAAATAAATATAAATGTTTCTTGAGCAGCACATCATCATATTAGAATGATTTCTGAAGGATCATGTGACACTGAAGAGTAATGATGCTGAAAAATCAGCTTTACATCACAGGAAATAAATGACATTACCTTATTTTACTTTTTTTTTTTTTTTTTTTGGTGAGCATAAGAGACTTCTTCTAAAAACATTAAAAATCTTACCAATCAAAAACATTTGAACGGCATTTATATATGTATATGTGTGTGTGTGTATGTATATGTATATATAATAAGCTTATAAATAAGCATTATTTTTAGTTTAGTTTTTGGTTTAGTAATATTTCTCGATTTCCTACTAATATTAATATTTCATTAAATTACAGATAACAACGCTAAACCAATACATCTTTTTAAATCATACATTTTATTCTTATGAATATTTTACTTCTATGTTTATTTTCGTTGCAACAATGGCAGCTATATTTTAAATCTGTGTTGAAATATGAGAATAATAAAACTTGAGTATACTCTCAGAAAAAAGGTGCAGTGCTGTCACTGGGGCGGTACCTTAAGTTACAAAAGCGAAAAGGTACATCTTTGTACCTTACTCACCCCTAAACGGTACATATTAGTACCTTAAAAGGTATATATCAGTACTTTAAGAGAGCGCATTAGTACCTTAAAGGTACATATCAGTACTTTAAGAGAGTGTATTAGTACCTTAAAGGTATACATCAGTACTTTAAGAGAGCGCATTAGTACCTTAAAGGTACATATCAGTACTTTAAGAGTGCGTATTAGTACCTTAAGGTACATATCAGTACTTTAAGAGAGCGTATTAGTACCTTAAGGTACATATCAGTACTTTAAGAGAGTGTATTAGTACCTTAAAGGTACACATCAGTACTTTAAGAGAGCGCATTAGTACCTTAAAGGTACATATCAGTACTTTAAGAGAGTGTATTAGTACCTTAAAGGTATACATCAGTACTTTAAGAGTGCGTATTAGTACCTTAAAGGTACATATCAGTACTTTAAGAGAGCGTATTAGTACCTTAAAGGTACACATCAGTACTTTAAGAGAGTGTATTAGTACCTTAAGGTACATATCAGTACTTTAAGAGAGCGCATTAGTACCTTAAAGGTACATATCAGTACTTTAAGAGAGTTTATTAGTACCTTAAGGTACACATCAGTACTTTAAGAGAGTTTATTAGTACCTTAAGGTACATATCAGTACTTTAAGAGAGCGTATTAGTACCTTAAGGTACATATCAGTACTTTAAGAGAGCGTATTAGTACCTTAAGGTACATATCAGTACTTTAAGAGAGCGTATTAGTACCTTAAGGTACATATCAGTACTTTAAGAGAGCGTATTAGTACCTTAAGGTACATATCAGTACTTTAAGAGAGTGTATTAGTACCTTAAAGGTACACATCAGTACTTTAAGAGAGCGTATTAGTACCTTAAAGGTACATATCAGTACTTTAAGAGAGTGTATTAGTACCTTAAAGGTATACATCAGTACTTTAAGAGAGTGCGTGTTAGTACCTTACACAGTACATATCAGTACTTTAAGAGAGCGTATTAGTACCTTAAAGGTACACATCAGTACTTTAAGAGTGCGTATTAGTACCTTAAAGGTACATATCAGTACTTTAAGAGAGCGTATTAGTACCTTTAAGTACACATCAGTACTTTAAGAGAGTATTAGTACCTTAAGGTACATATCAGTACTTTAAGAGAGTTTATTAGTACCTTAAGGTACATATCAGTACTTTAAGAGTGCGCATTAGTACCTTAAGGTACATATCAGTACTTTAAGAGAGCGTATTAGTACCTTAAGGTACATATCAGTACTTTAAGAGAGCGTATTAGTACCTTAAGGTACATATCAGTACTTTAAGAGAGCGTATTAGTACCTTAAGGTATATATCAGTACTTTAAGAGAGTGTATTAGTACCTTAAAGGTACACATCAGTACTTTAAGAGAGCGCATTAGTACCTTAAAGGTACATCAGTACTTTAAGAGAGTGTATTAGTACCTTAAGATACATCAGTACTTTAAGAGTGCGTGATTAGTACCTTAAAGGTACATATCAGTACTTTAAGAGAGTGTATTAGTACCTTAAAGGTATACATCAGTACTTTAAGAGAGCGCATTAGTACCTTAAAGGTACATATCAGTACTTTAAGAGAGTGTATTAGTACCTTAAGGTACATATCAGTACTTTAAGAGAGCGTATTAGTACCTTAAGGTACACATCAGTACTTTAAGAGAGCGTATTAGTACCTTAAGGTACATATCAGTACTTTAAGAGAGTTTATTAGTACCTTAAGGTACATATCAGTACTTTAAGAGAGCGCATTAGTACCTTAAGGTACATATCAGTACTTTAAGAGTGCTTAGTACCTTAAAGGTACACATCAGTACTTTAAGAGAGTGTATTAGTACCTTAAGGTACATATCAGTACTTTAAGAGAGCGTATTAGTACCTTAAGGTACATATCAGTACTTTAAGAGAGCGTATTAGTACCTTAAGGTATATATCAGTACTTTAAGAGAGCGATTAGTACCTTAAGGTACATATCAGTACTTTTAAGAGAGTTTATTAGTACCTTAAAGGTATACATCAGTACTTTAAGAGAGCGCATTAGTACCTTAAAGGTACATATCAGTACTTTAAGAGTGCGTATTAGTACCTTAAGGTACATATCAGTACTTTAAGAGAGCGTATTAGTAC
The DNA here is from genome assembly GCA_018749465.1 of Paracanthobrama guichenoti. Classification (NCBI taxonomy): domain Eukaryota; kingdom Metazoa; phylum Chordata; class Actinopteri; order Cypriniformes; family Gobionidae; genus Paracanthobrama; species Paracanthobrama guichenoti. The sequence continues at coordinate 12,992,767 of CM031967.1, read as the reverse complement.
CTTAAGGTACACATCAGTACTTTAAGAGAGCGTATTAGTACCTTAAGGTACATATCAGTACTTTAAGAGAGTTTATTAGTACCTTAAGGTACATATCAGTACTTTAAGAGTGCGCATTAGTACCTTAAGGTACATATCAGTACTTTAAGAGTGCGGATTAGTACCTTAAAGGTACACATCAGTACTTTAAGAGTGCGTATTAGTACCTTAAGGTACATATCAGTACTTTAAGAGTGTGCATTAGTACCTTAAGGTACATATTAGTACTTTAAGAGAGCGTATTAGTACCTTAAGGTACATATCAGTACTTTAAGAGAGTGTATTAGTACCTTAAGGTACATATCAGTACTTTAAGAGAGCGTATTAGTACCTTAAGGTACATATCAGTACTTTAAGAGAGCGTATTAGTACCTTAAGGTATATATCAGTACTTTAAGAGAGCGTATTAGTACCTTAAGGTATATATCAGTACTTTAAGAGTGCGCATTAGTACCTTTTTGGTTGTGTGCCTCCCCAGTGACAGCAATGTAGCCTACCTTTTTTTTTCTGACAGTGTAGCCTACCACTTGTGTTCCAGTAGGTGGCAGCAAACACCTACTTAACTGATGGTTAATGTTTCTCAAAGAGGGATTTTCCCTAATATTGTGAACTTTAGTACTTGTACTTGATTCTGCCAAAGGAAGCAGAGGATGTATGAGGCACTGTCATATTCACCGCTTGTGGATTCTAGGTTTTTATATGCCACGTTAACACGAAGCAGCCAGGATATTACCTACTGAGTAACCCGAGCCGCTTGTGGTCCACGACTGAAAAATAATGAATAAAGAGTAATTATTGACACACAGGATCCAAAGTTCATCGACATACTGTATGCACGCACATTGGGAAAGACCTCAACGTTTGAAATGAAACCATGGCGTCTCGCATGCTAAATTTGGGCATGTGGGACTGATGGGTATGGGATTAAATTCCTGTAGGCCTACTGCAGTCAAGGATCAAAAAATAATAAGGGTGTTTTCAAAATTTAAAAATGCATGTAAAAATATATTGCACAAAATAAAATGCAAAATAATGCAATTATTATTATTATAAGCGTGAATAAAAAAAAGACGCTTATAATAATGATAATAATAATAATAATAATAATAATATTTGCATGGTGGGAATTGAATTCCGTACTATCTGATGCAGCTGAGAGTGCTAGATGCATGTGCAAGATAGAGAGAGGTTTGTTGTGTCTGAAAATGAGAAGCTATGAGAAAGCTAGCTAGAAAGTGTGCATCAGAGTGAGAGGACTGCATATGTAAAAACGGGTGGTTAGCAGGAAAACTCCACTGTAGACCTTCTCACCTTCCTGTTTAAGCAACAGACTGCATTAGCTCGCCCTGGTATCAACAGCTTAATCAGGCCCGGCTGACTATAGCCTCTCTTAATTAGAACAAATAAATGAATTTGAGTCGCGGTGATCCCACAGGAGTGCCTGTCGACAGGACGCAAATATTGTAATTGATTTTCTTTGGGAGATCACTGTCTTTCTTTTTCCAATTGGATGGTGGTGTGCTTAACTATCAAGCCTCCTTTAACAGTTTTAGAAAGACCATGCCATTTCTTCACAGATTTCTTTTAACCCATTGTGGTCATCCTCATCTTTTATCAAAGCCTGTTTTCCTAAGGGAATGTGTGTGTGTGTGTGTGTGTGTGTGTGTGTGTGTGTGTGTGTGTGTGTGTGTGTGTGTGTGTGTGTGTGTGTGCGCGTGTGCGCGTGCGTGTGTGGTTCAGGTAAACCCCAAATTGGTCCCCAAAATGTCCCCACAAAGATGGCAATATCCAAAATCCTTGACCTTGTGGGGACATTTTTTGGTCCCTATGAGGAAAACAGCTTATAAGTCATGCTTAGTGGTGTTTTTTGAAAATGTAAAAATGCAGAACATTTTCTTTGAGGGGCAGGGTTAGGATTAGGGCACAGAATATACAGTTTGTACAGTACAAATATCATTACGTCTATGGAAAGTCCCCATTAAACATGAAAACACAACATGTGTGTGGTTTCAGAGGAGTCTAAGGTAGAGAGATCTGTGGCACATTCAGAAAGTGTGTGTTTATGAATCAAAGCATTCATGTATTCGCTTCTAAAGCAAATCATTGAGTGTTGAATTCATAATTGTGCATGCCTGAACCATCCATGCACATCCTCAAAGGTAAAAAATTATGTCTATATTGGTTTTATTTTAATTCTTTTTTGTATTTTTGTGGATTACTTGGCTCAAAAATCTGAAGTGGCACATGTGAATGGCCATGGCGTTTCTGGTTTGTGTTATTAACGTGTAGTAACTATACATGGCTTTATATGAGTACTGTTGAAGTTTATGGTATAAGATAGCAGGATAAATGTCTATGTGTGTGTTCTTACACAGCAGGCAGTGAGTACAGCGTACGCCGCTGTGTGGGAACCTCAGGGCACGCTGACTGAGAACGGCCGTGATGGATGTCTGACCCTCTCCCACAATCCTGCTCTTTCTAGACTGTCCCGTCTCTCTCATCAGTCCTTATTTCACTTTAATTCCAGCTCTCCCAAAAACAAACGGTAAATCCTGACATCACTGCTTCTCTCAGTTTCTGCCACAGGACTCAAACAGTGTGTGACATTCACGGTTCTATAAAAGGAGGCTATTGTTCTGCGATAGGCTTGCTGTGATAGTTTTTGCCCGTTTTCACTGTTAAATGAGAATTGGTCTTGCGACTGGCCTGGGGAGCAAAAAGTGTATCCGGCTGTATAATTGTACTTTTTCGCCATAGCCAGTTTTAAGAATGAGTGTTTTAAAGTATCTATTTCTTCAGTAAAGCTATAGTTCAATAAATCTGAGAATGGGCGAGAGGCCTTTAACACTTAATAAGTTGTGTAAATACCTCTGTCAAGGACGCTCAATAGATCCCTCTGTGAGGTGGACCGCAAGCGACTGTTCAGTCAAAACTGAACTGCTGGTTTTCGAAAATCTCCATCTGTGGTTTTCTGTTTTAAGGGTGCTGCCAGCTTGTTCGTCACCATCACTGTAGCTTAGTTTCTGAAGGACAGGCCTGTTACGGCAACGTCGTCAGCTTTACTTCAGTTATGTAAAGTAATGACCTCACGATATGAATAAGCACAAATGCTGTGATTCATCAATCAGTTAGAGCTAATAGGAGTTTTTTTTGGTATCACCGATGTATGTTCTCTGCAGACAATATTGGGTAGATGACTTATAAATTTCAACCCATAACTGAATACAAATTGTATTTAGTAACGTAATCTATTACATTACACATATTATGTAATATAATCTGACTACTTTTGATTACTTTTGACCTAATTTGCAGGTCAATATGATTTTTTTTTATCAATATGGTACAAAATGATACTGTAATCATATGTACCATATTGATTTAAAAAAATACAAAGAGATTAAATTATTAATTTTTTTGTTATCAACAAATTGAAGTGCATTTAACATTACATTACTAGGGTTTGGGAAGGAACTGTAGGGGTTCATAAATTGATGAAAAGCTAATGATTAATTAAATATTAAAAACGTCAAATTAAAAGAAATAATAAATATAATACAGCTTTTATAAGCAATAGACAATTTTACAAAGGAAAATTTGAAAGATAAAAATGAAGAATTAGGAGAATAAGTTAATTCTGACAAATTTGCTGGCATTTTGTGAATATTAAGTAATTAATATTACTTAGTATTCACTACTAATATTGATATCACTAATATTGTGTAATTAATAAAAAAGCAACTGTTATCTGATTATGAGTATTTGAAAATGTAATATAATCTAATTACAATAAATTTTTAGAATTTGATTACGTAATTCAGATTACATATAATCTGTTACTACCCAGCTATGTCTACAGGCCAATCAGAGGCATCACTCTGTAAGATGTCATCATGCAGTTTTGGGTACTTGATACTCCTTAGCTTGTTAAAGCAAGTCATGGTGTACTGCGGACCCGCAGGTACCCCTAAAGGTCCCAAATCCCCTCCCCGGCACAGCGAACCCTTACAGGGGGAACAACCACAGCCTTTGTTGGCCGCCCCATGGATCTCACACACAGTTAATATAGACTTTTCCCACTGCCTCTGCCAAGAGTCTGAAGTCATTTAATGAAGTGGCGCTGAGTTTGGAAGGAACCAGTGTGCTGCTCGGCGCTGACAGAATGGAAAAAGCGGGCGCTGTGCGCGCAAAGCGGGGCCCTGATAGCTAGTCACCTCTGTGGTGCCGAACACAGAACACCATTGAGACCATGCAGGGATCCAGCCTTAACCTCGACACCCCCTTCTCCTGCCGTCAGAGCGATACGCATGCACAGTTGCATGCTAGTCGGAGGATTGCAGAGCAGGGGCGGGTGCCTTCTTTGTTGTGGCGGTAATGGATTTGTTAGGAGTAGTACTTGGGAGGGCTGCCTGAAATGAATTACTGGTAAAGCTCTTACCGGGGCCTATTATATAACATTTTATAGATCTCTCTGTCTTCTTTTGGATCGATATCTGGGTCTATGACGTATTGTGTCCATGATAAAGAAATGGAAAAGCCTTTTAAAATCTAGTTTAAAAGATGTGCCAAGTTAAATGCAATGCTGGTTTCATATGGTCTTTTAAAAACTTTTTCAAGAAAAGTTAATGACTAAAAATGTCATGTGGTGTAACCATCAAGTAAAAAGTAATGCATATTTTCATTACACCTTGAATACATGTGAGCATGCACATCTTAATTATTATTTATATTTTTTGTTACATTTAATATGTAGCACCACATGGCATTTTAAAGGTTAAATTATCTAATGTTTTAAGAGACTTAAGCGACAGTCATGCAGGTCTGAAGGAGTCCTCTCTCTTTCTTTCTTTCTTTCTTTCTTTCTTTCTTTCTTTCTTTCTTTCTTTCTTTCTTTCTTTCTTTCTTTCTTTCTTTCTTTCTTTCTTTCTTTCTTTCTTTCTTTCTTTCTTTCTTTCTTTTCTTTCTTTCTGTCTGTCTCTCTCTCTCTCTCTCACTCTCTCTCTCTATTTAATTTTTATATATATATATATATATATATATATATATATATATTAAAATGTGTGTGTGTGTGTGTGTGTGTGTGTGTGTGTGTGTGTGTGTGTGTGTGTGTATATATATATATACACATTTTTACAAAATGTAAGTTATGTGGTGCGACCAACATTCAGAATATATATATATATATATTATATTATATTATATTATATACACACACTCACCTAAAGGATTATTAGGAACACCATACTAATACTGTGTTTGACCCCCTTCGCCTTCAGAACTGCCTTAATTTCTATGTGGCATTGATTCAACAAGGTGCTGAAAGCATTCTTTAGAAATGTTGGCCCATATTGATAGGATAGCATCTTGCAGTTGATGGAGATTTGTGGGATGCACATCCAGGGCACGGCTCCGTGCTCCACCACATCCCAAAGACGCTCTATTGGGTTGAGACTGGGGGGGTCATTTTAGTACAGTGAACTCATTGTCATGTTCAAGAAACCAATTTGAAATGATTCGAGCTTTGTGACATGGTGCATTATCCTGCTGGAAGTAGCCATCAGAGAATGGGTACATGGTGGTCATAAAGGGATGGACATGGTCAGAAACAATGCTCAGGTAGGCCGTGGCATTTAAACGATGCCCAATTGGCACTAAGGGGCCTAAAGTGTGCCAAGAAAACATCCCCCACACCATTACACCACCACCAGCCTGCACAGTGGTAACAAGGCATGCTGGATCCATGTTCTCATTCTGTTTATGCCAAATTCTGACTCTACCATCTGAATGTCTCAACAGAAATCGAGACTCATCAGACCAGGCAACATTTTTTCAGTCTTCAACTGTCCAATTTTGGTGAGCTTGTGCTAAAATTTTAGCCTCTTTTTCCTATTTGTAGTGGAGATGAGTGGTACCCGGTGGGGTCTTCTGCTGTTGTAGCCCATCCTCCTCAAGGTTGTGCGTGTTGTGGCTTCACAAATGCTTTGCTGCATACCTCGGCTGTAGCGAGTGGTTATTTCAGTCAAAGTTGCTCTTCTATCAGCTTGAATCAGTCGGCCCAAGGCATTTTCGCCCACAGGACTGCCGCATACTGGATGATTTTCCCTTTTCACACCATTCTTTGTAAACTCTAGAAATGGTTGTGCGTGAAAATCCCAGTAACTGAGCAGATTGTGAAATACTCAGACCAGCCCGTCTGGCACCAACAACCATGCCACGCTCAAAATTGCTTAAATCACCTTTCTTTCCCATTCTGACATTCAGTTTGGGAACCCCTAAATGCACTGAAGCAACTGCCATGTGATTGGTTGATTAGATAATTGCATTAATGAGAAATTGAACAGGTGTTCCTAATAATCCTTTAGGTGAGTGTGTGTGTGTGTGTGTGTGTGTGTGTGTGTGTGTGTGTGTGTGTGTGTGTGTGTATGTGTGTATATATATATATATATATATATATATATATATATATATATATATATATATATATATATATATATATACATACATACATGCATACAGTGATGGCCAAAATTATTAGAACACCTGACAGTACTGAAAATATTGACCTTTTTTGAATCCTACAGATGGTTGCTCTGACCATCAAATATCAGATGAAGTGAGTCGTACTGTAAAAATACAGCAATTACAGCAGCACATCTCTCTGGCAGTGTCAATATATTTCCTCTGAGAACTTCAACACTAATGTTACCCCATGCCTTCTCAACTGAAGCCAAAGGCTTTCCTTTGAATGTTCAATAGATCTGTCCAGTTTATTTTCCAACTTGCCCCAAATGTACTTGTTGGGGTTGAGGTCCGGACTTCGAGGGGGCCAGTCCATCATTTTCATGTTCCAGAGTCAACAGATTCCTTCTGTCGCAGGTAGATCCGGCAATAGTTAGAAGAATGTTTCAGGTCATTGTCCTCATGGAAAATAAATCCAGACTCCCAGATGCCAAGTGTTCTAATATATTCTGAATGTTTGTCGTACCACATGACTTAAATTTTGTAGAAATTTTCTTTAAAAACGAACAAGCAGTTAATTATTCAGTTTTTTTTTATTTGTGTTTTTTTAAAGAAATAATATTCCAAAAATATTTACTTTTCGTTTAATGGGCTATTTTTTCTATGATATTAGGACAGTTGTCCTATTTCACTTTATGTCTAATCACAAATTCAAAATTAATTTTCAAAGAGAGAAAAAAAATGCTAATCATAGAAGAGGTATATAGTCAAGTTATTGTATATTTGAATATATGTATTTTTTTATTAGTTAATATTATATAATATATAAAAATGAGCATCACATCACTGACCCATCTGTGAATCGCTTTGTAATTTCCTATAACTCTTGACTGAGTCTTTAGCATGTAGCTGGTCCCCTCTAGCTTCCCTGTTCCCATTCAGATATCAAACAGTATGTTCACAGATTGCTTCCTCTTGCGCTTTCCCGTCACGCAGCTGTTTGGTTGCGAGCCCCCCTCCTGCCACCACCAGAACCCTTCAAGTGTCATCTTCCTCCAGTTTGATTCACAGTCCTCATCCGTCTCTCTCTCTCACAGACCCACACTGCTTACTGTTCTCCCCTAACCATTGAGGGACTGTCATCACACCGACTCAGTGTGTGTCTTTCAGAGGGCGCCTTGTTTTCATGGAGTCCATAAGCCTTCCCATAAATCCTCACACAATGTGGTTTTGTCTGGGCTTCGGATTTTGAGAGCAGGGCCGGGGTGCCTTTGCTGCATCTGCAGGGCTTCTGTCGCCCTGGCTCCACGTGTCTATGTGTCTCTAATGAGGCCTGCTGCCCAACACACACAGAAACCGAGTCATTCACCCTGCCTGCGTTCAGCTGTGTGCCGCTATGCCGAGCGCTTCTGTTCCAGCGTGCCGCTGTGCTGCCCGACTTCCTTGTTGAGGCTCGAATGGACCCGTTGTCTTTAGTCTTGATCCTATTGGTAGCTTGAATTTATGTCAAAATCCATGAATACGCTTGCATATATCACATTGGATAAATGCATAATCGCCAAAGTCCATCAATTATCTGCCTTAGAATTTGGTCTTTCTAGTAAGGATTTTTTTTTTTTTTTTACCAGAAATGCTGGTGTGATGGTGTCCCCACCAGATTTATAGCTTAACAAGTCTCAAACATCTGTATTAGAAAGATCACGCTGATTGACCAGCATTTTCTTTTTGCAGTGAACAGCATAGCTGTGCTAATTAGTTCCAAACCATTGCCAGTGTTAAACTTAATGTTCAAAATTAAATAATTGATGAGTTGCCTGGTCAGCTAATTGGGGGCGTCTTAAAGGGTTAATTCACCCAAAATTCTGTCATTATTTACTCACCCTCATGTCATTCCAAACCCGTAAAACCTTTGTTCATCTTCGTAACACAAATTAAGATATTTTGATGAAATACGAGAGCTTTCTGACCCTCCCATAGGCAGCAATGTCATTGCAACACATTAGTGAAGACATTGTTAAAATAGTCCATGTGACTCCAGTGGTTCAACCTTAATGTTACGAAGCGACAAGAATACTTTTTGTGTTCATGTGGTAAACACAGTGAAGCGCTTCCAGGTTCTACAGCAAAACGACGGCTCATTATTGGCTAGCTCCTGCGTCAGCATCACATGCATGCGTTGTGGTGCTCACGTGAACAGCGTCACCCAATGGTGAGCCGGCATTCTGCCGTAGAACCCGGAAGCACTGCACGGTGTTTACTATGTCAAAAAAGCATAGGAGACTGATAGAGAAGAGAAGAAATTGTTGAATAAAAAGTCTTTATTTTTGTTTTGTTTCGCGCACAAAAAGTTTTCTTGTCACTTCATAACATTAAGGTTGAACTACTGGAGTCACATGGAATATTTTAGCTATCCTTACTACCTTTCTGGGCCTTGAAAGTTGCAATGACATTGCTGTCTATGGGAGGGTCAGAAAGCTCTCGGATTTCATCCAAAATATCTTCATTTGTGTTCCGAGATGAAGGTCTTATGCGTTTGGAATGACATGAGGGTGAATAATGATAGAATTTTCATTTCTGGGTGAAGTAACCCTTTAATGGTGCGTTGGTGAGACTCAATTAGCGTGTACTCCACTGATGATGAAATTATGTCATGCACACTGCATACCCAAACATATCACACAAAAAATCTAAAACTAAAGTATACTTTGGGCTTTAAAGTTCACCCCTCCAAACAAATCTGTCATAATTTACTCAACCTCATGTCATTTCAAACCTGTACAACTTCCCTTCTTCTGTGGATCATAGAAGTAGAAGAACGCTTCAGCTGTTGTCTATACAGTGAAAGTCAATGTACTTTAAAACAATAGAATTTACATTTTGGGGAGAACTATTAAAGTTAAAGGCTTGTAAAGTTGTTAGATCGCTGTTTTTTTCACACTACACAACTGTCTGTTATCAAGATCCAGTCACCAACACACATTTTACACTACAGGACTTGGATTGCAGATAGTTCTAGATATTTAACCTGCAAAATATATTTCGAGGCATCTCCGACGCATCTACGCTTCTTTCAGATTGGGTGTTTGTGTCAAACAAACATAGCAATCGTCACTCATGTGAACGAACTCTGATTTGCTTCTGATTTCGGTCATTTGTCTTTGAGTGGAAAATCGGGGCTAATAACGTGTAGTGTATGGGAAACATAAGATGAGGAAAGGAAGAATATCAGCCTATATTTTAAAAGGTACACTCTTGATATATCCAGAGAAGGTGACCGCGTTCAATTCAGGAGTGTGTCGAGCTCCCCCAGAGGCCCCGTCGCTGCCTGATACACGCTGACATGGAGTCTGTGCATTTGACTGCCGCAAGAAAAAAACAACAAAGTGTGCTTAGAGTGTGCCAGTTCACCAGTTTGGTGGTCTTCTTCTGAAGGCTGTTAATTAGTGCAGAATGCAGCCTACAGTTCCACTGCCAGCTCTGATGAAAAGAGAGAGAGAGAACGGACAGGAGAAACGCTGAGATAGAGAGAGAGATCGAGGCTATAAGGCGAAGACTTGAGCGGCTGCCAAGAGCAAGGAATTCGTGATGGGTTTAGAGAGAGATCCCACATGCCCGTGTGGAGTGTGGAGCCTTGTTGCGCTGATGGCTTCTGACCCGGTTCAGTAGGGTTGACTGCACAAAGCGTTCACTTTACTCGGCGAGCGTCATAACATCGGCGCAGACATTTCGGCTCCTTACATCACCGGTTAATAATTCACGCTCGCGCTTGACATCGTCGCATTTCCTGCGTGCACAAGGAACTGTACACCGCAAGGAGGTCAAGCCATGTGATGAGCCTATGGTGAGCATGTGACCAACCCCCGAATGAGTCTCGTGAAGTCGCCTGGGCCAAGCGAATGCGCCCGGCACCAGCGAGAGACGTCTGAGAAACATCAAACGTGCTTCTCACGTGTGGGCCAGGGACGTGCGCAGCCTGGCCTTATTTAGCACTCTCTCGTTTCGTGTGCATGATGCTAGAGCATGATTTAGGTCTAGTCTCTGCTCATCGCACTCTATTTAAGCACTTTTCTGGAGGGTACCGGGCCCCAAGTGAGCCGTTTCAGAACAACTGTCTTGTTTTAACTGCAATGTGTTTGGAAAACATTGGGCCTCGTGGCTTTGCTCTCGCTCCCACTAATCCGGGAGATATAAATGACTCCTGGCAGACAGACAAAGGAGTCTGCTTATACTTAAAGGCCATACGCTTTTATCGAAAGAAGGCCTTTATATACACACACACACACACACACACACACACACACACACACACACACACACACACACACACACACACACACACACACTCCTGCCTGGTGGCTTCTCTTGAAGGAATAGCAGAGCAGACATTTGGCAGAGTGAATTGAGGAAGATTCCTCCCATCGCATTTAAAAGCACTTCTGCCACCCTGAGGGGCCCTACGGTGGCTGACCACACTGGGGGAAAGGTCAAAAGAATGGAAAAGGACATTATGGTATTTAAAATGTTGGGATTCAAGGCCTTTCTGTTTTCCTCAGATCATTTTCATGTCCGTCACTAACAAATATCAAACAATAGATTTTAAATCTCTACTTTAAACTCACCAATTTTTTCTTCATGTCTACTGTTATTTATTTATTTATTTTTTACAATTTTCGTCTTTTGAAAAAAACTTTACATTAAATTTAGTCAATAGTCATATTCATCAGTGGTGTGCACAGGGGGCGGGTTACTATTACTTTAATAGTAAAGTGCCATTCGGTCGTATTCCGGAATATGAAATCACCCCTGCCCCAGTGGAGGTCTATGCACATATTCTCTTTTAAGATTTGGGTTAGTTAATTAAACTGCTTGCAAAGTTTATTAGTGTTCATTCACCAATTCACTATTTTTCATTCATCCAAATTAATCAATCCGATTTCCTGATTCTGAAAGTTTTGTTTATATGAATTCTAAACTTTGCAGTTCAGTTCACATATTTGTGCATTACAAGTGTTGGAGAAATTACAATATTGCATTACTCCCTAAAAAAGTAACTAATTGGTTTACTTAGTTACTTTTAATGGAAAGTAATGTTACATTACTTTTGGGTTACTTTTTCTCACCTGGGCTGGGCTTGCTTGTTTGATTTTTAATAACAAATAAACAAAAGTTCTATTTATGGCCCTCTCATACCAAAAGTGAAATGATTTCTGGATTGCAAAAGAATAAGATGCAGGAGAAGAAAGTCTTATTTTAGCAGTAAAAATAAATAAATAAATAAATGTGATGTCTATTTTTTGCTTATTAGTATGTTTTAAGGTAAAAAGCAAAGACATTGGTTAATAAAGTGAGATTAAATGCATAAAGTACATTACAATATTCTGAGATTGTATTTCATGGTTTTTATTCAATTTGAAGTCAACAAGAATCTGCACACTGTCACTGCTGCTCCCGAAGATTTATTTAAAAAGAAACAAAATTTCGGCCCAAAAGGCCTGACGAAGACCCTTTAGGTTGATACGTTGTTTCTTTTTAAATAAACCTTTGGGAGCAGCAGTGGCAGTGTGCAGATTCTTGTTGACTTCGAGTTAAATGCTTCATTTAATCTAGCATCTGCAAAAAGTTTGTTGGATGTGCGCACAATTCTTCTTTGAATTATATTAATTTTGAGCAATACTGAATCTGTTTTTATGCACGTGAGATGAGCCATCTCACATTTAGTCTAGGACTACAATACCCATCATGTTCACACAGCGCACACAACGCCTCTGCACTTACTCACGATTCTCTCAACATAAGGACAGGAGAGCTGTCAGACAATACATGGGAAAACAAAGCAACTTGCATTAATTAATTGAAAAAAGTAACACATTACTTTTAAATTTACAACAGATATCTGATTACGTTACTGATTGTGTTGTATCTTCCTTGTCAAATGTTCATCAACAGTATGTTTGAACTAAAATCATTAAATGTATTGTCCTTTTTGTCTTATCTTTGCTATCGTTGAGGAAATAAAAAAACATTTTTATCAGTAATTTCTTTAACGACATGCCAATTGCTGTAGAAACTAATCATAACGCTTAGCAACCGCATATCAACACCCTGGCAATCATTCTAGCATTGTTGAAATGGGAAAGCAAAGCACCACTTATATTTTCTTCTGAAAATATAAATCTAGTTTTTAAATAATCTTTCTTTTTAAAACCTAAAGGTGACGTAAACTTAATAGTATCCCAGATGTTATACTGTTATATTGTTCTACCTCATGTAAAATGGGTAACACAAAGGAAACTGGCCAAACAAAGCACAATTTTCTCAATTTGTCTAGTTTCCTTCCATCATGGTTAATTTTGGGCCACTGCTGCCCAGTAACAATGCACTGAAGAATAGTGCAGATGTCGTGACATCAAACTCACCCGTCCATGAGGATTGATTTGTCTTCTTTTGTATTTCTGTAGGCATCACGCATTTGGAAAGTCTTTTGGCACTTCTCTCATGTACTGCATTGTAAGAAAAACCCTCTTGTGTCTGCAACGCCAAAGAAAAAGAAACAGCAGACTGACGCTGAACTATTTTAAACAACTTTGCTCATGCGTGATTGTGGCTATTCATTTGAAGCTAGGCTAGTCATGCTAAAAACATTCACTTACAATGGTTGTCATAAGTCATAGTTATAGATAAAGTCAAGGGTCCAAAAAAGACTAATTTTTAACAGATGTGTTTGTCTGTGAGGTACAGTTTCTGGTCTCTGCAGAGGGTGTTTTTTTTGTAAAATTTGACATTTCTTGGATGGTGTTTGTGTGTTTTACCAGTCACTAGGCAAAGCTGTATGATTCTTGGATGGGTTGAGATGCTAAATTAAAAAAAGACACATGCCTAGCCCTTTTGGTGAGTCAAACCCCATTCTCTCAGATCCTATTGTGTTTATAAGGACTCAGAGCGATGTTATTTACAGCGGGCCACATAATCTTTAACATTTGATCAATCTCAGCCCAAGTAAGAATATAGGCCAGTTTCGCTGCTGCTGTGCTAAAACTGCTGAGTCATGGCAAAAAATGCCCATCGCTAAATGTGTTGGATAAAAAATACAGTAAAAATAGAAGTATTTGTGAAATATTATTACAAATTACAATTGTTAAAATGGTCATTTATTCCTGTGATGCAAAGTTGAATTTTCAGCATCATTGCTCCAGTCTTCAGTGTCACATGATCCTTCAGAAATCATTCTGATATGCTTGCAGTCTGAAGGGATTATGAAGAATTGTCTTTAACAAACAAATACAAGCTACCTCACTAAAAATATATATCACAACCAGTGTAGTTGCAGGTTTCTGATTGTTTGTGAAACTTTATTAAATGATAAGTATTACATTGAATTTATTGGCTGCAGGAGAGGCAAAATCTGGTGTTACAGGTTAGTGTTTCCCACAGAATTCAAAGACAAACTCTTCCTAGAGTGATGAGAACTCTGACTGCGTAACTGCTGGCCCAGCTGTCTTTATTTCTCAAGACGCCTTTTCCTCCACTGCTCCCATATGACAGTGTTGAAGGGTTTCAGTGAAATCCTGCCCAGACCTAGAGAGCTGTGTCCCACCCAAACACTAACCTGGTGGTGACAGAAGAGGCAAGTCTTCACACCTCGTCCTGTCCCGATGGGGAAACACTTCTCGCTCTTAGGCACAGATGCGGTTCATCTGGCTTAAAACTCTCCTTATATTGCACATTGGCAAAAAGACACTTCCTTCCTTTTTCTCATCTTTCCCCCTCTTTGCGCCCCTAGACTGAAAGCTTCAAATGTGTAGTGAGCTTACACTAGGCTAATGCAATGTTACAGTGCTAGTACTGACAGCTTCGATTAGCGACTTTTAAGTGTCCTTTCCATTTCAAAAGTGTTCTGTTCTCCAAGAGAACCAACCAAATTACAGAAGATTGTTCTTTCTGGATAACTCAGAGTGTAATAATAAACCAAGGAAATGAATAATTTTGACTAACGTAATCCTAACAGTAGAGAATGTAGCAGTTTATTTTTTGCTAATATGGCACTATTTTTAGTTTATAGTACTAAAGGGTTGACTAGTATGCCAATCAAAATTCCTGAAGAATGGAGGAATAGTTGGCCATTAGCCCATTCATAGCTAAGCATTAAAACGCATCTTTTCCATGTTAATTTCCATTTTTTTGTTGTTGACACAGCTGCGACTATAAATTGTGCTGCATGTTGATCATTTTTTTAAGGTAAGTCCTTTCACTCTGCGGCCATCTTCTTAATGCCTCCAGACATTTCAAGTCATGCAAAGTACGGTTCTTATTATTAGGCTTGCTGTCTGTGTTACTGGTGTTAAACTGTTTAAATCGATTACATTACTTGCCCACCATGACACTGCCTCCACTTATATAAATAAAAACCATTTAGTTCAGTTGGATGATGGATGCTACAATTATAAACTAAAAAGTGTCTGTTCGACTCTATACAGCACAAGCTGCAGAGTTGTCAGATTGTGTCGATGATTTCCAGCCCCAAAGCTCTCCAAAACCCACCCAAAACATTCACTGTGCTGATGATGTGATATGATATGTTGATTCAGTCCTCTTTCAGCAGCTGTCAGGGACAAGTATCCCAGAGTGCAGTCTGGATGGTTTAAAAGTTGCAGATGTCCTGGTCAGGCCAGTGTGCATATGACGATGGACAGGAGTCGTCCCATATTCGATTTCAATTCATTCAACTGTCAGAGTTACAGTTATATTTACAAAGGGCCTTCGAGTCGTCTCCCAACACAAGTGTAAGCCACGCTTTGAGAGGGTTACTCTCTCATTCTTTACTGTAGATGTACAACTTATATTTATACCACTCTGGCATAGCGAAAGCTTGAATATACAGCTACAAGTTCAAAATTGTATTCCTTATTGCGCAAAAAAACCTGACACTCATGAATCATCACGTCTGCTTGCTCAAGGATTTGGTGCGCAACAGATCCTGAGCGTCACTGACAAATGTCTTATCTTGTCAAATGTGTGGTCAGTAACTTCACTCCTATACGCAGAGTATGCATCAAATGCGATTTCAATAAAACTTCTGGGTGATATTCTCATGAGATGACAAACAAAAGAATAGTTCAAATTCATCTGTAACTGTAGCCAAGCATATGATTGAAGCAAGCTTCTTTTCTCGAGCTTTGTAGGAGCACTGGCACAATATAGGAAATAGGACAAAATTAAGCAGATACATATGCACTCTTGGATGTAGGGAAACCCAAAATTGCTGGCTGTAATGGAAATATAGCTATATTTAAATATAGAAATTTAAAATCAACTTATTTTTCCCTTAAAATTATATATTTTCTCAGTTTAAACATTTGATATGTCATCTATGCTGTATTCTGAAACTTCCACATCATTGCATTCTGTTTTTATTCACAATTTGTACAGTGTCCCAACTTTTTTGGAATCAGGTTTGTATTACCCCCATTCAGGTGATATGGGTTTAATCTAGCAGAGCATCATGGTTTGAACGCTTTACAGGTCCCTGTCATAATAGCGACACATAGTGACGCTGATTACATAAGAACATTAGCCACTAATGTAAACATTGTATTTCTGGATGGTAAACAGAAAGAGGTGTGTATGAAGTTTGCAGCCAGGCAGCTGCAGAAACACATCAGGAACCCGAGCCGTAGCGTATCTCCCGCCTTTGTTGGAGGGATGAAACTCTATGAATCATCACCTGTGTCTCATTCAGCGCATAGCTAGCATGCTTTCTCACTTAGCCGCTGGTCAAATTTTTTATACAGTGCTTGGTGCTGATCTTGCTACTTTCCTGAGTTTACACGTTGAAAAATGCTAACAGAGTCTTTGGCTGACCTTCTAGAGTTTCCCAGTATGTTAACAAAAATGGTGGTGGCCCATCTGCTTAAGCAAGCAGTTTCACTTTGAAGTACGTCCTTGTGAAGTCAAAATTAGAGTTTTTGGGGCTTTGAGTCCACGGCTGCATCCGAAATCACATACTTCTCTACTATATAGTAGGCAAAGGAAAGTGTGAAAAGAGTAGTATGTCTGAATTCACAGTATTCATGAAACAGTTGGCAAAAAGTATACTACTTATCCTATACGTAGTACTATATGTACTACTTCCTGATTTTGAAGTGCACATACAATGGACACTTTACTATCCCATGAGGCCATGGGAGAGGATTTTTGAATGAAAATGACACTAGTTGACGCATGGTGAATGTAGTACACCCGGATTACATACATACTCATTCTATACAGAACATATTTTTAGCGGTCACCAAGTAATTACACATTCATGTCTTGTTAACAAGTTAGCTTGAGGCTGTCGATGTGATAATGCACTCTTAAATTCATAGCAGCAGTCGTAGCAGAAACACACACTGAAAATATACAGTTTTTCACTTCCTGGAAATGTAGTAAAAATATTGATGACTCATCCTGCACTTTACAGATTTTTGTCCAATCAAAAGCTCTCTAGATTCGAAAAGTCCCTCCCCTGGTTTAGGTATTTAAAGCTGCAATGAAATGGCAGTAGCGACAGATCTGTTCTTCTCTATTGTGACATACATCCCAAGTGAAACTTATAAATTATCGAAAAAGAAAATGTAGGGCGGGGTCTTAATTCTATACATCGGTTGTTGATTGGATGGAGGCTGATCTGAATGCGAACTTCAGGTCGACTGTAAGAAAAGGGTGGGATTTAAGCAAACTAAATCATTGGAGTAGTATTGGACTAAATCACAGTACTAGCGGGATTATTATGACATTATGAGTAAAAATGAAAACAAAAAAAAACATACATGGATGAATTGTTTACAATAAGATAATTAACATAAATTTAGACTATAGATAGGGTGAATTTTCTTTTCATGCTGACTTTGAAAAGGTGTATTTGATATGTGCAGCTTTAACTTCCTTTGTAAACAGGAAATACATAAACACAGGTCAGAAACTGTGCTCTTTATTTGATTAAATTGTGTTTTTTGGGTTAATCTGAGGTTAAACACTCTTAGATAAGGCCACAGGCATGGGAGCTAATGTAAAAGCATCCATCTAAACAGTTTAACTTTTTTTTGTGTGTGTGTGTGTGTGTAAGTCTCCAGGCTTCTCGGTCGATTGCTCACACCCCCAGTTGGAATGCGTTTATCTGTCATAACTTTTTGCATCATATGTGTCCAATTAATGCATTTGACAACACCCCTAAAGCACAAAAGAAAGCAAGAAAAAACAAACACCAATAAAACTGTAATGATTCTTTTTCTCTCTCCCTCTCTTAACACTGTTTGGCTCCAAATGAACAACAAAGCTTTTCACGGCGGCCTACGTCATTTGGTTACATTAACTCTACGGTGGTTTTGATTGAATGCTTTCCTTGATTTTACTCTTTGAATTAAGCTATATTTCCATTACAGCCAGCAATTTTGGGTTTCCCTACATCCAAGAGTGCATATGTATCTGCTTAATTTTGTCCTATTTCCTATATTGTGCCAGTGCTCCTACAAAGCTTGAGAAAAGAAGCTTGCTTCAATCATATGCTTGGCTACAGTTCCAGATGAATTTGAACTATTCTTTTGTTTGTCATCTCATGAGAATATCACCCAGAAGTTTTATTCTCTCTTACTAAAAGTATCAACCATTGTTACAATTTGTTTACAGTTGCAAACTAGCTAGCCATTGTGCAAATAAACTCGTCTGGAAACTTGACTTTGCCTCGGAGTGGCATGTTGTTTCAAAACCTTCATAGTTAAGGCTTTGCTAACCCTAAGGTAACACAGAGCTATTAAGTATTATTAGTCAATTAAGTTGCTGTGAACATTACCTTCAGCTAATTTTCTTCAAAATGTTGACAGTAGTTCACCTGAAAGAGTAGAATGAAGACCGTTTATGCTAATGCATTATGGTATGGAAAATGTTTTGGTGAACTGAACCATATTTGAACCATATTTGAGTCTTGAGAATGTGCTCTTTTGACTTGGACTGGTAAGCAATCATCTATCAACCACCTAGCAACACCCTAACACTAGGCCATAAAACATTTTTGTGATGTATTGGCAAATAGTGGGAAAGTTCTTAGGTGAACTTCAGCATTTTCCATCACTGTAATATTTTCTTTAGTATTTGTAAAAGTCCAGCTATTAAAGTTGGACACTGCCATAAATCAAGTATAAGCCTTGGGGAGAAGGGCAGTGTTTTTTGATATAGAAAAAGGAAAAGTAGTACAGATTTTTTGAGGTGATATGGTTGCTGTAGTCTACACAAGGCTTGACTGCTATCTGTGGTCCATTCACTGCCGTCTAATTGGGCGTCACTGAACCGTAGAACCAAATGCGTTGAATTAACGTCTGAAGTGCATTATTCTGTAATTTCCCCCTTTCTCCCAGGGCTTGGCTTTTGAGCAGATGGAGATATGGCTTCCTGTTACATAATCCCACTATTATAAATTTTGACTTCATTTGGGGTTTCCTGTGTGCACACACGGGCTCCTGCACATTTCCCCGTTCTGTTCTTGTGCAAGGCCTACCCTCCATCCAGCGGCCTAGAGACCATGGCTACTACAATATGTTGTCAAAGCAGACGTGATCAGCTTCCCAGCTGCTTCCTTCCCTCCCCTGCCTTCTCCTCATCTCATCTCTCCTTCCAGTCATTTCCCTCTGGCCAGACATAGCTATCTTGTCCTTACTAGCTTTCTCAGAAACAGGGAACAGAAGGCCCCATCAGCGGGCCAGCTGTTGTCTTGACACATTCTCTCCTCAGAACAGGCCAGTTGAACTTCCTAAACTCCACTTAGGATGAAAAAAACAGGACAAAGTCCTTTCTTTCTTTCTTGGACGCAGGTCTAAAACACATGCTCATCTCTATGTCAGTGTGCTATGGAAGGTTTTTGTATGCTAGCTGTGGCATGTAAAACATACTTTGAGCTGTTTTGGAGAGCTGCTCCGTTCTACTTGCTTTGCGTTATGAACCATAAAGCTGTCAGCTGCTGGAATGGTGGGATATACCGAGGCGAATGTCTCTCAAGTTCAGATGGTTCTTATTCCAGTTGCTTCTTTTCCAGTAAATAGATCGGTTAGAACTCAAAATCCATGCTGTACTGAAGAGATGCATGCTGTATGGGTACTGGAGTGGGTTTCTTGGATCTAAAAGTATCTCTATTATGCATTTACAGAACAATGCACAAGAGGGCAGTCTGGTGGCTTTTTCACTCGCGTGTTGCAAAAACCCCATTGGTCACTAAATCTAGTGGGTATTTCAGAGCATTAATCAGACATCTGTTATGATAAGTACCTCATAATTAATTAAATACTTGTTGCACAAGTGATACCTATTCGCTTTCAATGCAGCTTCAAAGGGCTCTACATGATCCCAGCCAAGGAATAAGAGTCTTATCTAGCGACACGATCAGTCATTTTCTAAAAAACCCCTAAAAAAACCACAAATGCTCGTCTTGCACTAGCGTCCACGACTTTACGCATTACATAGTCATGTTGGAAAGGTAACTTGTGACGTAGGTGGAAGTACCGCCTCAGTGTTTACACTGCGTACACACAAAGACTAAGTCAAATGCCCTTTACAAAAAGAGGCAAAAAAAAAAAGGCGGTACCCTAAGGTACAAAACCGAAAAGGTACTAATATGTACCTTTTAAGGTGCTAATATGCACACTTAAAGTACTAATATGTACCATTTAGGGGTGAGTAAGGTACAAAGATGTACCTTTTCACATTTGTACCTTAGGGTACCATCCCAGTGACAACACTGCACCTTTTTTTCTGAGAGTGCAGACGAACGTCACGTCACACATGACCTTTCCAACATGATTACGTAATGCGTGAAGTCGTGGAAGCTAGTGCAAGATGAGCATTTGTGGTTAAAAAGTATATACTTTTTTTTTTTTTTTGAAAATGACCGATCGTTCTGCTAGATAAGACCCTTTTTCCTCTGCTGGGATTGTGTAGAGCTCTTTGAAGCGGCATTGGACCTTCAACCCGTTGGACCCCGTTGAAGTCCATTATGTGGAGAAAAATCTTGGAATGTTTTTTTCTCAAAAACCTTAATTTCTTTTCGACTGAAGAAAGACATGAACATCTTGGATGACATGATGAGTAAATTATCAGGAAATTTTTAATTCTGAAGTGAACTAATCCTTTAACCTCTAAGACTGGATCATGGAATCAGTGAGTGAACACAAGAACCAATTCAGTCAGATGTGAACGAATCATTCTGATTCACAAATCAGACATTGCTTCTTCTCTCATGAGCATTCCAGAGAGGATGTTAGGATTTTTTGTGAATAGCGACTTAAATTATGCTCCGTTTTTACTCCCAAAGCTATTGTATGACTTCATAAGACTCATTTGGATCACTTTTTTTTGCGATAGGTTTTTTTAGGTCATTTTGGAGAAGTCCCATTCATGTTCCTTATGTTGAAGAGTGGCCAGGTCACGTCAACGTCTAAGTAAATGTCATAATTTTCATTTTTAGGTGAACTGTTCCTTTAACAGTGGGAACCGTTCCTGAACGGCCTAACTTTCCTTGTCAAACCTCATCCTCCAGCATGCTTCCTGTGGACATGAATGAGTCCGTGCACGTCTGTGGCGCCCACCCTAAAGGATTGCCTCCCGACTCTTTACGGTTGAAGACCATGCGTAGCAAGGCTGCACTTTCCCATGCGGCGCTGTCCTAACTTGCTGAACTCTAGGACTTTAGCCAACCTTGTACATTAAACCACCCTATTTTTTTTTTTTAATGGCATACCATGTTTTTGGTGTAATCGGTTGAGTTTATCAGGGGATAAAGCCCTACAATCCTCTGTTGTAATGTTGTAATGCTTTCTTTACGCACAGCTCACCACTATTGAATCATGTTATCAACTGTAATCATCAGTTTTTGTTTTCATGGTAAAAAGACACTGATTACATGCTAAACTCTTTGAACATCTGCCCTAACCGATATAAAGAGCCTGCGTGTTGGCGTATACGTGCCCATATGCAGTTGTGTGTACGTGAAGCAAAAAAATTGTTTTATTTCAATCTGAGACAATGCATGTTTCTTAGCCGGAAAAATTCCATTGACAACAAACACACGGGATTCACAGGACCTCTGGTCAATTACATGCAGTCATACTCGAATTCCTTTGAGGACAGCGCTCTGAATACCCACAGTCATTGACTAGGGGCTTCCCTGCATGTTAGACATGCTTTATACTCTCATTCCAGTTGACTCAGTGTCACAAGTAGATTTAATAAAGAGAATTCATTATAATAGTTAGGAAATGTACAGTTAGACAAGCATCTGAATGTGGAATGCAGTACCGGCTTCATCCTTTAGATGGAACTGCTGCATTCGTAATATCAGGCTGAATGGGGCAAATATTTTGCTGTATTCATCCCGATGCCTGCTGTTTCTACATGTGCTGTAGTGTTTATGATGCCCTCCTACAAGTGATGTTTAAGGTGATGCTATATGCCTCCCTATTCATGAAACGTGACTTATGAAAGTCAGTATGATATGATACACCACAGAAGTCACAATATCATAATTTGCTCTGAAAATTCCATTTAATAGATATATTTTTAAGTTATATTTTATATTATATTTTAAGAAGTCATTTAAACTATATTACCATACAGATGTGCTGAATAATAATAATAATAAATCTTATGTTAAATAAATAAGTTACTTTTTTGCAATTCAGCATTCATATTTGTTTAAAAGTGCACTTAAGATTTTTTGAAAGAAGTCTCTTATGTTCACAAGAAAAAATATTAAGCAGCAAAAACTATTTTCAACATTGATAATAATAAGAACTGTTTCTTGAGCAGCAAATCAGCATATTAGAATGATTTCTGAATTAACACTGAAAATGAACACTGAAGACTGGAGTAATGATGCTGAAAATGCAGCTTTGTATCACAGAAATAAATGACTTTTTAAAATCTATTCAAATAGAGAACAGTTATTTTAAAATGTAGTAAAACTATTTAAAATGATCTCTAAAATGATACTCTTTTTTTATTTCTATAAATGCAGCCTTGCTGAGCATAAGGAACTTATTTCAAAAACATAAATCTTTTTAATTGTAATCTAATTAAAATGTGAATCATTAACTGATGTCTGTGTTTGTAATACAGATTATTTTTTATATATGATTTATATGCATATATTTTATACTTTTGTCATGTGTTATGTTCAGTGGATGTGCCTTATCTCTGTAAATAGTAATTATGAGTTATGATAATATTTGTAAGTGAATATACATACAGTATATATCTCTATGTCTTATGTAAGAAGTTGCACCAATAAACAGTAACTGACATGTTTATATTTTTTATATTTAAACCTGCAAGTCAATTAGAGGTCTCTAAAGTGCACATTTACATTTTTATAAAAGGAAAGTGTAATGCCGTTAGACAAGAATTGAGAAAGTGTTTGGTTTCAAAAGATACTAATATTAAACAGCCTAACACTCCAGTAACAGCCATTGTGACTCGGAGAGTTAATCTGAAAGCGTAACTGTTAATAACTGGAGTATTTACATTAATCTTCGTGGACAAGCCTGTTTTGAGTAGCCATATGGCGTAGCATTAACATCTTTCCCACCGCCTCATTTTTGACACGTCTTTGTAATTTTTATACGCATCATCAGTTCACATTGTTGTAGAGGCGGCACTGGAATGAATTTACTCACTAAATAGACTAATTGCTCATTTTCTTTTGGATTATTGTGTTGTTGTTTTTTTTTAAGCCAGGGAAGCTGGTGTATTGTTCAGGACTGTAATATTGTGAGGGAAATTTGTATGTCTTTTAGCTGGGTCTTTGCAGGTGTGGAGCCATCTGGGCCCCAACCGTTGAACCAACTTCCCAGCTAAAGGGGCCCCTGTGCTCACTGAGCTCTGATGCTGTCTCGACTGCTCTTTCTCGGTCTCTCTCTCGTGTTTTCTCTCATATCGCTTTCACGTGTAACGGGATTCTTGTTCACATGAGATCAGATGCAAGGGACTATTTGTTACAAGGGCTACATTTTAGTAAGATTTCGAGTCAACACAAATGTGTGTTTTCGCTAGCAGTGTTTTGTATGTGGGTCAGTGACATGACGTCCATATTTTTGTGTCCAAGTGCACTTTATTCTATAAAACCTATTAGTTTGAATTCATTTTTAGTACATTTAAATAATAGTTGTGTTATCTTAAAACCCCAAAATGTCAGCTGGTACAACTATCTGAACAGACTAAGGAAACTATTTAAAATGGTGTCTTAATGATAAAAAATTAAGAACGAAATACTATGGCATCATTTTAGGATTGAAACCTTTCATAAACAAATTTTATAAATATCAGTAGTTTTAAAGCTGTAGATTTGTATATTCTCAAATGTCAGGGTGGCACAACTGCAAACATTGCTCTTTTGTTACGAATTTACAAGGTAATAAAAGTATACATGGTAATGCATCATGGTCCTTGTGGCAGAATGAAAAGGTTTGTAGATCTCTCTTAAATCTTTTAATGTCAGGTGGTGGTACTACTACAGTGTGTGTGTGTATATATATATATATATATATATATATATATATATATATATATATATATATATATATATATATATATATATATATATATATATATATATATATATATATATATATATATATATATATATATATATATATATATATATATATATATATATATATATATATATATATATATATATATATATATATATATATATATATATATATATATATATATATATATATATATGTGTGTGTGTGTGTGTGTGTGTGTGTGTGTGTGTGTGTGTGTGTGTGTATATACACACAACTTTGGTTGTACCGCCAGACATAAAAACAGTAAAAAAACGCCCACTGCTCACCCCTCTCTTTCAAAGCACATATAAGCTACGGTGGCTTGACACAGGACAAAGTTTAGGGCTACTGTAGAAACATGACGACGCAAAATGGTGGACTTCACTGTAATGGGGACCCGTGGTGTATGTAGATAGAATGAGCCATTTCTAAGATAATAAAAACATAACGGTTCATTATGTAAGGTCTTTATACACCACTGATAACATAGTTATTTATATTGTATTGCATTTCTGTCAATAGATCTTCATAAATACTACACACTGCATCTTTAACAACTGAAACTTGTTCATCACTCAAATATGCGTTCCATCAGTTCTGAAAAGGAGGAATCGTTTTTGAAGCTTTATTTGTCAATGACCCATGTTTCAAATATCAAGTTAAAAGTGCTCCTAAAATTTGAATAATTCTTGTAAATTCTGTTCTCAAAACTAAAATAAAGTCACATGATTAAGTTGTTTCTTAATGATTTTATTTAAAACAATTTATGAGTTAAAATGTTAGCCTTTTTAATACATTTATGCTGTATTTTACTATTTAAATTTTCCATGAAATCCTTTTCTATTGTGACAACTTGCTCCATAGTGTGACAACATGCACTGCTATTGCACAAATCAACTGTATCTTTTTTCCTGCACAATAAACATTTGAACGCAATAAAAAATGTGACGACTAGCTCCCGTCTCTTCTACGTGAGCACTCTCTGTTTTGGATTAGTTGTTGTTACTGCTGCTGGCTTATTACATAGGCCTGTCGTCAATGTTGCTTTGTGTGCCTCAGCTCAATGACATGCGAATATGCTTCCTACCAATAACCACAGATTTAAGTAGAACATGGTAACCTCATTTGTGCTGCTCTTTCCAGTGTTTTCTTTTAGTTTACCGTGGTAACTTTAAAATAGACTCTCGCGATGGTCAGCATGTACTAAAAATGCCTTTGCTTTATCTCACGAAGGGTTTGGATATAGTAAAATGTGTAAATTGTTGATCCCAGTAAGCAAGTTTTAACATTCATAGGTGAGGTATAGCAGGGTGTGAGCATTGGGAATCTGAGGATTTTTGAACTAACAGTGTTAGTTTGCCAGAACTAACTGAAATAAAGATCATATTAAAACAAGTTTTGCATGTCTTCCTGTTTAAAGACTTTTATTTAAAAGGGTTAAACCAAAAGCATCACACACGTCCGGTTCTTAGTATCATAGGATTTCTTAAACAGGCTTCTCAGAATTCGAGGCAGTTGATGCTACGATTGTATCACACGTTTGTTTCCTTCACTGTTTCTTTAATATTGGTAGTGAGCCAAATACAGCACAATAGACAACAGCTGACATGTCAGTGTCTATGTCATCTCCATGATTCCTCCAGATGCACAGCACTCGTGAATAAGCAGTTAGGTGTCCTCACCTTGCCCCTGCCTGTGGCTTGTGGCACTGTAAACATTAGCTGTGTGTTGAACTGATGATTATAACACACTAGCATCAAATAAGCAAAGCTTTCTCATCTGCTGGGAAAAGTGACATGGTGGTAGGCTAGTTTGATTATATAATAATTACCGTTCATTGATACCAGGTGTCTGTCGGAGCCAAATGACCATCTGGTGGCCCGAGCACTTTGTGTAACTGTAGAGTCGACAGCGCATCTGCGGAAATTAGATTTGAATGTAAACAAAAAGTATTTTTAATATAAAAGATAGAGAAACATTACACAGGAAATGGTTTAGAAACACAAGATTGCAAGTGGTGTTCCTGTTTATGACATTTTAGTCTAACATGTCATCATGAAAACGGTC